>CM042138.1:50841278-50956075 GCA_023376005.1 Doryteuthis pealeii
CTCTAAAAATTAACTGACCCATAAACTTCATCTTTACATCTTCTAATGTTTCTGTACAGAAATAACAATGTCTTTTTGTTTTTTTGTCCTGGTGCTTTAAACTTTTTATTAACTCCAGTCTGTAAAAGAATCATTTTCAACTATTCCCTCAAAATTTTCCAATCCGGTGTGGATTTTTGTAACTTTTTGACCTGGCCTCCTTGTAGACTGTATAAGGAAATTTTGCACAAATACAATCCAATTGTTTTGGAATACTGGTAGTCACCCAGAACTTTACACACACAACATCCTGTTTTAAATTTCTTGTACCACTTGTAGATAATTATCAAGTCACTGGTGATTTCCTGAAATATGTTTTAAAATGCTTTTGCATAACAGTAACAGAATTTGTTTTATTTAATTCAAATACACAAAATACCATTATATATATATATATATATATATATATATATATATATATATATATATATATATATATATATATTGTAGTTTAACTAACAATGGGATACCTGGTACTGACAAAAGCCTTAATAATAAACTTCAAGTATTTCTGTACAAAACTGTATTGTGAGTGTCAATATCCTTTTATTAATGAATGTTTGAAACTATTTTTTGAAAACATCCTATCAACTTTCAATAATAAATTGATGATATCAGTACTTTTATATTGTCAAGTTACAAATCAATGATTTTAATCAATGAAAATGTCCTTTCTTTGATGTTTACTTAATTTTTTTAATTTTGAAAACCACAGGCCATGATGATGCATATTATAAAAGATAAAAGAAAAAAAATGAAACATTGTGGTGTATATTACAATCAGATAGCTAGTCGAAAAGAAAAAAAATGTATATGACAATTAGATGTTACATTGAAAAAGTTTACATGATTAACCATTGAATCATTTACAAACATATCTTTTTTAAAAATATTTACAGTTTTTATCCAATTTGTTTTGACAAAAAATACTCATTGATAACAATTCAGCAATCTTGTAGGTCAATGTGTGATAGTTTATTTCAAACTAATGAATGAATTATAGATTTTACCATCTTTGATCATTAATCTTATAAAAATTGGGAAAGACACTAAAATAATGAGTCTGGAGACAACAAAATATTGCTTATAAAACAGCAAACAATATCACTTTTATATTTAGATGAACTCAATCAAATGCCTAATTCAGATTACACAATAGGCAGATGGTGGTAAGCATCAATTTCAATTCACCTTTAATAATTAGATGATAATTTTGACAGTTTGGAAATCAATATTTGTATTATTTATCTTCAAGTGTATATAAAAAATTCTACAATACTATAAAAAAAAAAAGAAAAAAACAAAAAAACAATCTAAGTTTAATCTAACATTCAAAGTCACACCAGCCAATAAATACTGAATCTTATCCTTCACTCCAGTCTTTATTTATTCAGCAATAATTTACTTTGCTATCAAAAAGTAAAGAAAATGACCTCTGTTATACTTATGAGACAATAAGCAAGTTATATATTCAAGCATAATTCATAAAATTATTTATGAAAATAAGTGGTTTGCATTATGCATTCATTTTGTTGATTACTTGAACATGCTCCTTTATTATCGTAATATTCACTTTTATGCTAACTGTTGTTATAGATAAAATCATATTCTTAAAATATAGATGTCTTCTATTTCTAGTTTTATTCCATGAAATAAAGAGTAAAAATTACAAACAGCAATCAAACACTTTTAACAATTTTAATCTCTCAAATCAATGTACTTACAAAAAGCAGCAACTACTTTTTTAAGCTTTGACTACGATAATTTACTGTGCATAGATGTAACAATTTTAAACACAAAAACGCTTTAAAGTTAAGAATTTAAATAAAAAAGAAATAATCAGTATTAACTTTTAAAGAAGTCAAAATAATTCTTTAAATGATATATATTAATAAACATTTCATCAAAACTATGATATGCATAATTCTACATGTAAGCATATACTTCCAAGTAAGCAGCAGAGAATTACAGAAATCATATTAATAAATTACCTGACTCTGACCATATTCTTTCATCTTCCATAGGAAGTATAACAACAGTTTAAACCCTGCTTCATTTCAAAGCAGTTGGCCATCTTGTTAAGAGAAAAGTAAAAGCATGCTGGGAAAGAAAAAGGAAGTTGAGTAGGAGGAGGAGACAAGATTCATTCTATCTCAGAACTACAGCAGGTAAGGAAGTGCAAAATTCACTTGAGTAACTCTTAATAATACCTTATAGTGAAAACAGTCATTCCTTGTCACAATGCCCATTGCCTAAAATCTACAGTTAGCCCTCCCCCTTTTTCTTATACTGAAAGTTGAATCAGCTTGTTGACTCAGTTTAAGAAATTGTCCACTTTGGTATCTGTTAGTTGTCATCAGGTTCTAAAATATTTCTGCTGGATAGATCAACATTGAAATTATGCCAAGTAAAACTTAACTGTAAAATGAAAGAATCATCTTGTCATGATATTTTGGTTATTATACACTTTCTACGCTTTGCTTAGGTGTCTGTTTTAATGAGGCTTACACATTCTTTTCCAAATATGTCACCTCTGGCATCTATCTAGCATTTCTTTTCTGATCAGTGGCTCTAATATATTATTGATATCTATGTTTGGCCTGTTGATCACACAATTTTAGCAAAGTATATGTGCTAATGCCTTATTCTCCAGTGCTGCCGCCTGTCAATTAATTTGATTTTATCCTACAGAAGTTGCTGAGTTTCACTCTCCTTCCATATATGATCAGCCATTACTGATTTCAAAGTTTTTCCATAATTTACAGTTTTCTTGTGTTGCTCATTTTTAATACTTTGGCCAAGCATAAATATCAATATGTGAGAGCCACTGAGCAGAAAAGAAATGCTAGATTTTAGGTTCTTATTTTTGAGAGGCAACTGGTCTCTCTATCACCCTCACCCTCACACTAAAATAAAGCTTGAAGAATATCAGAAAGATATAAGTGACATATATACACTTTGAAATTAGGAATGGCTGAGAAGTGTGCTCATCAACCTCTGTGGGATTTAAGCCATAATAATTGCTAAGAGTAACAATGGAGAATAAGTTTAAAGAATCAGCAGACATACTTTGCTCAAGTCATGTGATCAGTAGGCCAAGCATAGATATCAATAATATATGAAAGCTAGTGATAAGAAATGTTAGATTTGAGATTCTAAAAATACATGGAGACACCAGATGTGATGTTTGGAAAGAAACATGTAAGATCCATTAAAACAAAGTTCAACTAAAAATAAACCCAAAAAAACCCCAGACAATTAAGAAAAGCTCAAGTGTACAGCATATGGAACATAACAGGAAAGCAACAAGAAACAGAATTTGTCAAATAAAATGAATCAAATAGTTTGTCTAAAAGCAATCAAACAAAAATTACTCAGGAAGAATCTTTATAAAATGTCTAATTTTTTCCAGAATGAATATAAAAGTTACATAGAACCTTCGTTTTATCTAATACTTATTTTTCTATATTTTTAGGAAAAAATTGTCAATCTTTGTTACTATTAATTTTGACTAGTATTTTTCTTGATTTTGATTCTAGTTTTTCTTTTATTTATTGTAATGCATCATTTCTATGACAGTGGGGAACAGTGTACATCAGAAACATCAATAAATAATAAGCTCCCAATGTGATTTAAAAATCATGTCTTCTTTTACCTCAGGGAAACTTCATTCTCTGTCTTTATTGAAATTTCAAAATACATGGTATCACATAATTTCAAGTAGTAGTTGGCAGAGTGGCCTATTGTCATTATTAGCTGGACAACAAGGCAAAAATCCTCTTTTTGCACAAGACCAGAGAGATTGTTTTGTTTTGCTTGAAGTGAAGCACCACACCAACTATCAGCTCCCCACTTTACTACACAGATCAGATTACCCAAGCTGTGCTATTTATGTACATGTGACAAGGACCAATATTGAACCTAGAACCTTGTGATTCTAAGATGGATGCTCTACTAATTGAGTTAAACCAGCCCATATAATTTCAAGTAATACCTATAAACCTATCCAATATTCTCATTTCTGATTTGTCAGTCACATGTTTTAGTCAAAACTACTAATAATAATTGACAAACTTCCTCTAAAGAATAAATAAAATCTGTCACACACTACTAATGTGTAAAAATAACAAACATGGCACCAACAAATCAGAAATGTGAGTATTGGCTATGTTTATAGGCATTATTTGGATTTCTAGGATACCATGGTTTCTGTAGCTTAAATTGTAAAGCAGCTGGTAAAAAGGTAACAATTTCACTGGGAGATTATTTTTATTATTATTGTTGTTTCCAATGAACACTTTCCGCACAGCCATTAAAAAACCTATATATTAATACTCATGTTTGTATGACTGTTTTCATCTTGCAATACCCTCTGGTTAAAAATGAGACCGTTCAAATCGGCCAAGATGAAATGTAAAAATGTAAATCCTGATTATCTGATGTGGCTTATCTGCTAAATTCTCATTTCTTATGAGTGGCGTCACCCTAACTAAATAATGGACCATTCAGTTTTTATTATAAAGAATGGGAAGAAAAGGACATGCTACACAGAAAAAATATAATAAAAAAGAAAGAGTAGGAGAAAGATATAGAGAGGGGGTGAGCACATGGAAGCAATAATGCTAATCTGTTTCAATCGAACATAATGAAAAGATCAAAAGAAAGAAAGAAAAAAGAGTAAGAGAGAGTTAAATCAAAATTATACATTTTACATATTGATTATATTGTAATAGCTCTTAAGTAAACATATCAAACATAATAATTAAATTATCATACTGTGGTATATCCATAGATCCTGCAAATCTTATTATAATGGAGATTGTGGGTTTGTCTGTATGTAACCGAAACTACATTACTATACAAGTCACAATTCCCTTTGTTATTTACACCACATTCTCCATGATTTTATTTTTTTATTTAAACCTCAATTATTAGTAAAATTGTTTTACATCATTAAGACTGTTAACAATATCTACATACTAATAACATGCAATTGTATTTATATATACAACAAAATAGCGGTTCACAGTGTGAATGGGAAGGCTAATTTGCATATTGATATCAAAAATTTGATTTTAATAAATATATGCTTAGTATTATTGATTTCTAATTGTTTGGTTTTATCTTAATGAATATGAGCAAAAATCTCAGGGATAAATCTTAAAAGAAATCCATTAACAAGAAGACATAACTGTAATATTATTCTTTACTTCCTATTTTAACTAAATAGTTAAATTAAGAAAATTTACCAATGAAAGACGGGAGTAACGGAAAATGATGGAAGAGTTTGTTTCAAAGTTGTTCTATTTTTCAATCATACCCCCTCTTTTCCAAATATTTTTATCTGAATTCTTATTCAGTTTCATTTGCCTTTCTAATTTAATATGATATTTTATTATATTAAAACTTAAATACTTGCACCCGGAGGGTGCATATATTTGCTAGTTGAATAAATAAACCAACAACAATCTGACTGAGTTACAATAAAAACAACTAAAATTAAGATTACAAAAAAAAAAAATTAGTAATGATAATGACTTATTTTATGTCAAACACTAGTGAATATATTGTTTATAAACTTCTCTTGAAGGAAAATTAACTTTTACAGACAAAAAAATGACCATCTAATATATAAAGGAGAGATTTTGGTATGTACGTGTCGACGTATAACTCTAAAACGGGAGATCACTCAGATTCAAAATCTTGCATACACATTGATATCGTTCTAACTAAGAAACACTCCAAATTTGGTTATTGATTTTTACTGATTAAGGGATATAATTAATTAATCAAACAAAAATCAAATGATTTTTAGAAAGAAATCGTATAGCAGCTGCTGCTGATGATATTCCAGCTACAATCAGCACACACGCACGCCCCACCCTGCCCAGCCTGCTGCCTGTTTTCGTATGCCCGCTCTATTCTGTGTTGTTGAATGCTTTTGTTTTTATGTAAAAAAGAAAAATGAAAACGTTTTTATCAATATTTTTACGAATACTTTCATATTTCTTAGAATAAAATATATCCATTTTTAATCTTTGTTATTTTTGTTGCTCAAATAAATAAATAAATTACAATGTTACATTTTATTTCTAACTCAAACAAGCAATTAAAAACTGAATTTACAATTGTCTTACGTATGAAAAAGTTGGAATATTATTCTCAATGTTGTAAACAAACAAAAAATCGTAAATAATTAGCACTATGATATTTAACACAATGAAACTTGAATAAAGGTTAATATATTATCTTCAAAATTACGAAATTCACACAAACACTTATTTACTTATTATGTTTACTTATTTTAAATAAGTAAATAGTGTTTGTGTGAATTTCGTAAGTTATTTACAAAATCCTTTTTTGTCAAACAGTAAAAGAATGATAAAGAAATATCTAAATAAATACATACATATAGTTGTCGAAAGTTTTTTAGTAACAGTTAGCATAACATAGGTAGACCCAAATTGGGTCTAAAATGCGTTTTTGACAAAGTGACTTTAGCCCCTCGCTCCAGAAAATAATTTACCAAAAATCAGGGAATTATTGGATTTTAACTAATTTTTCAGTGTTTATTCATCAATGAACGATCTTTATAATACATTACTTATTTTATTTCAAAACTTTCTCATTTTTTCAGGTCACTAAATTTTGACCCCTCCCTTATGTTGGGGGCGTAACATTTTTATGTTTATAGTTTACTAATTACAGTATAAATAAAGAGGGCTGACTTCTGATTTAGGTCGGAAAATTAAAACGGAAAGTTTTTTGGGTGCTACCCAATGACAGTTTAACTACAGTCTATGAATTAACATTTTGCGAATTGGGTTACGGTTTTAGGGGATTAAGGTTGTTTTTAATTACGTATTGCTTAAAAAAATAAACAAAAAACTCCAAATTACTATACATTTAATTAACCATTGAAATTAATTATTGAATCTATCATTGAGACAGTTGTTTGTGTTAGTATTGCAATGTATAATTTCAATTAAACTTAGTTTAAAAAATATTTTTCCACATTAAATGTATAGTAATTGTTTTTGTTTTTTTTGTTGTTTATTACCCCCCCCCCCCATATTCAACACAATGAAACTTTCATAAAAATTAATTTTATCTTGAAAAACTTTTTCCATTCGAAAGAAACAAACTCCTCATGATTTTAAAAAAATTAAGCTTATGGAAATAATGAAAATTATGACTGAAAAAAAAAAGTTTTTATATTTGCACCGTTAAATCAACAAAAATTTAACGTAGACAAAAACAAGTTACGACAAGAATTTTTTTTAAAAAATTCTATGAAAAATCAATTAATGGTCAGACTTTCATGAAAATTTCAATAACTATTTACCTTTGAATGTAAATATGTCTGAAAACACTCTCTGGTGTTCCTATTTTTTTTAGTCCGATCATGGACCGGGTAATTTAGTTAATAATTAACTAAGAACTATCAGCTCAGCAACTTAGAGTAACATTGAGATTTCTCTCCCATCCCACAAAAATAAACATCAAAATCACTCTCATGCTGCAAAATCTGAACTCCTAAATGACACTCAAAATCAGTTTTATCAATAAAATAGGGATAAAACTTTTTAAAGTTTTATGCAAGTACATATTACAATTTAATCATTTTTAACTGGCTCATAAGATTAGAAAATGAAATCAAAATGTATTACTCTTAAAAAAAACATGCAATAATCAAACTTAAGATATCAAGTTGAAAGAAGGTATCAAAATTTCTAAGAGTTTAATATTGATGTTATATTTTGCACATTGCACCTTTTAGTATTGTTTACAATTCTTTCTGTTCTAGACTTGTAATACTATTTAATATATCATGTGAACAGTAGCAATGTTATTAACATACTGTTACCTAAACAAATCAATAACTAAAAACATTATGCCATGAAATTGGAAATAATTCAGTATATAATTCTTTTGTTTAAATCTTTAATACTTAGATCTGCAATTTTAAGATTAATGATTATTTTAAAGATTTTTTCCTCAGCCAAGACTTAACAGTTTATCATGATTCATAGTATTTAGAGCTGATTTTTCTTTGTTACAGTATGAACTTGCCTTTTGCAGAATTTTCTTTTAAATCAGATTGAGAAACTTTTATGGAGAATACATTTTTTTTAATGCTGTTTGAAGCTTTAAAATATTTAAAGATTTGCTTGCTCTTTGATATTAGATTCAGCTTAATCTGGCACAAGGCCACACATATGGAGTATCCAATCTAGTCAGAGATCAAACTCTGTATAATAATAACGGTCAGATTAACCGAGATATTTTATTAGAATTGGGTAATTTCTCTTTCACATGGAAGACATCTTAAAATAAGCAGTAAATATTAATCTATATTGAAATAGATATAATCATTATAAGGTTCACAAATCAAGTGAACATGTCTGCTTTTTGTTTTATTGAAATAAAACGAATGACATTTCCACTTGAAGTAGCTAGTATAAAAATGATTTTTTGTGTTGTCTAGTCAAATAAATGATTCCTATAAATCTCTATCCTTTTCTATTATTTATATATTGATGGTACAGGGTAAATGATACAAAATTAACCAATTAAAATTAATGATGACCTAGGAATGTATTTTAGCCCAAGCAACATAATCTACTATGATCTTTTTTGCAAAAATTCACCATAAATTTGGAAAGTTAAATGAACAGACTTTATCATACTCAAATTTATTAAAAATTCTCAACCATTAATGATAGACATAATTAGATTCTTTTTGACAACACTACACTTTATCTACTTTGGTAGTTAAATGCCATCTGGTTTAACTACTTGGAACATAAATATTTTGGTGTGATGAATGGACAAAAATAACTCAACAGTCACTCCAGGAAAATTATTGCTTTCATCAGGAATTGTTTTCTTGAATCTCTATTCAATTTACTGCCAAAGTGAGAAGAGATCAAATAAAATTTTTTCAAGATATCATGTCAGCTGTTACCAAGTAATTTAAGAGAAGGCTGTAAATGTCTCAAAAGACCCACCCACAACTCAAGAAGTTTTATAATGATTTTAACTTTTCCAAATATAGAAAAGTAGATTGAACCACAATGCTGTTTTTAACAGAAAGGATTTCATTTGATTTCATGATAGTTTGTACTAACTGATTTCAGAGATAAATACCAACTTCCAACAAAACATTGCCAAATATATTTTGAAGTTTACAATGATTCCTTTAATACAAATTATGTGAAGTTTAATTGCTTAACAGTTTTAATGAATACACAATTAATTGAGAGATTGAATTGAACTTTTAAAATTCATATATAAAAATGAAGACTACAACTATTAAGAACAGTTGTTCAAATATTGAAATTGAACAAATAAAATTAGTGAATGACATTTAATATTTGAACATACAGACAAATATCAACAGGATACAGATTTTGTTCTGATAATAAATGTGCAAACTAAGATTAGAAATAATAAACAATAAAATCTAACAAATTTATTATATATATATATATAATATATATATATATATATATATATATATATAATATATATATATATATATATATAATATAGATTTATTGGAAAGACAAACACATACACATTCTCTGTATTTTCTGATATTAGAGAATGTATTTTTTTGCTTAATTGTATGTTTATTCATATTTTCTTTCCAAATTTTGAAAGTAAAAATTTGGATGTGTCCTTGAGGATGACATATACATATATGTGACATGAAAGTGAATAACAAAAATTAGGTTATATATTAATAGTAAAACAGGCTAAACAGACCAGAACATCTAAGTGAAGTATAAACTGTGTCCTACTTGTGATTATTTAAACAATTTGAATTTTATTTAAATAAAAAAATAGGTATTGTATTACATTATTATTATTATTACCTTAGGGAAAAGTTAAGTCATAAATCCAAATCAGTAATATAGTAAAGAATGTCTTTAAATATTTGCAACTAGTTATTAAGATTTATACAGATAGATAAAAAAAAAAAGTCAAGAAATAGCTCAACTGATAAGAAATCAGCAAAGTGAAGAAAACAGGTTTTGTCCTTAGTGTTTAGTAGTGAAGTAATAACCTTTTAAAAGGCAATACCTGTTCTTTATTTTATTAGAATGATAGATTGAAAGAAAGATTGTGGACAACATTGTTCTCAGTCCAATCCCATGGTGGTGGGTGGATTCAGGCATCTTAAAAGTTCTCAACAGTAATTAATATCAGAGTAAGAGTGATTTTATAACTATGAGATACTGGTTTTAGTACCTTCATTTTTCTTCCATACAGATAAGTGATAAAAAGCATTATTGACCAGGGATCTGACACAAGATTACTGAACCACAGTAATGCTACAAGTAAAGATGACTATAAAAAAAATAAAAAAAAAATAAAACAAGAGAAATACTTATTTTATCAAAGCAGGATATCCAACTAAAAATAAATTTTAAATACTCATATTTCTGAAAATAAATGTATTTATTTTGAATAGATAGTAAGATTGAAGGAGTCACATTATTTGAGTTAAATGTCATATGCTGAAAATTAAAGTATATTAAATAAATAAAATTTTTTAAAAAATATTCAAACATTATTTACATAAACAATTTCAAAAATATTTTGAATATGGTAGTGGCTATTTAAGAGTTACAAAACTATACCAGAGCTTTAAGATTTGCCTGCAAACTTAGACAAATTCATTCACCTGTAGCATTCATTGAAAACACCTGGCTTTTAAGATTTGACATTATAATCAATATATAAAAGAATATACTGAGTTCATGATTTTAAGATCTGTTTTCTACTAAAAATTTATATACATTATATTCTCATCCTATAAAGCTACAAACATGATTAGACATCTATTTTTTTTATTATATTATTAACCAGAAATATAATATCTATAACATATCTATTGGACATGATTTATAAATTTGATGATGAATACAAACATTCAAGTTATTTCTGCTTTGAACTAGAGTCAATTGATTGTATTGTTGAAAAATTAGGGAACCAACATTACATATTGTTTCCTAAGCACAACTTATAGTAAGATTGTGGCTCTAAGCTTCTATAGTAAAATATGTTCAAGATTTTGTATGAATAAGGTAAATAAGTAGCATTTTATCTTTATTATTGACCTGCCATAAAACTGTATCTATATTATATACCCACAAGTCATAACAAATATTAAATTGAAAGGAAAATTTTTTTAGATTTTATTCTCTGTTGTACAAATTAATTTTATTGTAGATGAGTTAAACTACTTTCAAAGGTTACAATTGGTGACTATTAAGCTCTATGTCAAATAGCAATTATAATTAATTACAAATAAAGGGAAGTGCTCTATAATTACTAAATAATTTATAAAAAATATATAAATATATTTTTTTAGATTGATCCCAATGGTGAAATCTAGGGAATAATAAAGTAGAGATTTTTATGGGACAGAGTATGACAAATTCTAGAGACAAGTTAGTGAAAGGAATGAAGTATAAAATGCTGCCTCAAATCTAGATAAATGTTATATTTATCATTATAACTAATTTATAAAATCTCTTTAGTATCAAAACAAACTATAGTCTATATTATCAAAGAAATAAAAAAATAGTTTATGATCACAGACTCATGACAGCAGAAATACATCTATCATTTATAAAAGAGGAATAGTAAATCAATTAAATTTTGGCAATTCATAGAAAGTTTGAATTGGGTCCAGTAATCAGATATTCTGTTTTTCAAGAGTTAATGTCAATTTTGGATTGTCTAGGAACATTCAGTAATATTAACAAAGTACTTGAAATCAAGCAGTTTCAGGTGTCAAGTCTGAGAGATGAAATTAGAGATTGATATAGAACAAGCTCTTCAGAAAATACTGCTACTGATTATTTTGAAGCAACAGAATTAATTGGCATAGTACTGTCATATGTTGCCACTCATTTAAGGTTAAAGAAAAATTTTCAAGCCCTTAGAAATCAGAGGAAAATTTCAAAACTGAAAAATAGTGAATAGGACTTATCAGCAATAACAACAAACTAAGAGATGTGCAATGTCAACTCTGATAATTATTCATATTAAACTTAATTGCTTGTAAATTCTTTATTTCCATTCTAATTTACAGATTCCTTTCTTTTATGGAAAAAAGATAAATGTAATAAAAATACTCTAATACAATATATTTTCTTTGGCAATGGCAGAAATGTAAAGAAAAATGTAATTTTTTTTCTATTACAGTAACATAGAAAAATCAGATCAATTTATAATATAGATTTTGTGAAATTATTTGTTGTTTTTTTTAATCAAATTAACACATTTTGCATTGCTCAATTTGTTAAAAGAAGAAAATGAGATTAATTTAGTTTTCTAAAAACCATGCTCATAAAGCCTGAGTGACAAAATGGCTCCTTGTTTAAATAATGATATTTAATTATAAGTTTTAAGTACTCATGGTCACTAAGTTTGAGCAAATAATTGTTTATTTTCATACCCGTAAGTAAACATGGTTTCTTTAAAAGACCTTTGTATTAGGTGCTGACTATTGACTTACCACTAATATATGTTTATGCATTTACAACACACCCCTCTATCACAGGTACAATGCAACATAGGGTCATTTTTTTTTTAAAGCAGAGTACAACTGGTTTGAAATCAGTTTTACTTCTCATAGACCAGTTACTGTACCAAGATTAAAGAGCCTAGTCTCCTATAGCTAGGAGGAGAAGAGATAGATTCAGGCCATTCCCAAGTGCATTAGCAAAAAAAAAAGAAATGCAGACAGCTTCAGGATTTGAACTCAGGTCACCATGTCCATTTCCTAAGATGATAACCTTTTTAGGCCCCTAGTGCCTCCATTAATATAGGTTTAAACAATATTTTTATCATTAGGTAGAAAAAACAAAAATAAAATCAAGTCCACAAATTTTGAATATTTCTGAGATTTTTTTTGTGAATATTGATGTATGTAAATTACATCATATAGATATTTCTTTTTACACTGAGTAGATTCTAAAAATATACAAAAGCTGATTTCATTATGATTCATCAAATGTCTTTTTGTCAATCTGTTATCACATAACTTAAGAATGACTTGAGATTTAAGACCAATAAATTTTCTATAGTTATTACTGGGACCATTGAATGTATTTTTAGCTTATTAGTTGTTGAAAATTCAAAAAAGCTTTGATTGAATTGTTCAATTTGCACTGGAAGTATAATGCTAAACTGGACCCTTACTTTATGTTTCTTAGGTTAGTCAAAGTGATGACATTTTTTTTCTTGTCATCAAAAAAAATCAAGATTCAAAAAGTGTTGTGTTCACATTGTAGTACAAACATTTGTCAGCAGGCTATAAGAATTAACCTCTTGGTGATATATTTTTAACTTATAAATCCTCACAAAAATATAATTTGATGTTATGTTTGTGTTTATTCATGAAAGAATATTGAAACAACAAAATGCTGAGTCAATATTATACAAGGTATCTAGACTTTTTATTTGAGTTTGTTAGAAAGAAATTTGGAATTATTCAAATATTACCCAAACTTCCAGTTTAAAATGTCTTCATTATAATTCACCAAATACCCTTCACATATAGTCAAAAATAAAAATAAAATAAAAAAGCAACAAGATATAAGATTATCATTCCAGGAAATCAATTTAAAAAAGATCAAAGTTCTCAGATTTTAAGAATTCCATATTTAAAAAATCCAGTCAAAAGTTTAGATTTCCCCAATAATGTGAAATTTTTTGTGATATTTGAATTAAATATGATCCAAGAGTTGGTGACAATTCTCAAATAAAGTAAGATTCAATAAATACACAGTTTAAACCCATGTTAGGAGTCAAAAACCCTATTTAGGCATTCTGCAGAAACTACCTTTAAATCCCACCTACAGGACAGGTTTTCAGCTAGTTAATCCTAAACTGAGAAGAAAACCTTTTTTCAAGTTAAATAGTAAGCAAATTACCTAATTGATATAAAGCATATACCAGAAAAATAGTGCATAACAATCATAAAAATGTTTTAAAAAGTGGGTTTTATGGTTTAGTGATATTATTTCAAGTTAGCTTTTAATCAAAGTTTAAATAAAACTTGACTTGATCACATAATTACACAAACAGAAGTTGAACAAAATCAAACTCTGAAAGGAAGTTGTAAACTTGATGTCATCTGCATACTACAGCACTGTGGGGCATAGGGCGAATTCAAGTTGTAGTAGTTGTTTTTAGTTCCGAAACAACACACAAGTTGTACAGTCACAAGGTGCTGTTTATTTCTTCCTAGGCTCGTGGGTTCTTTTCAGAGAGTAGGAAAGAGAGAGAGAAAGTATGGTCAAACTATTCTATCGTAAGTCATGTTCAGTAGTACTATCCCAAACCCATACGGGGAACCAGGAGCCACATCTGACTCCACCAGAGTCCAGCCGAAAAAAGGACAATTTTCTTCTTCTTCCGTTTCTCATCCCGGAGTCATATCCATTTCCGGTCAAAACGCGGAACTTCCGTTTTTATTTTAAAATCTATTTCCAGGGTCATTCTTGGGTCAGTGGATGGCACTCCATTGAGTGTTTACCCTTGTAAACTTTAACCTTTGTTCTTATTTCTTTTTCTTCTCTTTCTCCAGAAATCCGATTACCGTTTTATTTTTCAATTCCCGAATTCCCCGTAGACCATAATAATTATGCTACACTTATATAGAGATATCAGTAGCACCTACTTGATGGTGCTTCATGAATGGCCTGTCTAATTTCATAAGGATTTAAAGAAAATGTAGTTTAAAGAAAATAGTTTTAATAAAAATTTTGATTCACAGATTATAAAAATACTATTTTTTTTCTTTGATACACGGATCATATTTATATTGAATACATTCATTTTTCAAGCATTCATTTTTTTCTTTTAATTATTTCATAATGTATCACAGCAGCAGCGTGTGTTAATCCCATCAATATCAGTGATAATATTATACCAAGATTTCAATTTTTTATAGAAAATATCTTTTTCCTAAAGAGGAAAAAAAAATCAACTTTTCCCAATTTCTAAAGCAGATGCTTATGGTCTTCTGTAGTGAAAATGGTTGAGGTACTTTCAACAAAAACATACACTGAATTTTTTTTTAGCAGTGCAGCTCGCCTGATGTCTCATTGAGGCCCATTTCTTGAAAAAGGTTGCCCATGCTTTACATAGAACAACAAAGTATAATAGGAATGACTTTTTGTATTATTTTAGGTAAATAGATTTTTTTTAAATGCATGCTAATTTGGCAGTCTAATGGTTGTAGAAATAATCAGACATCTAAATTGAATAAATGAAAATATTCAGTTGGTAATTAGAGTTTAAGAGACAACAACAGCCAAAATGTCTAACACAGTTCTGAGATCATTTCAATTCTTAATAGTGGCTATCAACCACTCCCAAAATGTTTAGTTATAATACAGTGACTAACAGTTAAAGTAAACTACCTTCAAAACTATAACATCCCTAAAGAGAAAAAGATTGTAAGTTTTCACTATTTAAGTCTTCTAAAATATCAATACCATTGCAGATATGATGATATATGATATGGAAATATGTTCATTTGAAACAGAGGCCTCACTCCCCAGTTGGTCCTCTTCGACCATCCTCACACAAGTCATTGGACGAAGCAGATCTTTAAAATTGTCAAGAAGGCTGAGGGTGTCCTGGCGTCATTCAGCAAGACCTTTATCAGCCACTCCCCAGCTATCTATTTAAAGCTGTATAAAGCTATCATGCAGCTACACTTGGAATTTGCATCACCAGTTCGGAACCTCTACATCACTCAGAACATTAATCTCCTAGAAACTGTTCAGAGACATGCAATCAAATGAATACCCTCCATCAGGCATCTACTATATTCTGAATGTCTTGCTACCCTGGGCATGGATTCATTGAAACTCTGGCATTTGGCAACTGACTTAGTAAACATTCATAAGGTTATTAACCATCTTACCAACAGCAACCTTTAGCACCTTTTTGATTTCCTTGTTTCTAACACATGTGTGAATGCCTACAAGGTCAGAAAACAGCATAGTTCACATGACTTTCGGAAACATTTTACAAGCTGAGGAATGGAATAAACTGCCTACCTCCGATGTTGAGTGCCAAAACAAAACATCTTTCAAAACCTCCATGCTTCCTGTAATTTGACAACACTATACCTGATATCCCCCCTCCCTACACATATGCACACACATGCATGTATATTATGACTGTACGCTATTAATTTTCCTGACCATTATTCGGACCAAGTTACCTTTAAGCACCCCAGGGACGACCTGGATTCAGAAGGACATGTTTTGCTTTGCACTGTCAACATCCGGTTGTTTGTTAGGGTTAGGGGTTAGTTTTATAATTAAAAAAAAATGCTTCTTAAAAATCGTCTGGTAACAAACAACCAGAAACATGTCCCTCTGAATCCAGGTTGCCCCTGGGGTGCTTAAAGGTAACTTGGTTCCATTATTCTATGTACTATACATGTGCCTTTGACGAGTTGTGGTGCACCTGAGCACTGTATGCAATAATTTCATTATTATTAAAATTAACATGTCCTGATAAATAAGTAGCATAAAAAAATGGACTGTTGACGGTAAGATATATTAATTATAAGATTAGGAAATTGTAGATTTTTCAAGTAAATAAAACTTATAGAAAACTAAATAACAGCTCTGTCTTATCATCTTAGTTAATTCTCCAGCAGTTCTTATTGGCAAAGCCTTACCCAGAAAAGTAATTTATACATTATATCATTTTAAACCACTTAAAAAAATGATAATCAATATAACTCAAATTAGTAATGTTAGTTTTTAAAATAAAAGTTGAATACATATTAAATAGGTTTATTGGTTGTTTTATGGTATATCAACCCCTTATGGGTCATTTAATGCTGAATCAAGTCATTTTTGATTTGGTTGCTTACTGTACCTACTGTTGCTTAAGTGGTCACCCAACTAAATATTGAATGCTTAACTTTAATGATCAAGTGGGAACTGATGCTTTCAGCATGACTTGACCATAAGCATAGTAAACAGTAAAATCAGTTCCAGAAAGCCACAATTACCATATATAAAAAGTTGGCTGTATGTTGATTGTGCAATGAAAATTTTAAAAGACTTCTGTTTGCTACATTAACTAAAATGAATGTATATACTTGTCTAAATACAATGTTTTTAGAAGATTGAAAAATGTTATAAAAGCAATCAAAATTAGTCCTTGATTATCATCTAATAGAAATTTTGAAATAATAATCTTATATATAAAAGCACTGAAATGAAAATAGACAAATAGGGTGTAGTTAGGAATCTAGATTAGAGGCTACATAATCAGTTTCTTTTTTTTTTTAAGATATAAAGTTTACTTTTAAGGTAAATTACAACATAAAAGCAAGTAAGATTCTTGGGAGAGAGAGGTGTAAACAACTTTTGTAGTGATATTTTGCAGACATCACATTATTATATGTGTGGGAACAAAATTCATTATAAATGATGACAGGCATTTTATTTGTGTTTAAAAAAAGGTCTTATGTGATAATGAGTCTCATCAACCAAAGATTTACAAAGGAGATAAGCAGTACAAAATTTTTAAATGTCCCAACTCATTATGGCTATTCATTGCTGATGATGCCTCCTTTATTATGCAATTTTAATTTGTACCATAGCAAAACTTATTGACAAATCTCTGGAGGGACCATGATAATCCATCAAGTTAAAACACCATGACTAATGCATAGCCAAGATAATCAGAATAATATGAATTTTTTATGAATATAAAAAACAAAATGAAAACAGCAGATTAATAATAATAATAATAATAATAATAATGAAGACAATAAGGTATAAATTAGTAGACCAGTTCACATACCTAGTTAGTAAGATCTCATCTACAGAAAACAATGTCAATATACACATAGGAAAGGAAGGACTGCTATAGACAGGTTATCGATCATATGGAAATCTGATCTCACTAATAAGATAAAGTAAGAATTCTTCCAAATTGTAGCCATGTCAGTGCTACTGTATGGCTGCACCACTTGGACTTTAATGAAATGCTTGGAGAAAAAGCTAGATGGGAACTACACAAGGATGCTGCAAACAAATCCTGGAAGCACCCCACCCCTCAGCACAAAAAAAGGCAGCTGAATGAACAAGATATGCTGGACACTGCTGGAAAAACAAGGATGAATTCATACGTGATGTTCTCCTGTGGACACACCCTGTAGGCTGACCAGCAAAAACCTACATCAATCGGCTCTGAATACTGTGCAGAACAACTACCAGGGGTGATGACCACTAGGGACAGGTGGTAGAGAGAGTCATAGTTATTCATGATGTCAGCATAACCTGATTATTATTATTATTATTATTCATATCCTCAATTCTTAGCCAGAAGATAAATATTGACAGGTCTGAGTAGAATGGACCTTTATTGAGGGTAAGCAAATGATAAATGGAACCAGTATCTAATAAAGCATTGATAAAACTAGTATAAACCATTTATAGTAATAAGACAAAAAAATAACAATACCCAATACTAACAATAAGACTTCCAACCAATGAACTATTTATATAAAAACGGATTTCTTTTTTTTTTTTTTCTTCTTATGTTTAAGTTTCTGTTATTTTAACATATAAATTTTACATTTATTTACTGAAGCAGTTCATTAAAAACTGGATAATTATATTGAAATGTTTTTATAAATATAATTCATTAAAATAAAGAAGTTAGATATAATATTTTGCTTTTAATGAAAATCTTGTATATTTTTGCATTGCATTATCAAAATAAGAGAAATGAATAGGCATACTCTTCTATATATATAAAGGAATCTTGTGGTATGTATGTATCGACTTATAACTCCGAAAAGAGATATCATTCAGATTTGAAATCTCGGAGATACCTTAATGTTTGTAATTAAGAAACACACAAAATTGAGCTTTTGATTTTTGCTTATTAAGTGATATAATGCAATGATTAAACAAAAATCAACCAATTTCTAGAACTCTCCACAGTAAGGAAAAATAGAGTAAGCAAAAATTGGGTCAAAAAGGAAATAAATTAGACTAATACATTTCATCACTTTAACAAGTTAGGTATTCTCTCTTTCACCCAGTCTGTTCATGTCTACCTCTCATTGTCTCTATCTTTCTCTCAGTCTGACTATCTGTCTTTCTTCATATCTCTCTCTCTCTCTCTCTTTGTGCGTGTCTCTCTCTTTCTCTCTCTCTGTTTGTGTCTATATCTCTGTATCTCAATCTGTTTGTATCTATCTCTCTGTATCTCAATCTGTTTGTATCTATCTCTCTGTATCTCAATCTGTTTGTGAATATTTACCATGTACCCAACGTGTACGGGTTAGGCACAAGGCCCTATTAATGTGGGACCATCTGAAGCTCATGGAAGGCAGGTGCAAAAAATGCGTTGATCCCGTTAGCATTCCCTCACAAGGGGGTGCCTCAGGCACCGGTCAATAAACCCAGCCCTGCCCCTTTAAATCGAGAGGTGCCCCCCTTGGATCAACATTGTTTGCTTACATGGTCCAGAGCCAAAGCCACCAGACGCTGCGGTTGAAACCGGGCTGTTTGTGTCTATATTAAATACCAACATTTTTGAAAAATCAGATTAACCTACTGATTGAAAAAAAAAATTACCAAAAATCAGGGAATTATCTAATTTTAATGAAATTTTCAGTGTTGATTTATCAATAAATTAATTTTATAATGCATTAGTTATTTCATTTAAAAACATTCTGAATTTTTTCAGGTCACTTAACTTTGACCCCACCCCTATTTTTGGGGTGCAAAATATCAATGGGGTTATATATAATCAAAACTAATTATAGTATATATAACAAGACAAAAGACCGAAGGTATGAATAGAAAAAAATTTTATTTTGGTAGAAAATAAGTACCGAAAATCTGAAAATTAAATGCAAAAAAAAAAAAAAAAAAAAAAAAAAAAAATTAGATTTTTTTACTCTGTTGTTTATGAAATACAATTTTAGTCCAGTCATGGACCGGGTACTTTTGTTAGTTTTATATATATATAATACTGGACTATTCTTTTTATTTCTGCAATATAAAACAGAGACAAAGAACAGACCAGTATTACTAAAGGATAAACATAAATGATGAACAGAAGGTATTTTAGAAAACTCTGCACAAAGTTGATAAAATTGTAGATACCTTCAATATTATGGATTTTACAAAGACATAAATACATATAGTGATTCATAAGGACATTAAAAGGTTCATACTTAATCTTTTTATATTTAATAGAAGAACTTATAATTAAAGACTACTCAATGTTAAAAGAAATTAGAAACACAAAACATAAAAACATCACTGAAATTCTATTAAATGTTAATTTTTTGTTAAAATAATCAGAAAAAGCAATATTATGTTCTGAAGTTAGTTAACTTTACAAATAACAACTGCTAGTATTCATGATGATAACTCCTTGTGCATGAGAAACTAATTTTGAGACAAATAAATGAGCTAATAGAATTAAATATGCATTCACAAGCTACAACAATAATCCACACATATATAAGTTAAGATAACATAGACACAGAGTCAATGATGCTTGGTGTCAGTTTTTCACTTACGTGCTCATCAGACCAATGATAATATAGTCCCCAAGCGCCATTAACTGTCAATTCTATCGTAATATATATATATATATATATATATATGCTCTTTCGCTGTCATTGACTACTTTTTATTTATAAATATAGCAAATTATATTATTCCTATATATATATATATATATATACACACACATTAACAAAGAGATGTGTGAAATTAGAAGACCCATTGTTATGGTAACACAAGGTAAGCTCACCATCACTTGAAGTTAGCACATCGTGTTGCCATGACAACAAAAAAGTGGTAATTAAATATATGAGTAAATACATGCAAATATTTCATTTAGGTTTTTTCTAAAATAAATAAATGATTCTAAAAATAATTCAGTGAAAAGTTAATTTAAAAAAATAAATAAAATTCTCAGAAATTTAAATAACATCTATGAATTTACACAGATAAGTAGTAGTAGTAATAATCATCCAAAGAAATATATATATATATATATATATATATATATTATATATATATATATATATAATAATCATCTGTTTACAGATTTGATATCTCTGGTGATCGTAAAATATATACACAGATGTACATATTTAAAAGAGTTAAAATACCGCTTCTTAAACAGCAGCTGGCAATGGCTTAGAGGTTAATGGATCAGACAGGCGTAAAGTCAGTCGGGGTCCACTTCTAGTTAGAGTTAGTTGTTGTGTCTAGTCACACTGATGAGATGTGAAACGTTGAAACATATTGTCTGTAGATGACTTTATATATATATATATATATATATATCATACATAAATAATTTTGGTCTTGAGAGAACAGTTAATAATTTCAACATGAGTTTGGGTCCCTACTGAGGATGAAATTCACAATCAACCAACAATAATGCAGGTGCCTTATTGATATTGGTAGTTAAACTTATTTTCTATCTCAAAAGTTTGAGGAATTTAAAAAAATTAAAATGATTCATTAAGAATAAAAAATTAAAACGATTCATTAAGAATAAAAAATTAAATGATTCATTAAGAATAAAAAAATCAAAATATGTCAATAGCATCAGCATTTTAGAACAAATTAAAAATTGTATTTTTAAATTTAGCAATCGAAAAATTTAGAAATTTCAAATCTTAGTAATTATGTAATATATAATTATGCATTTGTGATAAGATACTGAAAATTATAAATATAACATTGAAAGATATTTTTTCTGAGAAATTTTATGAGTAATGAAAGCTAAATAAAAAAGGATTCTCAAGTAAATATGAAAGATAAATTGATATGCGTCTTCTAAAGTTCAAACTTAAGTTTGCTGTGATTGAACTAAAAGGTAATAATCCTTTTTGATATTTTGTTGAATCTAATTCTAATACAAAACTGAATAGGTGGAAATCACCAAAGAAATTGTTGATGTGTCTAAAATAAATCTCGATTAAAAAAGAAAATTAGATTTTAAGAGCTAATAGATTTTTTCACCATCCTACACAAATTGCTTTAAGTAGGAACTTACATCACTGAAATTAAATTATAATCTACTAATTTGTATAGAAAAAAAAAAACAGGTTATGTAATTCTCCAATCTGGACAAGGAATATATTTTTCAGTTTTCTTTTTTGATTACTTGGAATAAAAAAGAAATATTGAAAATTAAAACTAAAAAGAACATTTTTGTATATGTTTTTGACTCACAGGGTAAGGTAGCAACAGTGTTACCAGACAATGACCAATAAGATGCATTGACTTTGTCACTCCATCCCCTTCAAATGGAAAAGGCCTACAGGTTCAATCTTATATACAAACCCAATAGCACAAATTAAATTTTTTTATTTAACTAAGTCTAGTGATTCATAATAACCTTCTTATCTTTCCTGATACTTATAGCAAACTATACTTTTCTACAGCAATCTTGTAAGGACATCACACCATCTTTTAGCATTTGAAAAGATATACACATGATTTTTTTCAAAACAATACAGCTATTATTTCAATAAATTAACTTCATTTTTTTCTCATATTTTATAACACTTATTTTTCAATACTTAGGAAAAAAATCTAAATTAAATTTTCTTTCTATTGTTCATTAATGCTATTATTGTTTTTAATTCTATCTAATGCCTGCATTATGACTCAAGTTACTTGGGTATTTAAATTATCAAAGTTCATCATGCCTTAAAAAAAACAAAAAAAAACACTTTCTTCCATATGTTAATAAAAATGCAGTCACTTCAATTATCAAATATATTCAAGCATAAGTTTTATTACAGGAAATCTATTCTAAAGTAGAAGGTAAAGAAAATATTTTTTGATTTAAATTGTAAGAATTATAATTTACAATTTATTTTTATCAATTTTTACATAAACAAAAATATTTTGTGAAAGAAGAAAATATTCTAAGATATTCTAAGATATGTGTTAGGTCGATACTAAAAAAAAAAAAACTATAAAAAAACTGGCCAAAGATTTCCTTGACATACTTGGATTTTGCTGCAAAGGAAAAACAGATGACAGACCCATTTATTTATCTTTTTTGTCTTTTACAGAAAACAGCAACATTAATACACTTACAAGTGTAGATCTGTGGCAGATTGCAGAATAGAAAGTGTCATTCTAATGATACTTTATATTATACTCTTTTTTTTTGGGGGTGCTAAGAAAAATAAACAAACACAAATTTGTGTTACAGTATAAATACAAACAACATTGGTACATTTGTTCATCACTTGGAAGTCTTAAAATTTTGAAGTGTTACAAAACATTTACAAACTGAAACAAAAAATTATTTTTTACAAAATCTCAAATATATACGTCATATGCAAACTATTTATCATTGAAATAATATACACCCAAAACAATGTTTTAAATAATTGAAAACTTTAATACATTAGCTTTTAAAACATTGAAATTGCAACTTTTTATAAACCTGTTTAAAATGACTGTAAAGATACATTTTGTGCCATATATAATTGGAGACCATAATTGTCAAACTGTATTTGGCATAAAATAACCCAATAAAGGTTGACATGCTGTAAAACCAACTGACCAACCATCTAAAACAAATATATTTTCTATAGCTTAGCTTAGATATGGGCTACCCAGCAATAAAAGAACTCAATAGTGTAGATGTGAGACAAAACTATTAGTATATCCATTATACTAAGCATAATCTGGCATAAGTTCACAAGTGTAGAACACTGAATAAGAATCAAAGTCATTATAGACTAGCTTGTTAACTATAGATAGGTTACCCACAAAGTAAATGTAAAACTTAGGCAGGAAATCTCAGAGGAAAAAAAATATCGCTTTGAAAAGAATAAAACAAGATTTAGTGAATAAAAGATTTAAATTACTAATTAGTATAAAAAATATCACCTAAAGTAAAAAAAAAAGAAGAAAAAAAGTGAATTATGAGGTAATTAAAACAATCACTGCTTTACATTCTTTAAAATTTACTTTTTATCAAGAGGCATTTAAATGAACTTTATTTATTTATTTATCTATTTTCAGACATCATGAATATTTCGATAATACAATCAATTAAATGACATTATATATGAAAATAATTATTCATTCACATATCACTTTAAGATGACCTTCTGGTCATATATTCCTTGTCCAGCAAATTGGTTTGGTTTAATGGGTTATTTAATGCCGAAACCTGATTCACTTGCAAATGTTTGATTACAATCATAACAATTCATATTTTCAATACTCCATTGCAACCATTTTCTTTCAATTCTCAGATGTAATTAAATTGTGTCAGAATTCATATGCAATCATACTTAGTTTAGGTACAAATAACTCATTTCAAAGACATGAATGTAACAACCAAGATGAGAATAGTGGTTAGAGCAATGTAAATAATAATTCCATATTGTGAATATAACAACCAATATGAAAACAAAAGTCAGAGTAATGTAAATAATAACTCTTCATCTTGGAAACATTGTGAATATAATTATCAAGATGATGACAATGGTACAAGACATTAAAATAATAATGCCTTATTTCACAAGCATTTTCACCCAAGATAATAGGCAGAGATGTTCAGACAATGTTTATTAGTTCATTATATTTAACATAGACCCATTGCCTTTAAAAAAAATAGATAGTAAAAAGTCTATTTACATATCTTTGGACAGTTCTTTAAAGTTATTTACATTGTAGAATCTTTATATTATGGGAGCAAAATCACTGCATTGAATCATGAAATGTTTCCCCTATTTACAGAATCCCACACATAGAGTAATCCATGATGGTTCTTCCTGTTTGAGTAAAAGTGAATGGGCCAATACATAGTTGGGACATAGTAACCTCCTAAAGATAAACTATAACTCTGTTTCCACTCTCCCAAAATCAGTTTTATTGAGGAACTTGTGTGTTGTTGCTCCAGTCTATTTGCCATTTATTTAGAATAAAGCTGTTTATTCTTATTTTTAGATCAGTATATGGAATTTTAAATCTGTTGTCAATAGGCATTTCTTGAGCAGACTTGGTACTCTTGATGGCTTATATTTGACTCTTAACTGTCTAAGGAATAAATGATAATTTTGAGTTGAAAATGAAAACTAGGGATTTATGCTGTTGCATTATGGGTATTTCAATGCCATCAAACTTTAGAATTGGATCAAAGTTAATTGTTCATAGTTGACAGAAGTGCACACACTTTGTTTTGGGCATGGAGAATTTAAATTCATTTTCAGTTGCCCATTGATTAATTTTATTAAGACATTATTGCAATTGATAACTGATTACATGGATGTTCTTAGATCTACAATAGATCGAGAAGTCATCCACATACAATGATCCATTGACACTGGGATTGAGATAGTTCAATGTTATTTATGTTTATATTGAACAATGTCACTGACAGTATGCTCCCATATCATGTACTTTCATGTCAGAAAGTGTGTCACTTACCCAAGGTTTTAAAACTCCTACCATTAGAAAGTTACTTATGAATAAGATCTATCATTCCATACTTCCAGGTTCTGTCATATGCCTTTTCTAAATCAAAAATATAGCTAACAAGTATTCCTTTTCTTATGAAAGCCTCTTGGATAATAATCTCCAAACAATGGTTGGTCTATTGTGATTTTCTTTTTTCTGTTTAGGGGCCAGAATTTTCTAAAATGATGGACGGAAGGAAATGGTAATTTCTACAATTGGGATATATGGGAGGTTCACATAGAAGAGTAGGTACTACTCTTCTATGTGAACCTAGATAAAGGTAAGTGTAGTGCTTGTTATATAGACATAACTGGGGCACTTCATGTAGTGTAATGCTAGATTTGCTGACCATTGTTAGGGAGTTTGATTCTCATTGAGTGCCCCATACATCTGGCCTTGTGCCACATCTAAGCTAAGCTTAGTAAATAACTATATAGACATAACTGCTTTTCATTGATTAGTGATTCTATAATTGTGCCTCTTTGGTTGGTTGCCTTACTTTTTTGCCATATCTTTTATACCTGTTGAAATCCCCCCATCTGAATGAAGGGTTTTGGCTGTTGTTGGATTAAATTTTCTAACTGATTCTCTGATGATGTTGTTGGGCAATATACATATATAGAGAATATAGTTATTTTCCTGTTGAAGGTTGTTGATATAGCTATTGTTTGTTTGAAGTTTAATTTCACTGTGTGCTATTTTATTAATAATGATGTGCCACATGAAGGTCTGTGTATTTATGTAATCATAGGATTTGTATTTTTTTTAATGTTTATTATGCCATGATCTTTTAGAGAAGGTTTCTTACTGGGCAGTAAGCAGGCCAGAATGTACTATCCCCAAATCTCCCGACTGGAGGAGACCCATAAAGGCAGATTTTGTATATTTTATAGGAATACTACTTTTGAAAATTGACATATAGTAGAGTGGAGATCTTGTATCATAGATTCGGAGAGGGCCCATGAGACCCAAGCACCTGTCCTAAGTCATGATGAGGAGCATGAATTTACCAAGTTTAGCCTTTGTATCTTGTATGTTCCATTGGATGATTTTGTTTGCCATGGTTTCATTTTTTGTTTTGAGAGGAAATTGTTTGTAGATTTTGGTTGTTCATGGATTCTGACCCTCAGCATTTTTTGATTCCAAGCATTAAAATTTATTTTGTGTCAGTTCTATTTGAATCTTTGGTCATTACCCTGAAATGGAACATACCTGTCCCTGTTTAACAGATGTCTTCTCGACTTATCTGGAATCATTTCTGTGTTGCAGGGATTTGACTTCCTTTTCTGGTTTTTATTTGTTTTGTTTTTTTCAGTGGATTTTATTTCACCTTATGTTGGTCTATATCTTCCTCTTGATTCTGATTTACTTTTGAATAAAAGGTCTCTAATGTAAGTAGCGTTCATCTTGATCAATATTGATCTTAGTTCATTTGCGAACTTAGTCCTAATTGTAATAAACTCTTGACAAGTGTTTTGTACTTTTATTGCTCTTTAATGTTTGGTGTGATTATATTCATTTTTGTGATTTGAGAGCATTCTTTTTCCCCATTTTTCCTTCCACAATTTTTATATACCTTGGGAAAGAAGATGTTACATGTATGTTTGATGGTCATATTCTCTTTTCTACAAATTACACAAACTCTGACATAAGCTGGATGTTCTCCATCACAACTTACACAATTTACCAAAGGTCATAATGTAGGTGTTAGTTTGGATGGTTTCATTGTTTTTAAAGTAATTTTCCTACTACCTATGACTACTTGGATTTTCAGTTGGGTTTTTCTTCTTTTTTAAATTCATTTTTTCTATGGTGGAGAAGGTGAGTTCCCTACTTTACTTTACCCCTTAAAGTGTTCAGTTTAAGATGTGGGTATGCTTCAATTTTCATGTTGTGAAAGGTGTTCAGCTTTAGAAAAAGTTATGCATGTTTTTCTCTTTTCCACCTCCAATAAGATTGTCCCATTTTTCAGGCTTACTGTTCAAAAGACTCTTAGGAGTAATATTTGTTGAGATAACATTTTAAATTTTAAAAAAGGAATAGTTTTATCAAAGGAGTTTCCTCCATTGATGCCAAAATGATAAGGCTTGGAAATGATACTCTTATTTATTCATTATCAGAATCAGAGTTGGTGTGAAGTCTCGTGGTTGGTTTATTTTCTGCCATATGTTTTTTTCTAAACTTCACTGCTCCTGCTCTTCACTCACCTTGGAATCTAATTTAACAGGAAATACAAAGAGGGAAACCCATTCACATTAGTAAGACAAGGCTACAGAAATTGTTTATTTGTATTTGGATGAGGCCATAAGCACCTATCTTTCATTTGGTTTGCCACCCAAGAATTAGTGAAACATTCAGAACCGTACAACCCTATCATAGCCCTTCTCTTTCAAACTGATTGACCCTACAGCCACTGCCTTCTAATTTGGATTTTTGGGAGATTTAAAAAATTAAATGTTTTGTAAAAATAGTGATTTATGAGACTTAATAAAGTTGAAACAGTCTGTACGATGTTCTACACACCGAACAATTCTTTACCGAGATTTACTTGTCATGATTATTTTCTATAATTATCGAATTTTATGCGATATACACATTGTAATTGCCTTCAAGCAAAAATATAAATAATAATAATAATAATATATATATATATATATATAACAGTCAGGTGAAAGATTCCTTTTTGCTACCATGTAATCCTGTATTGTATCAGATTATTTGAAGCAGAGCTAGGCAACACCAAGTAAGCTTCCTTACTCTAGATATACCATGAAGCACACTATCAATCAACAATATTTTCCAAGACAAGCAATTAGAAGAAATTTGAATGTTCTGAAACATTGCACAAATGGTTAAATGACTGAGATTCTTTTAGAAGCAATGCTGATTTTAAAGAATATTGTAAATTGGATAAATCTTACATGCTACACATTAATTATTAATTTATAAAATATTAAAAATGTATAATGTACATCAGAATACCCACAATAGAAAATAAAACAGGGTAATTCATAATGTTTAACCATTTGTTTTATAAATTGATAACTATATTCTTGTAAATTAAATAGGCATTTATTTAAAACAATGTAACAACTAAACTATACTGTCATATAAATGGAGGTGTGCCTTTGTCATTATCTTTTCTGTTCCTGGGTAATATCAGTTAGTTATTTTGTTTAATGGCATATCAACCCTTGTGGCTTATCTAATGTCAAATTTTGTTTTGTTGTATATATGATTTGTAAGTGAATAGTTTGTAGGTAAATATTTTTTGCTTTTAAAAGAATTGTTAGCATGTGACAAAAACAAAATGAAAAAAAAAATGTTAGACAATTTTGCTTCATATGCATATTTTTGTAGATCTTGTTTTGTAGACTTATCCAGGGCCGGTATGTACTACTTCCAAACCCTCTAAGGTGTGAGGGGGCTGTTTGGGAGTCATATAAGGGTAGGTTTCATATATTTTCTATCAATACTACTTTTTAAAAAATTGACAGGTAGTAGAGTGGTGGTCCCATATAATAAAAGGGGGTAGACCATAGCACCAGGATTTATAATATTTGGTATAATTTTTATTTCTCTCAAGAAGGATAAAATGCCATCTATGTTGACATTTTCAAGTAGATGTTTCATTATTTGTATTGAAAAAGTGTTTTCTGATGAGAGTGAAAGCTTCACATTCTATGAGGAAGTGTTTAACAGTGCAGAGTAATATCAGCAATTAACTTCAAATAATATAGTATCAGTTATAATTACAACCTTGATAATAGGAGAAAGTTAATTTAAAAAACATTTATCAATTTTGCCATTGCTGAACGATTTGAAGGTCAGTCATAATTTTCCAAAGGATCAACAGTTTAATGAGATTAAAAAGGCCAAATTTTAAAAAAAGAAAAGAAAAATTATGTATCTATCCTTTAAATGGCTTATTTAACATAACTTAGCACTGGATTGAAAATATTGGTTTTTCTAAACCTATTAAATGTACTATTAAGTTGTGTTGGGTGCAGAATTTTATTATCAAGAAATATTGCAAAATTTATCTAGATATTAAATTAAATGGCAATTTAATTTTTTCTTCTTTTGACATTAAAGAGTCTTAAGTAATAACTTTTATAGCTTCTATTCTGGACCAACTGTATGACATAAAAAAAAACAACAGTGAAATCAGCTTTTGAAAATAATAGAAAGTAGAAAATTCTTTAAATTTACATAATTTCACAAAAAATATTGAAAAATTATAATTCTAATGTGTTGGATGTTCCATTTCTAAAAGTAAACAGATGTTTTGGAGGAAAAGAAAAAAAATCCTAAAATAAGTGTACACTTTGAATAAATGTGATTTTAACGCAACATATCGAGTAGTAATGAAAAATAAATTTGACAAGACATATGGTATCCGGAGAGTAGGATATCCCAAAATAAGATGATAGACAACATCTGTTGCTTTGGGATACTTTTCCAAAATAATGTCTCACATTAATAAGACAAAATGTAGAAAACACAAGATAGACAGGTTTTTAAACAATACATCACAATTTTCTCTACAATACGATAAAAAATACCAAATAAAAATCATTCTCGAAGATCTATTTATACAAAGAAAAAGATATTTGTTTATTTCTACGCCTTATCATCATAAAAATTAGTCTTACTTTAATGAACTACAAGAAATGTTTATCAAAGAAAAAAATAAGAGAAAGGACTTTTTATTTTAAAATTAAAAAGCTTTATTATTTCAATAAAAATGGAGAAATCTATATTAAAATAATTGCTTCAAGCTATGTTCATTCCAAGTCTACTAAGGCTACCAATACTTACACCCTCTCTCACACGCACACACAAAGCAATAGATACAGGTACACACAAATACACATGAATGAATGAATGAATGAATGGACGCCACACCCACGCACGTCTCTACTGCAGGTCACTCACATACATACATACACAAGAGGAATGTCAAACTTGTGTAAAAATCACTTCACTAATTCTTTGATTTGAAACAGAAGGTTGGATTTCTTTTAAAGTTAAAACAAAACTTAGGCTAGATAAAATAGCTGGAACCAACAAAATTTACAAGAATTATGGTTAAGTAAAGTATGGGGAAGACTTTGGGAACAGGTGGTTGGGGAAATGCCATTTTTTTTTTCGGAAGATCAGAAACGTGTCCGACTGACCATTCTTCACCTAACAGCTGTTTTCTCGAACCCTCTTCTCAATAAAAAGATGCGATCGATGATGTAGCCATAGGTTATCATCATCACCATCATAAAAATAAAGCATCTCAACCCATGATGTAACTTATGTCAAATTTATCCAAAAAACAAAAACAAAAAACAAAAACTCTTGAACACTAACAAAACAGAGAGAGACACAGAGGGCCAGAGCCAGACAGAGACAGTATGTGTGAAGGTGACAGCGATAATAAATTGTAAAACGGTAGGAAGGGTGTATCTTCCTACCGTTTTACAATTTATTATCCAAGATTCCCAAAACCAACGACTGCATCAGTTTTCTAATAATCAGTATTCATTTACAATAACCAACAAAATTTGGTTTCTATAGCAACGCCTGTTGACCCCATTTCAGTAACTGATGTTTAACAACAATATTCGTTATTTGACATAAATAATATCGGTGCTTTTTAGTCTAATCATTGTAAATCTAGAGAAATATACTGAAGAAATAAAACGTATGGTTGTAAATGTCATATATTAGAAAAGTTAAGAGGAAGGTGGGTGTAAAGAGATTGATGATGTTATGACCAAAGTTGATGGCGAGGAGGGAGGGGGAATAGAGAGTCTGGTCTAAACATTTCCATATGGTGCTGTCTGACAATCACAGAACAACAAAAACAGCGTTTCTAGTAGACTTTTCGCGCCACACGCACAAAAATTAGTCGCAAGAAAGAAAAAAATATTATTGGAATATTTAAATCTAAAAGATAATATTTTTTTTAAGTAATACAATCTTGAAAGAGTTTTTGTTGTTAATTGCGATGCAAACCACAAAATCAAGAATTTTAGTGTGATATGACTTTTCGACAATATATGCCTTTCCCCCCGTGATTAAATAAAAATTTAAAAAAAAGAATATCTATCATCAGAAAAGTAGTTTGTATGAAAAAATCAAATCAGGAATTGACTAAATGTAATGACGAAGTCATTCTCTTTCTTAAAAAATAATGATATTCAATCTCATCATAGACTAGAGTTAATAACTTCATAAAATATAAAAACACAAATGTTGCTTCATTTCAAAATTAAAAATATCTTTCCAAGCATTTTTTCTAAAGACGTGAAATCCGTTGTTGTAGGAATCCCCAGGTTTCCATTGACTCCATTTTTTTTTTTTTTCGATTTTTTCGGCTTTCGTATTACAACATTGAAAATAAATACTAAAATGAAAGAAAAGAGTTACTTTATTCATTTCTTTTATTTATTCATTTTTCATTTCTGAGTTTTAATTTCCGGTTATTTTAAGGGGGGTAGAAAGGTTTAGTTTCAACAGATTAAAAATAAAACGCTTTACATTCTATCAAAAAGGTTAATAAATAAATAAAAATGTAATAAAATAAGATGATGAATAATTAATTCCTTTAAAACACTACTAATTGAGCAATAAAACAGCTTCGTTATCGTTAATACAATATTTTGGAGCACATCTGAACAAACTGGATCCAGTCTTGTAAAAATTAAATAAAAAAAACAAAACTGAATCGTGTTTAATGCCAAAGAAGAAAAAAAAGAAGACAATATAAATGACAACGTGATTTTATTTTAAAAACACGTTTTAAAAGGTCCGAAACTAAACAAACAGGTTACAACAATGATCTTTGTTGTTGGATTTTAAAAATAAAACAGTGGACAACTGTCTTATTCTTTTAAAACGTCAAAAGAGATACATGTGCTAGAATTGTCATTATTTTTCAAAACATTAATATAGAGACCCACAATGTTGTTGTTATTTGTTTGTGTGTGACAGACGTTCTTTTTTTCTTCTACTTACAAAACAATATGTTTTAAAATTTAAATAAGCTGTGTTCAGTGTCAGAAGTCCTGTGTTCGAGCCCAAATAAAGCCAACAACAGATTTTGAACGATTTATTTTTTTCAATAATAGGTAGATATAACTATCTTTTTCCTCTCAGATTCAAATACCCAGTTCAAACGACAGATAGCTAAATTAAAATTAGATTGAAAATAATTTAAAACACTACTACAACTAGTACTTTTATTTTTACCATTTTATTTTTATTTTTTAACTTTGATATGTCAAACTCGCTTTTGTTTTTAAAGGTGAAGCAATTAAGATCATTAGGAGTCCAGGTAAATTATGCTGGTAAAATTCACAAAACAAAAAAGGTGGGGTAAAGGACTGAAGATGAAACTTTTAAATATTGAACACTAGCTATGGATTAAAAACAAAATTACTATCAACAAAAAATGTGACATTAAGTAAATAAAAGTAAATATTTGATAGAGACAAGTTTTACTTTTTAAAATGGCACTTACCACTGACTCTCATTAAAACTGAACACAAAATATTTATTTTTAAAAAAAGCTATGTAATTCAGTTGCTGACTTTATGAACCGTATGTTAAAAGTAAAATGAAAGAAGAGAGTTAAGTGAAGTTTTCAGATGCAATATTATCATAATAAATGAGAATAGTGTTACAGAAGAATAGAAAAAGAAAAAAGAAAGTAGAATATAAAGAGAGGAAGGGTGGGTTAGGCAATGTTTGTTAATATTATCGCTGCTACTACATTAGGTTATTGTGGTAGTAATAATAATAATAGTCGTAATCATAAGAAAACATTAAACTTACCTCTTTTTTGACAGCACGCAACAATTTCTGCCGCGTCTCTGACTCTGAAAGAAACAATAAATTACATTAAGAAAATCAGCAATCATCTTAGATTACATAAAACGGTCAAAATCCAGATAAAAAACGGCATAACTCACCAGCCCCTGTCATTTTTCATCCTTCGTCCAGCCGGTTGGGGGGATTCACAACTTGCTGCTCGTGTCAAGTGTTGGTATGCGCGCAAGAAAATAGTCCTTCACGCATACTATCCTATTTTACGTAATTAACAAATATTTCTTCAAACAACTAAACAAAATGAATTAATAAGATATAGTTTTTAAAATTTCTCCTGTAGGAGAATACTTTTTTTTAATATTAAAAATATATTCTATGTATCCTTGGGCGGAAGTTTGACATTATAATTTCGTTTGTTAAATTACGTATTTTCGAATGAAATAAACTTGTAAGTCAATATTTTTCATTAGAAAATATTAATTTAAATATATATAAAACTTGGGGTTAATTTAATAGGCTATAAATAATTCCAACAAAGCCTGTTGATTTGTTGTTTTTGTAGCAGACGACAGTTCCATGCTTGCTTTTTTTACGCCTAACTAAATTGTTTATTATTGTGAAAAAACATAGAGATCAGTTACATTTTTTAATTGTGATTCTCTATGATTTTTGTTTACTTCTAACAGTATCAAAGGTTTGTTTATGTGGTATAAATTTATACCAGACTTTAATTCTCATAAAAGTGGAGAGACAGAGCGTGTGAGAGAGAAACCGAAAGAGTGAGAGACACGAGGCGGAAAAAGCAGTCCCGCAGTCGAGATCAATCATGGCATCCCATCTAACAACTGGTAAAATAAACTTAGGTTTACTTCGAGATTCTTACCGTAGAGAATTTCTTGATTGCTTGGATAAATGTCCTGGATCAAAGGTAAGTTACAGTAGATTACATATATGCAATATTTTTTATTCTTAATTCAACATAATTCCGTTTTCGCATTGAATAATGAGGTAGTGATACGTGATTTTATCACTTTTCATTTTTTTCTGCTAGGGGGTGTGATCTGTAAAAGAAAAAAAATCCCCAAAAAGCTTGTATATTTTTCTTATTAATCGTTTTTATCCTCCTGATTGTATTTAATCTCGTGAATATTCCATCACATGTTTAAGAAGAAAAAGAAGAAAAACAAAACAAAGGATTTTTGGGGTTTTTTTTTTTTTTTGTTTGTTTTTGTTGTGATATTTAGGTTCTCCATTTTCTTCCCAAACTTAAAAAAAAATGTTCCTTGTTTTTAAGTTGTTTTAATTTCTACACTAGTTTTTTTTTTTATGGGTGCTTTTTGAATCGGGATTTAAGATATCAGCCATTATTTATTTTGGTTTCATGATAAGTTTTATTATTAAATTATAAATGTTTCTAATTTAGAAACACTAAATGAATATCCATACTGTAACAGATCACATGAGCTTCCAAAACAATATAAACATGAAACAGGATAACCCACTAAAATCTAGGTTGGAAATCTGGGTGCTTATTTTAGTTTTGTGAATACAAAAAACAAATAATTTGGTATTTTAACTATTAGTTATAAAAAATGTCAATTTTTTTATATACATTTTCAGTACTTTTCAAGCTGAACAATCAACAAAAAAATTTTTATTTTACTTTTAACAATTTTGTTTCAATCGCTGTAAAAAATTGCTCAAAAAAAAAAAAAAATTCATTTATCTGTTTTACCAAAAAGAAAAAAAAAATCAATTTAAAATTTTTTTTTTTTTTTTTAGTATCTCGGTGGTTTGATTAAGAATTTAAGATACTTCCAGATTATTTATTTTCGTAACCATAATTCATTAAATGGGGGATTAAATCTTTAAGCTCAAAAATTGTTTATTTTATTTATAAAATAAATACTAAATAGTAAGGAATCTTTATGAGATATGACTGTTGAAATACATTTGGCAATAATGATAAATTGCTGATGCTTCAAAATAACGAAAAAGAAAATGTAAAAAATAAAACAAAGAAGAATTATAATTTTTTTTTAAATGCTTGCTATATACCTCGTGATGAATACTAGTTACTTTGTTAGCAAGTCATTTGAGGATATTCAACAATAGTAAGCTGATTTGGTAGATTAGTTGTGGAAAGAAACTTTAAAGTAAAAAAAAAGGGGTGGGGATAAATTTACTTTAAAATAAAAAATAAATTAAACCTTTCCTGTTTTCATAGCTTGCAGATAGGGGCTGGGGTGAAAAGAAAATCAATTTTTATTATTAGGTAGGGATACAGATAAGCTCATAAAAAAAAATTGAAAAAAGATTTTAATAAAAGAGAATAATTACAAAAAGGGATTGTGTAAGTCTGTAAGATTTACAAACCTCATTGCCAGTGCCGGATTTACATATGGACTAGTTTGAGCTACAACCCAGAGGCCCCAAGCTTAGAGAAGTCCCTGATAAAACTAAAATAAATAGGAAAAAATATATATAAGAACAGAGGGTTTTTTTTTTGTTTGTTTTTTTAGATCTAATGGGGCTCCTTTGAACCAATTTAGAGTATTTGAGCCCCTCTAGGTCTTTTAAATTTGATATGGCCTTTTTTTATAGGAGGGTGTGGGATACATAATGAAGAGGATCCTAAAAGGTCCCACTTAATGCCTAAACTCAAACCTGCTCATTACATTTATCAACCAGAAATCTTTCCAATGTAGATTGAGTCTAGGATTCTGGATTTTATTCACTTTTTTGTGTATGAAGAAGACCCAAAGTACCTTGTTTCTTTAAGTTCTTTGTTATGAGAGTACTTTCAACATCTAGTTGTATGGGTCAAACCATAAGGGTTTGTCTTCCTATCCATTATACTCAATACCAGTGTAATGGATTCAGTGCAATATTTGAATGTTTTTTTTTTCTCTTGAATTAACTGTCACGTATAAGTATTAAGTTTTGTTTTTTTTCTTTTATCATCTGTCGTGTTGGATTGCACAGAGAACAAAAGGAAGAGATTACTTGTATCTTCCCAGCTGCTATTATTTCCTAATTCAGTGTTGCTCTACTGATGGGGAACCAAGAAAGTTGATAAATAACAAAAGGAGAAAGGGAGGGAAAAAGAATGTACAATTTAGTATAGTGATTCTTTTGGACAGTTGTTTTATCATAGTGTTTTAGCCACTGTGCTCCCTCCTCAATTATTTGTCACCCAATAATAAACATTCAAAGAAAGTGAAATGAAACCCTTTATTTCATTATGGTTGAAGGCTATAAAATAATCAAGATGAGGATGAATATTCTAAAGAGTCATAACCTCAAAAAGTTAAATAGAATTTATCAATGTTTGTAAGTTAAGTCGTCGAGGTGGCCTAAAGTCAGTATCAGCCAGACAACGAGGGAGTCTATCACTTGTGCTAGACCATGGAGATTGTTTCAGCGTCTGAGGTGGAGCGCCACATCTACCATCAGCTCCTCGCTTTACCTCACAGATCCCTGTGCTACTCGTACACTGAGATTGCAAGGGCTGGTATTGGACCCAGAACTTTGTGGTTCCTAGACAAATGCTCTCTACTGACTGAGTTAAACCGGCCTTAGTGTTTGGAGTCTTTAGTAATGAAACAAGATTAAATCTAATCACTAAAATGTTATACTTGTCAAATATGCTTTAAAAAATACAGGTATTTCTTTTGAGCAAAAATTAAACTGTTATTTCATGTCTTTCATCTAACAATCATAATAAAGTAATAGATATTTTCAACTTTAGTTCAAGCCTTGCTCTTTTGGTGTATTATTTAAATTACTTTCACCATTTCTATGTATAATAATCTTTTTTTGAATATTTGGATTTAGAAATAATTCAAGTTCCAAGCTTGATAATATTTTCAATCTGTTAGCATTATAATCTATATATTAATACGCTTGTTCCTTAATCTTTCAACTATTATCATTCTGCAACAAACCTCTGGTTAAAAATGAGACCACCCAAATCTTCCAAGATGAAATTAAAAAATGTGAATTCTGATTATCTGATGTCGCTAAATCGCCAAATTCTTATTTCTTATGAGTGCCGTCATCTCAACTAAATAATGGACCCTTCCATTTTTATTATAAAGAAAGAAAGGTAAGAAAAATGACATGCTACACAGAAAAAATATAATAAGAAAGAAAGTAGGGGGGAGAGAGAGAGGGGGAGCATGTGGAAGTGATAATGCTAATCTGTTTCAATCAAACATAATGAAAAGATGAAAAAAAAGAAAAATAGTGAAGGAGATTTAAATCAAGATTATTATACTTTTTACATATTGAACTATTTTGCAATTAAGTAAACATATCAAATGTTGTTTATATTAAATTATCATACTGTGGTATATCCATAGGTCCTGCTAGTAATTATTACTGAGTTAAAGAAATACTTATGGGTGATACAGTGATATTGCAAGCTTTTTAGAGTGAGTTTGTTCCTCACTAATTGCAAAAACATTTGTAACCCATCGACAAGGTTTATCTAATCCAACAAATATTTGCTGTAGATTTATTAAAAGCAAAACTGTAAACACACTTGTATTATTTTATTTGTCCATACAATGGAAATTATCTTTCTTAATATTTTTTCTTTCTTTCTAGGATTTGATTTGGGACGATGGTCTTACTGGTCCCTTTGGTCTTATAGCCCAATATTCACTATTAAAGGTAAGTCATGTATGATTTTGTGCCAAAAACAAAGAAATCCATCTTAATAATTTTAAAATGTTATACTTTCACACATAGCGAAAGTAGTTAGATATATGCAACTAGATGGGCTAACAATATATTGATTTTATTGAAAAAGGTGGGGTGGTATTTTTAGGAAATAGCAAATGACTACTATGACCAACTTAAACAAATTAATGTCATAAAAAGAACTAAAAGCTTGATATTCTAAGATGTTTTAGTATAAGATGTTGCATAGAACTTCTATAGTCAATTTAGATATATAAATAAAATATTTGCTATTTTTATTTCATTAAAGCAAATTTTAAATCACAAACATAGATATATAGAAAATATATTTTCCTAAACTGTGGACTTTCCACAACTCTAACTATTTAGATAGGATTTATATATTGTCAATTAATTGTATTATTTTGATAATGATATAATAGTGAATCCCAAAGTGTTACATTATTTTTTATGTAGAACCTTTTATCCAAATTTATTTTTCTCAACAATCATCTGCCAATTACAATAAGATAGAAAGACTTAAACATCATTTCTTACAGCTTCTTATGTCTTACTTAGCCCTGTTGACTGGGGCTTTAGAATACACCGACTGCACCTCTGCAGGGGGGTAACACCCACCCCCCTAATGAGGCTACGTGTTGACCATGGGTGGCAACCCATGATACTTAAGGACAGAATTCTGGTGGCTGAGCAGTCCATGACCTGCAACACTCCACTCACTTATTTAGGCTAGATGGGCAGTCAGAGAGGCCGGTCACGGCAAGCCCTAGAACTTATATGATTGTCCCAACCCTATTGCCCTTATGGCAAGCCCCAATCTTTTTTATCATATATGTGCTGAGGGTCTTCATGCCCTAGGTATGACGTTAAACTCTATCTGATGGTGAGGTTCCAATTCTTGAAATCTGGGGAATGTGGAGTACTCCTTCATCACCATTACTCCCAGGTCCACTCTTACTCGGAGTGGTAGTACTTGTTAGAGTTACATCTATGGGTTAAATAGAAAAAATGAGTTTAAAAAAAATATATTCAGCATAAAATGACCCAATAGGTTGTCATGCTGTAAAACCCAAACAAGCAAGCAACCAATTATGTTTTACTGATATAATGTAAATATTCTTGTTTTAATTACAATTGTGACGTAAGTCTTATAATTATTTAATGTTGAATGGTCATAATAATAGACATCCATCGAGAATCAAACTCATAATACAAGTGAAATGGATGGTGAGTCAAGTTTATTGACTATTGTTTTCTGTCAGGTATCCAAAGTGGTAAAATTCTCAATTATTTGAGAATTTTACAAAATATAATTTTTTTTTATTAGATTTATACTCAAAGCCATATTCATAGAGCACACAATGAGAAACAAACTCAACATTTTATGTGTTAATCTCTGTACTTTTACAATATAATTAAAACAAAAAGTCTATAGTAGTAAGTAATATCAAGGCTTCAGAACTTGTCTATCTTTCCTACATTAGAATTACAAACTTCTAGAAATATGAACAAATCTGTGTGTAAATTCAAATTTTGAATAATCTGCCAGTTTGTAAGTTCAACTGTCACACAATAGATGTCATTATTGTAACTGCATCATCCTCTAAACACAATAGATGTCATTATTGTAACTGCATCATCCTCTAAACACAATAGATGTCATTATTGTAACTGCATCATCCTCTAAACACAATGCAGTTGTCATTGTCATTCTCTAGTGTTACAGTGATATCTTCTTTGGTTTTTATAAATACATATATTTTCAATTAGAAAATGCACCTTCCACAAGCAATCTAAATATTCAGATACATAAGATTTGGGGGATTAAAATAATCAAGTGGGGAGACTTCCTGCTAGAATCTATCAGTTGCTTTTATAAAAATCATGTGAATTAAAATAATTTACAGTTTAATATTTAAGTTGAATTTAGTAGGTTAATCTTTTAGAGTACTTACATAAAGGCCACCTTCAGCAGCCTTCAAGTTCAATGACAAGTCACTTTCTAGTTATAGAATTTATGGTATAATTAATTGCAAATGAATAAATAAGGGAAAGTACTCTATAAAAGGCATTTAAAGATTTTCCTCATTGAAAAATGATTAATGATTACTAACACAAATCCAACACCATTAAGTTGGATTAGAAATTATTTTATTCTCTACATTAGAATATTTTTCATATTATCTATATATTGATATACTTGTTCCTTAATCTTCTGACCGTTATCATCTTGCAACACCCTCTGGTTAAAAATGAGACCATCCAAATCATCCAAGATGAAATGCAAAAATGTAAATCCTGATTATCTGGTGCTGCTTATCTGTCGAATTCTTATTTCTTATGAGTGTTGTCACCTCGGCTAAACAATGGACCATTCCGTTTTTATTAGAAAGAAAGGAAAGAAGAAAAAAAAGGAAAATACTACACAGAGAAAATATAAGAACGAAAGAGAGTAGGGGAATTATAGAGAGGCTGGGTGAACATGTGGAAGCGATAATGCTAATATGTTTCAATAGAACATAATGAAATGATGAAAAGAAGGAAAGAAAGAAAAAATAAGAGAGTTAAATCAAGATTATTATACTTTTTACATATTGAACTATTTGCAATAGCTCTTAAGTAAACATATCAAATGTTATAATTAAATTACCATAATGTGAAACTTTTGAAACCTATAACATAAAAGTAAAGACAATCTTAAGAGACTTGATCTTTTATTTTCTACAAATTTTCTAGTTATAAATTGTCTAATTTGTATAATGACTTGTGGGAAGCTGAAATAGAAATGTTATTCATAAATGGATGAAAGATATATTTTTTGAATAAAAAATGGACTTTGAATTATTTAAATCTCTAGAAATTAAATGGTAACAATTAACCTTCTTTTTTTTTCTCATTTAAATATAACAAATATCAAATCCAACTTTCCTTGGTAAATAGTTTATATATCGTATTGTTTTGAATTAATTGAATAAAAATATGTAAACAGTCTTGAACTACTGGAACAATTATTTTTAAGAATAAACAGTGAAGCAAAAGTCAGTTTGTATCAAATTACAGCATTGTATGGATAACAGCAGAATGTCTTTGTTTTTATTGTTACAAGCCATTATTATGAATTGTTGTAATATTGGAAAATAATATATTGGCTTATAGTTATGATTTGTATTAAAACATAACTGGCAAGGTTATTCATTATTGTCTACAAAAATATAGTTTGAGCTAGTTTCATTATTTCCTAGGTAAGTCTATTTTATCAAATGCATTTTAAAGAGAATTGATAAAAAATTAATAATAAAATTTTTCCAAAAGATTTGAAAATAAAACATGTTCATTTCTTTTCATCACCTACAACAACTTTTGAGCAAGAACCAGTAAAATTTACTTGCAATATAATGGCACTTTACAATATGTAACAATTGATATATGAAATCCTTTTTAACAATGTGTGGTACTTAAGATGATATTCAAAGCTAACTTCTAGACTTTAACATATTTATTTAAAATAGATAATAGTCAAGCTAATATGTTTATTATTCTGTATGTATTGAAATATCTATCATTATTTAAGTCTATATTTACTTGGTAGACCAAAGAATAGTTGGATAGGAATTTGAAAAAATAAATGTGTATATATTTATCAACACCCTCTGCACAAGTTGGATGTGACACATGATCAATTTCTTAGGTAGAGTTCAACAGGTTTGAATTCAGAGTTTTCCTTCTAGACTGGTTACCTAACCAAGGTTAAAGAGCCCAGTCTACCCTACTGGATGCATAGGGGGAATAGTTGGATGCATACCTTTCCCAAGGGTATTAGTGCTGTGTGAAATGCAAACAGTCTTGTCCAAGAGTTCATTGAGTCTATTTCCTATGATGATAACCATTACAACATGTGCCTATATATATATATATATATATATATATATATATATATATAGCACAAACTATGAATTTTGTCATTTTTAGAAATTTCATAAAATACTCAACTCCATTACATATAATAATTATTATTAAAATAAAACAAATTTATTAAACACTGATGTATAAACAATTTTTTTGTTAATATTTTTTCCTATTTTCTAAAAACTAATGATAAATCACTAGAGAAAAGATATTTCACAATAAATTATGGACAGTTGCTCAATACAGCTGCTCTACTGTCTAACCATGGCTTAGCTTTGTGAACAAAAATTAAGGGGGTGGTCTACATTGACTGCAGTCATGTTCATTGGATGATGAAGCCTATGCAGGACAGGTAGGCACAGTTGCAGCAGCTACAGTTGAAAGTCTGGTAACGGTTTAATGGCATTGTGTTATGGTTTTTCCTCCTGTGCCTTTTGTCCTTGACGGTGACCCTGTCACATGGTGAGATGTCTCTCACATATACACAAGTAATAAAAACCAGAAAATTAGCGTGAGAGGGATTGGAGAGCAACTTCCTGTATAAAATATGGAATTTCCTGTTTTACACACATTACTTTGATTTTTGATTGAATGGGTTGGTCTGATCAGTATATATTTGCTATCCTGTTTTTTTTTCTGTTGGATACCATTTTCTGGTTTCTTTTACCTCCACTATCTCCCCCCCCCTAAAAAAAAAAGACCTGAAAAAGACAAGAATAAATTGGCTTAAGCATTATGGTATCAATAAAAAAAAATTATAAAAAAGTATAAAATCAACAATAGTCCCAACAACTATTGCCATGATAGTGTGTATTTCTTTTGATCTTTCCTTAATAAAGAAATGTATCTTCTAATTTTAATTTTTGTTTTAGGAACAGAATGCAGTAAAGTGACAGCAAGATTGTTGCAATGATAATGCATCCAGTCAATTATCAGCATTTTACTTTAGCATTAATTATTTTTCAAACTACTTTTTGTCGAGTTTCCAAAAATTGTACAATTTCTGAAAAGCACTAAAAGTAATTGATAAGGTGACCTTGGCTGTTATAGGAAAATATATGATACAATATAGGACTGTCTAACTGGTTATGTATATTTTTATATCAACTAAATCTTTAAATGAAAAGAATATATAATATATATATATTTTATATGTCAAAATTATATATAAATATTATATATATATTATCTTCTGTCTCAAAATTCATGTGGATATTTTCCTGTATTGTCCTTATTGTTTGGTGATTACTTATTACAAACGACCATTAACTCTGTAGAATTTTTCAAAAAGGCTTCTGGATCTTTCAATTCATAATCCACTAAACAAAATAGGAAGAAAGGCTGGTTTAGCTTGGTTGGTAGAGTATCCAGCTCAGAACTACAGGGTACCAGCCCTTACCAACTCAGTGCATAAGTATCATGACTTGGATCTGTGCAGTAAAGTGGGGAGATGATGGTAGGTGTGGTTATCCACCTCAGATGCAAAAACAATCTCCCTAGTGAAAAGGGGATAGACTGCCTCGCTGTCCAGCTGGTATATAAGCCACTTTGCCTACTTTACTTTACTTATAAAAAAACAATATTTTCTTGATTCTTATATAGAGATATATTCAACAGAATTTAAAAAATGACTTAAACTCTATATAAAATGTTGATATTATTTGCATTTGTTTGTTTTATTAATTTATTTACAAATCTTTATATTCCTTTCAAACATAGGAACATGATGTTGTAAAAATGAATCGTCTTCGTCAAATGTCTTTACCAGCAACAAATTCACAGATAGTAATCTTCATTGTACGACCAAAACTTGAGCTGATGGAACAAGTGGTTCAAACTCTTCTCCAGTAAGTTTTTATGCATTTCAGTGCTTCATTCAACTTTCTCTTTTATTATTTACTCCCTCCCTCACGTTTTATTATCACTCACTTAAATGTCACCTTAGACTGCTATCAAGTTCAATGTCAAGTTACAACCTACCTATAGAATTTCATATAATTGAGAGAAAGAAATTTTTAAAAAATGTATAATTCATTATGAAAAAATAAGTACATATAGTTTATAAGATAAAAGTATTGCTTCATGTCTGTATGGAGAAATATCAGGTGAGCTTTTGTACAAAACAAACACAATATTTAGTCTCTTTTGTGAAAAAAAAAAAAATTAAAATTAATGAACAAATATATAAATATATAAAATTATTTTTGTTTGGTGAAATAGTTTTTAATTACAAATTTCCTTTCACTTTTTTTTTTTTTTTTTGAAATTTATTATAATTATATTTGGCAAAGTTCCTGAAACTAAAATTTAGTATTTTTTTATTTGCAGAGAAAAACAAAAAGGAGGCTTCCAAAAGGAATTCAACATAATTTTTGTCCCTTGCAAAAGTCTCCTTTGTGAAAAGAAATTGAAGGTATATATAAAAAAAGAAAACTCAATATTCCTTATCTGAATAATCTCTCTCTCTCTCTCTCTATCTCTCTATCTATCTATCTATCTCTCTATCTATCTATCTATCTATCTATCTATATATATATATATATATATATATATATATAAAAGAAAATTTGACTTTTCTTTTCAGAGTACATGTGTACATGTCGACTTAAAACTCCGAAAAGAGAGAAATCACTCGGATTCAAAATCTTGCATACACATTAATAACCTTCTAACTAAGAAACACCAAATTTGGTTATTGATTTTTACTGATTAAGGGATATAATTAATTAAATCAAAATTAACCGATTTGCGAAACTGGCCGTATACCAACTGCTGCTGATAATAACATTTTGCTCGCTGCCTGCTTTAGCGATACCAGCAGTTTAGTTTAATTTTAGTAAACAAAATTGCATTCTAAGCAGTTCAGCTCAAAATTTCTCGCGTCAGTTTTTAAAATATTTATTTGGTTCAAAATAAAATAATCTTTCTAAATATGTAATTTGTATATTATCCATTGAATTATTTTTTACAGCGAATTAAAAAACAAAATAACAAATTAGACGAAAACATTTAACAATAACTCAACTTTTTTTTTTAGTCTGGTCATAGACCAGGTACTTTTGCTAGTTACTGATATTTTAGTATTTTACTCTTTGGTTAAGCCACTTCATATAAATAGTTTGTTTTACATTTATTCACCTTTTCATCTATAACTTTTGCCCTGTGTAGTAGAATACACTGACTGCACCTCTGCAGAGGGATAAAATCCCCCCAATGGGGCCACCTATTGGACGTGGGTGGCAACCTGTGATGCTTAAAGATGGAATCTTGGTAACTGAGCAGTCTATGACTTGCAACACTCCACTTTTGACCCAGAGTGGTAGTACCTGTCAGGGTTCCATAGAAAAAATGAGTTTAAAAATATGTTGAATACCCATCAAGAATGAATAAAACAAAATGTCTTTGGCATAAAATGACCCAACAAGGATTGACATGCAACAAACCAAACCATCTATAACTTTCCCTTTTTGTGTTAGTGATAGAGATGTGTCTTTTGTGAGGTTTACTATAATTTTTGACAATACCATATCTGTTAAAAACAATTTCAATATGCAATGACCAAAAACTTTACCTAAGGGCAGGATCTTAAGCTAGTAACATCAAACTATGTTTTTGTGAGGACTTATTAGTTAATAAACGTTACTGATTATTCATACTACAAATGTAAACACAACAGCACAATCTTTTTTCAGTCTTGATTTTCCAGGGACTAAAAAAATATTGTCAGCAAGACATCTACTTTATACAGTAAAAAACAAAGATCTGTTTGTTTAGCTAACTTGACAGATACATGTTAAAGATCCAGTTTAGCATTATACTTACAATTGTAAATGGAACCCCTTACTAAGAATTGAAAACATTTCGGAATTTTTCAAAAATATATATGTGAAAAACATGCACCAAAATTTCATCCATGACTATTTGGTAGCCATGGGTCTAGCCATCCCTGAGTTATGCAATGATAGACCAAAGACATTTTGTTGCATAGCCGCTGGACTTTTCTTATCATCTTATAATGTGTATCTTCTATGTTGTTTCTGCTACTACTTAGATCTAGTATTCTGGGTTGGCTTCTCTGTTCTTTTCTTCCTTCTTGGGACTACTTGGGTCTTTAATTTTGGAATTTCTTATCTGTGCTCGTTGCTTTTAATAACGAACCCAAGACCCAATGTTGTTTCTTTTAGAGCTCTTTATTTTATTCAACCCAAGTATAACAAACACGCATGAAGAAATGGTCTCTGATGATCAGACGCCATTTTGTGTCTGTCTTGTTCCATCACCCAGCCACAATTGACTTTCTAAACTAACTTTCTATTCTCACACTTGGCTCTAGCCAATGAGAGCTGAGGTCAGTAAATGGTTATGTTCTGTCAATCACTTGATTCAGAAATTACTGTTATTTTCAATTTCTATACTACAGTACATAATTTATAGGCACCCTGTCAATTATGTAACAATTTGGTGAATTATATAAATTATTTGTTGCCTTAGACTGGTTTGTAATCATAACTTTCTTTACTAATTTAGTATTAAGTATAGACCTTATTGTTATAAGCTATATGTAGAAATAATTCTTCCTTCTCTTATTCAATATTTGTTGCAATGATTTTTCTTCTGATTTCAGGAAATGAGAGTCTATGGAACATTTGCAAATATTGAAGAATTTAACATGGAATTGATACCTTTTGATTATGATCTTCTCTCAATGGAAATGGATTCTTCATTTAGAGTAAGTAAAAAAAAAAAAAAAAAAAACTTTTTTTCTTTTGTTTTTTTTTCTCTTGTTTTAAATTTTTGTTTTTTTGTTTTGCTTGGCGGCTATAATAGTTGTGTATTTTTCACTTCAAGACAGACTGATAGAAATTGACCACTTGAAAGATTGACATTTCTAATTTGTATTATTTTTTCTTTGGTTTCTTTATTAGACAAAACTGAACTAAAATAAAATAAAGTAAATATTTATTACAAGTTAATTTTAACAAAATTCTAAAATAATTTTTTTTTAAATCTACACAGGTTGATAATATTTGAAATCCTCAACCCAGTGTCTTCATCTTTAATCATTGTTCTCTTTGACTATAATCTTAAGTAATAAAGACTTTGCAAAAAAAAGAGTTAAACACAATATCTAGAGTATGTGGAGTTAAGCAACAATGAGCCTGTTCTAATACTAATGGGTAACAACTTGATATTAAAATGACTGGATTCAGCATTAAAAGACCAGAAATTAATATGCCAAAAAACAAAACAAACAACCAACCAACCAACCAACCAAAACGAGAATATGTGAAAGTGCAAAAAAACTTTTTGAATTGTCTAAATTTCTGTGATGAATTATTGTTATTGTTACTGTAGTAGTAGTAATAATAATAATAATAATACAGTTGATATACTCTGAGTGGAATGAGAACAATCTATTCCTGTGAATTGAATTTCCAGGTTACAAATTATGACAGACTCCTAAAGAAGGAGAAAGTTCATAACAGCCACAACATGGTGACCATAATAACATCAACCAAATGCAAACACTAATCTAAGTACATAGGTATATAATAATGTGTAACACCATCGGGGGGGGAAGGGGGGGGCTAATTGCACGTCCTGCTCATTACCTTCTGCACATTTTTCATCTTACTCAGCTTATCGTCTTTCACATCTCATTGGCCATGATTGTCTGCTAGCTTAAGTTTAGGACCTCAATTTGTTGTGTTCATGACAAAGATGCCCCGGGGGGCCCCCCACTGAAAACATGAACAAAACAATCAACAAAGAGAGAACAAAGACAAAATCAGGTGAACATTCAAAATGGTCAGAGATGAGGTATAAGGACTTCATTCATTCTTCATCTCTTCCAATCCTCTACTCTGTACTGTCAGATGGGAAGGGTGAACGCCCCTCCCTGTTCCTTTAAAGGCTCCTGCTAAAGTTCACTTCTACTGGACAAGTCTAAGGGTGATCTGTCTGTTCGGGTCCCAAGATCTCAACTAACTGACTAACTTTCAAATCTCATTCCTACTTCCCAATTCTCATCTCAACTCTCATGTTCATTCTCGTTTCACATGAGATTTCAAAACCCCTTTGTCTAAGAGAGACCACCCTGGTATTGACCCCTTATCTGTCTTTTATTACTCTCCAAATGTTTAACTCATTTCATGTCTGTACAAAGCCAGAACTTCAGTCTCCATCTCACTTTAATGGCTCCTCTGACTAACCATTGACACCTACACACAATACACTTATTTATACATACATATATATATATATATATATATATATACACACACACACATACATGATCTACTATCTCTAATCTACACACACACACATACATGATCTACTATCTCTAATCTACACACACACACATACATATTTATACACCCACAGATATACATGTACACATATGAGGCCTTAATCACACATACCACTTACCCATATACTAACTACTACACCTTTATACACACACACCTGCATGCCACAATTGTACTTATGCCACAATGCATATTGTCATATATGTAACAATGGTGTATTTGATGTTGCCCATATTCTTGTCATTTTTTGTAAGCATGTTGTGTTTAATTTTTGTTTTCATTATTTTTAGGAATGTTATTTGGAAAATGATTACACCTCATTGTTCTATGCTGCAAGATCTTTAATGACTTTACAAGGCCTTTATGGAATCATTCCAAATCTCTATGGTAAAGGGGACTGTGCTAAGGTAAGAAAACATTTAATTTGCTTTAAAATGATAAATGATAATGAAATTTGTTGCATACAATGCTCAAGTGCACCACAACTCATCAAAGTCCTATGTATAGTACATAGAATAATGTACTAATGTCAGGAACATGAATAGCCTACAGTAATATATAAATGTTATCAATTCCTTTTTTTTTACTTTTACTAATGGTGACACTGGATGCTATACCGAAGACTTGCCAGGGGTGATGACTCACCTGGAGTAAATGACATAGTGGTGGATAGAGTTATGGGAATCTGTGCTGTCAGCATGTCTTGATGGTGATGATTAATGATAGTCAGACTTTTACTCAGCACTAGATGAGATCTTCAAAATTCTGGATTATTTTTGATGTTGATATAAATAACATACAATATCTAGAAAATTTCAAACTGGTAATCAACAATTTTGAAGAGGGGTAGGGTGGAGGATTGCTCTTGTAGTGTAATATTGATATATTACTGTATGCTATTCATGTTCCTGACATTAGTACATTATTCTATGTATTATTCTATGTAATGGTCAGTAAGTTGGCCTAGCAGACTAATACTAGTGAGTTTGATTTTCACTCAGTGCCCCATATTTCTGGCCTTGTGTCAAACTAAGCTTAATGAATGATATCAATTTTAAATGGAGACAAAAGAATATCACTCACTTTTTTTTTAATCCAATTTTTAATTTTAAGGAGGCAGTTATTTCCCTATCACAGTTGATGCTAAATTTGATTTGATAAATACTAGAATTTTAATTTTTTTAGATATTAAAGATATTTGATTCAATTTTTAAAATTTTTTTTAAGGAAAGAGTTGTCTGTGAATCCACAAGATAAAATGAACAATTTTTAATACCAAGAAAGAACTTGACAATTTTTAAAAATCTCTCTTTTCAGCATGTAATTGACATGATGTTGCGCATGCGTAGAGAACTTGGTGGCAGGGAACCCCAGTTGACCCCACAAATTGACAATCTACTTATTATTGATCGTAATGTTGATTTACTCACTCCAATGCTTTCCCAGTTGACTTATGAGGGACTCATCGATGAAATCTTTAATATCAGTTGCAGTAAGTATTCTCTTGCTTTACATTGGTGGAGTGGTAAGAAGAAAAATTAAGCCTGATCTCTACACAGTTACCTCCCTTATACCCCCACTACCAATTGGATTAAAGCATAGCTTTTATTTGTTTATAAGAAAAAACGTTAATTGATGATTTAATACACTTCCTCTTTTGTCAGGTTTGTGTTGCAGTTTGTGGCCATAACTTGTTTCATAAGCTTGTTTGCTGTTTTTGTTTTCTTTTTCTCCACAAGATCATTACAGTTTAAAAAGGCTACTTACTTTTGTTAAACTGTGGTGTTCTTGTAGAAAAAAAAAACAAAGTAAATTTTATAGACTTGTTTGATACAATCCATCATACACCTCCTGAGGACACTCAAAAAAAATATAGATGAAATATATGAAGATTTGAATTTACAAATCTTATTATAATGTAGATTTTGTAACTGAAATTATGTTACCACTTTGTTAGTTATTTAAGTTATATTTTCAACGATTATGAAATAGTCATTATTTAATCATAATTAGCATCTTATTTATTAATGATGTCTCTATTAAAGTCTAGATGTTATATTTGCTGCAAAACTACCCATATAATTAATGCATTTAAAATCCTGAAATATGTGTTATATATCTCTAAGAAATAAAGATTTACATAATATATGGTGAGAATAATTTACTTAATGATTTTAACAAAACTGGGTTTGATAAATAATTATTTGCTGTTACTGATTTCTAATACTATCATGTTATTCTCAAACGTATTAAAAGTATTCCTATATCTGATTTTTATATAGAAATCAATTAAAATAGCATTAAAATAAGTGTAATATTTTTATATTCGTTTTTATTTAATTTTGTTAGTCTTTCTAATATAATACAATATTTTATTATATTAAAACTTAAATATTCTTGCAAGTCTATGTAATAATGAAAATACTCCAACTGAGATTTTAAAAACAAAATGGGAAAAAAACAAACAATGTTAGTAACCTGCTTAAGAAAACCTGAGAAACTGACTTAACAGATTAAGATTTTTAATATAATTTTTTTTTCTTATACTTGATTCTAAAAAAAACAAACCAGGTTTAGTGAATTCAATTATCAGTTTTTATTTCCTACTTTCAATTATAAATCTGGTATTTTTTCCTGATGATTGCAGCCTATGTGAAACTTCCTGCTGAGAAATTTATGACCAAAGAACAACAGCAACGAGAAGCCATGCCCGATGCAGCCCAAGAACCCAAAAATATTGTTCTCAATTCTTCAGATGAATTATTTGCTGATCTTCGGGATAAAAACATTGATGCTGTTAATGCTCTGGTGTGCAAGAAGCTGAAACTGTTATCAGCTCAATTTGATGTAAGTAAAGTATCTTTGTAAATTTTCTTCATTCTCAAAATATCATTTTAGAATTTAAAAAAAATAAAAATAACAGCAGATGAATTATCTAAATTTCTGAAATTAGTTGTTCAGATTGGAATTCTCTGAAGATTACTGACTATGAGAAGAAAAACTGAAGGTTGGAGATTAAAACAAAACAGTATAATAACCAAAATAAGGACAATAGTCTTTAGGTAACATCCAGTGTCCATAAAAAGCTGATGAATGTACATCATGACACATGCACACACAATCTCCAGGATTTTATTTTTGTTTTAAATTGAAAAGACTTTTAAAATGAATATTTTTAATTGTAAATATCATAACGTGCACAGGTGATTTGCTTTTAAATCTTCAATATCATTACAAAAATACCTCAAATTATTAAAGTCTATGATTACTGTAATAACTTATGAGGGGATTGGCTACTGGGGCATTCAGATGCACATTCTGCTACGTCTAGTCATGTTATCTGCAAATCCTGGACTCCCGCTTGTTGTGTCCTCAATCGAATTGCACCTGGTGGGTGTAAGACCCCATCACAAAAAAAATAATCAACAATTCAAACAAAAACAGGATCGGGTTCACATTCCAATGGTCAAGAGAGGTTCAGCACTCACACAATGCATTTCATCTTCCTTGTTCTAGTCATTTATTCTCTATCTCCACTGCTAATGTCTGTCGGGCCGGAGGGAGGGGCGTCTCCTCTGGCCAAATCAGGACTTTCTCCTCGGATGTCTGACTTCAATTAGTTCAAAAACTCTCTTCAACTAACTCTAGCTCTCACCCCCCAGACCCATTCTCCTGAGATCTCATCATCAACCTGCAAGATTTGAAAATACAGGCATTTTTCTTTATTAAGAGAGACCACACACACAGCAACTGACACCTACTTTTTATAACCCTACTCCTAGATTTTAATTACCTAATTATCTTTCTTTAGAGAATTTTTTAATGCTTTTCTGAACTTCCTTTGACAGACACAGGCCCAACCTTATTTATTACACACTTGTACATACACACACACATATATATATATATATATATATATATATATATACATACCCATGCATGCACACGTGGTTTTCATCTTGATTTTATACCCATATATTTATGTATACACATATACACAATTAACATCTCGTGCTTTATCCTACCTATACGTATATATACGCACACAAACATACTCCAATGTCTCTAGCTCTCACACACACACATATATGCATCCAACTGCATGCACAATTGTTGAACTATGCAACATGCATTGTGCCGCATTACTTATTAAGTGTTAAGTGCAATAATAATAATAATGCCTAATAAAGTATGCATTTTGTATTTCTCACAAATGTTAAGGTTAAAAAAAATCAGGTCTCATTTCTGGACTTTGGGTTAGAAGTTTCTTACAACTATATTAATTTGAATTAATATTTTTATTGTTTGGTTATTTTTACTCTAGGAACGTCATTCTGCCAACACTGTGGGTGAATTGAAACGGTTTGTATCCAAATTGCCACATTTGACAGCAGTTCGACAAGCCGTGGCTAAACGTAAGTTATTTTTCACTTCAGTAAAATAATTACTGAATTTATTTGGATCGATATTACTTGCAAAATCTTTATAACTCCCCATACAAAGACAGTCGTGTGTGTAAAATATATAAAACATTCAACTGTTGTTTATTATTAATACTTTTGAGACTTTGTTCATTAGTTTAAAAATATGCAATTAATTCTGAAAAACTTTTCTGAATCCTCAACATTTGCTTCAGGAGTCATTGGTGTTTTTGTTTGGAGGCTGTAAATAAGCATTAAAATATCAAATCGTTCATAACTTTTCTTAATCAAATCTTTAATCACACAGAAATCTGTTGGTTTTTCCACTTTATCATTTTTAGAGGCATTGGATTCACACCTAAAAGTTTAAATTTGTATATGAATTTTGATTCAAATGAGAATAATTTAGGAATTGTTTAGGAAAAAAAAATTTAGCCCAAAGAATTTAAATATATAATGCAAATGAAGAAATGTTCTTTAATGTCAGCATTTCCTATTGAATTTTGTGTTTGTTTTGTAGATCTTTCTATTGTTGAACTGATTAAGAATGCAATTAATACAGATGGTTTTATTGACTGCCATCAAACTGAAAATGGTGAGTACATTTATTGGCTTCTTTTTATTAATGAGAAATTCATAAAGAATGAAATATTATCTCCATGTTTTCAATCTTGTAATAGTAATCTGTTGATTATTCACATTGAACTTTTGAAAGTATTGCAAAACAAATAGCAGAAAATACTTGTGGGCAAATCAATAGAAAATCTTATTAACACCTAATATTTCTTGAATATCAAAAATATATAACGGTTTCATTGAAAATAAGATGAGGTTCAAAGGAGAATAAAATGAAGTTACTTAAGATTTTGAACTGCAGGAAAATTATCTAGATCAGTTAATATTTATTTTTACAAGTAAATTTCTCAATACAAATAGCGAAAAATAATGTATATAAAGTTATTAAAACTTTTTTATTTCATAAAAGTGATGTCAAAACCAGTCATGTTGGCCTGTAATAAGATTGTAATTTTTGTTTATATGAAAATTAGTCATAAAGAAGAAAAAAAAAGAAAGTTTAAGGTTTTGGTTATTTTTATTTTAAAAATAGAAATTTATAAAACAACCTAATACCAATTGCCTGCCTCTTCATGCATAAAATGTGCAATGTGCATATAGAAAGAAGCCCTTCTTCAACCTTTTTTTTTTTCTTTTAAATCTGGGAGGTTGCATCAGAATCTGCAAACATTTTTATGTTCATTTAAAAAAGAAAATTTTACAAAACTAAAAACACTGGTAAAATTCAAACCTACATATTATTGCCTATTCTGTTTTCTGGATAATGAAATAATAGACAATTAAAAACCTATTCAGCAATGTATTTGATCTCGGTCCTGAAACAAAGAAGGTTGATTCCAGATCCTTTAAGGCATGAACAATGATCAATTACACTATCAGTACTTCCTTATATTACATATGGCTTTTAAGAAGGTCACTGATGTTAAGATGAAAAGAAATTAAAATGTAAATTTAAGGACATAAAAATATTTATCGACAAAACTTCTAAGAAATGTTTTCATAAAATATTTCTAATATAAAATATAATTGGTAATTTTTTTTTATGTGGATGTATCTTTTATAAAAAATTTCGCATAAACTTTTGACAAAACTTTTATGGAAAAAAAGTAATGGATTAGTTGTTTTACTAAAAATATTCAAGTTTAATTAAATTATATTTGATTTGAAATAACTCTTCAAGTTCGAAAATGTAAACACTGATTATTTTACAGGTTCAAATTTTTCATCCAAAGAAAAACGGATTTAGTTTATGAATGCAGAATTTTAGTTTTCTTGCTTTTCAACACACTATTTAAAAATGTCAGTTTCTTTGATTTTGCTAGAAATTTAAAAAAAGTTTTTTTCATTAATGCAGAACTGGACTGTTTTAAAGTCAATCTACCAAAAATAAAGTAATCATATGATTTTTTTTTTTTTTTAATTATTTCTTTCACATTTTATTTTAATCCATGTAAGCTCATAAAACTAACTAAACTTTCTTTAGCTTGGTAGAAAAATGTTTTTGTATTAATTCTACAAACTGTAAGGTTTTTTTTTTTATTTTATTTATCCAAAATGCCATACAATTTACACAAAATTTATAGTTAATAGTTTCATGTCGTTTCTCAATGTAAAATCTTGAAATGAAAATATTTCCGGTTTTTCAATTGTTTTAAAGAGAAAATCATGAAGGTAGATAATGTAGTAATAATGTATAAAGTGCAGTTAAATTTGACAAGTTTAAAAGTTATTGTTGCATGGCCCTCACCTGCCAAGCAAGATTCTGGCAGTGATCATCTTGTTGAGGGTAGGGAATAGAAAAAAAAAAAAAACTTAAAATTTTAATGTTTATCTAACTTTTATTACACGTGTGCTGTGTCATCTTAAGTGATGTTCCCAATCTCTTCCTTCTTGGGGTGAAACTGACATGCAGATCATGCCTGCACATTTGGAGGCATGAGTTTGACTCCGAACTGGCAACTGACCCTGTTACATTAAAGAAGTCATTTTTATATTAGTTAATATAAAGTAATGAATATTAGATAAGTAAATAAATTGTTAATTTCTCATTACTTAGATATGAAAAGGACATAATTTTATTTACTAAAGTTTTATTGGTTTTAGTTCAATTTTGGGGAGCGAGATCAAATACCATTGAAACTTAAGAGTTGACTTTAACAATTCCTGGAAGTTTAGTTATAATCAAAGCAAAAATAAGAGCCTTAGATTTTATGGTTGGACATTAGGTGAATTCCAATAAAATACTTAGGCCAATCAAAATTTGTTCCTCGTCATTGGATGAGATGCACACCCAAGTTGATGTCTTATCACTGCACTTTTATATGTAAAACAACATCCTTTGGCAGTCTCCACATATCCCAGCTTGCAAGTAAAATAATTTGACTGTCAAATAGTATTTCTGGTCTTGATTGTTTAGCTAAATACCCTATTGTGATTGTGGAAAATTTGTTTTCCTTCTTTCAAAGCTTCTCTTTATGCAAGTAAGAATAGATTATTTTAAGGCAATAGACAAACTATCACCCTTCTATTATTATCATAAATACAGACAAGAAGTGAACAACATAGTGAGTTTGTTGAGGTGGGGGTGTTACATATTTTCACTGGAAACCAAATACAGAAGAGAATTTAAAAAAAAAAAAATAAAAAAAAGTTTGAATGTTATTGATAAACGTTAAAAAACTTCTGTAAATCTAAAATTTATCCCAAATGTTCTTATGAGATGAAAATTTTCATCCCCCACAGAATTTATCAATGGTGTTGATACAGACAAGATAAATGCCTACATTGAAGACTGTATTGCAAGAGAAGAACCTTTGTGTAAAGTAAGTTCCTTCTTTTTATAATTATAAATTTATTAAATGTTTTACCAAAATTTTACATGTTTCTATTTGATTGAATGTTACTTTAGCCAAATATTTACACACACTTGTTCTTTAAATAAGATACTAAATGCAACTAGCATTATAATGTGAATGTGGTGATTTAGAAAATCAGCTGAAATATAATTTATCAAGCTTTCCATAGTTAAACAATATATCAGTTCATAACTTTTACTGCATACTAATAAAATAATCTTAGTGAAGCCTAAAAAGTTAGGATCCTTTTTAACAATTTCTGTGTATTTTTCTACAGTTAATTTAATCATGGGGCAGAAGCCAGTCTCAGGTTTATAAATTAAAAGCAATAAGGATTTTATACCCCCCCCCCCGTTTAATCTATATTACTTTATCCTTTTAATAATTAAGTTGTCAACTAATACTTGATAGATTGTTTCTAATCTTTGTTGAGAAACATGGCTACTGAGCAACTGTCACTACTGCAGAATTCATTTAGGATATTTTTTTAAACAATCACAAGTAGTTTGAACCACTGTCATCAGCAATAGCCATATCTTGAATGGTTGACAAACTAGTATCATATCTCCGATCCTTTACTACTGAATAGAAATGTATTCATTTCTTTTTTTTTAACTCTAAACCATTTTCTAAGAACTGGCGGTTTGGGGCGTTCTGGTAGATAAAGGGTTAATTATATAACTATTGAAAAATATAATTATTTTTGAAGGACATAAGGCTTGCTTAAAAAAAAAAAAAAAAGTGGGGGTAGATACAGCAAATTTGAAAAGATTTCAGATGATTGTATAACTATATTTGTATTTAAAAATTATATAACACCAAATGCTAATTTTCACATCTGATATTTAAAATGTTAGCTAAATCAATTATCCATAAAACAAAAATTTAACAGGTTGATCGATAATCTACAAAACTTTTCAAACTTTATTGCACAAAAGAAAACACCTAAGTGAAGAAAGTTTTTCAGGGATTTTTTTATTTATTTATTTATTTATTTTTTTAATTCAGTTACAGGTTGTGTGTAAAAGCAGATTGTTCTTAACTTTAATAAAAACTTTCTGTAGATAAATAGAACACATTGAATCATTTAGTTAATTACTCAAAATAAATCATAAGTAGTACATTTTAAATTCTCAAAATACATTTTAAAATTCTGTGTTCACAGCTGAGTCACTTCTGCCCCTATCTTATTTGTAAAGAATTCTTATAAAATATATTAACAAACTAGCTTATTTACCCAGTATTTTAATGGCAAAAGTATTTGTTTACAGGATTTAATATTTTAATCAAACAACTCTAAAATATATATTAAAAGATATTTAAATTATCTGTTTTCGTCTGTATTAAACAGTTTTTATCCAAAGCCATTCTAGAACTTTGTTCTAGAATGGCTTTGGATAAAAACTGTTAATTTCAGGAGTTATGCTTTTGGAAAATCGGTGGCAAAGATTTAACCTTAAATTCATTACTTTGTTCAGTAACAATAGATAAACAAAGAATTATTAGTGCAATGATATTTATTGGTAGACAATTTATGTTCCAACATAAAGTCTCATTTGTGTCAAATATCTAAGTGCTGAATTGTTCATTTTCAGGAATCAGGAGGGGAGGTTCTAAACGGATTTAGAAGTACTTTTTAATTCCTTTTATTGTTTGGCCAAGATTAACTGAGTGAAGTTTTCATTTTATTTTGTACATTTAAATTTACAAATTTAATTGCTTATCTGTTTAATGCATGTTGATTGCATAAGCAGAAATTTACAAGTCTTGGAATTCTATTATTTTATTTATTTTTGGTAGTCTTTTCATAATGTTCAGACCAAATGAAAATAGTAACATCTGAAATTGAGAAACATAGTTGGGCCAGACATAGTTTAGGGTAATTCTAAATTTTTGGAACAAGACCTCTTAAAAAAAAAAAAAAAAAAAAAAAAAAAAATATTGTAAATATATAATGAAAATAAAGTAACCACAAAACTTTTTAAAAATTCAATAGTGATAATATTTATATAACTTCTACTGTAGTTGTTTAATAAATCCAAATGTTATAGATTTACATGAATTGTTTTTTTTTAACCTAAAATCTGTTGAAACAATATTATATATAACAATCAGTGTCAGCATAACTAACACAAAATTGCTGTTATATGTACAGTATAAATACATTATTCAGGTACCATTCATGTTTTGTAAAGAACTGACCTTCAGCGAACATCAAAAAGAAGAGAATTGGTAAGTAAGTATATTTTTATAATGAACTAGGAGTAAACTTTTTTTTCTGATTTCTGCAGGTTCTCAGACTGATTTGCATTCAAGCCTTTTGCAATAATGGATTGAAGCCCAAAATATTAGATTATTATAAACGAGAGATTCTTCAGGTAAACTTAAAGCATTATTTCATTTATTTTTTATTTTTTTATTGATTGAAAATTAGTTTTACCATATGCAAAATTAACATCTACACAAGCTTTTTTTTTTTTTTTTAATTTTATTTATTTATTATTACATCCTAATTTGTTTATCCAATTGCAGTACCTTCAGGTTAAACTTATAAGGGAAGATGGTCTAAAATTTATAATTATCTTTGATAAGGAAAGAAATTTTCCTAGTTTTATATTTTTAATAGATCCTGAAAAGTTTTCCTTAGGACTGATTAAAAAAAATTAAAAAATTTTTTTCCAGACTTATGGATTCCAACATCTTGTGACTTTGCTAAACTTGGAAAAAACTGGTCTTCTCAGGCCACAAGGGCAAAAAACTTACTTAACAATCCGAAAATCCTTACGGTTAATTGTGGATGATACGAATGATCAGGTAAGTTTCAATGTCATTTGGCTTGTTTAGTGATAATGATTTTGAGAGAGAAAAAAAAAAAAGGACCTTTGGCAAATGGAAGAGAGGCTTTTCATACACCAAAAGTTTATAAAAATAAGATGCTTTTTATTTTCGAGGTATTTAATAGTTTATTCATGCATTCTGCATGTGTGTGTGTGTGTGGCTGAAGTTTATAACATGAAGTTGTGGCCTGACAAGACTTATTGCATTCTTTCAGAACCCTACAGATATCTCCCATGTGTATAGTGGTTATGCTCCTTTGAGTATTCGATTAGCACAGCATCTTGCCCAGCCAGGTTGGAGAAGCATCACAGAAGTTCTTAAACTTCTCCCAGGATCAACTGTTGAAGAAATTCAACAGATACCAGTTGGGCTCCGAAAGCGACGTGAGTATGAATTTTAAGTTGTGATTTTTTATTATAGGAAAAAAAAATTACTGATAAACACTTCATTTTTATTATCTTTATTTTTTTCTGTTAGGGAGTTCTTTGACTTCAAATAATTCCCAGAGTGTAACATTGGTCTACTTTCTTGGAGGAATCACCTATGCCGAAATTGCAGCATTACGTTTCTTAGCACAGCAAGACGATAACAGTGTGGGTGAGTACTTTTTCTTAATAGTTTTGAGTGAAATGTCATAAAACGTGTAAAAGTTAATGTATATTAATCATTTCCTCTAAGAAAATTCACCTGCTTTGATTTAACAAAGAATTTGTCAGAAATAAATTGGATCCTAAGTTCCCATTCAAAATTAAACTTTTTTTCTTTTGCAGGTGGCACAGATTACATCATTGCTACAACCAAATTAATTAATGGAAACAGTTTATTAGACTCTGTGATGGAAAAACTAGAACCACCAAAATTAAACCCATTTTAAATAATGAAGCATTGAGGGAGATGTTTGCTTTTTCCTTAATGGAATAAAAAAAAAAAAAAAAAATTTTTTTAAATGGCTATATTGTGCAGTAATTCTGCAGACAACTTTATACTGTTGCTCAATTTATTTTGTAACAAAGTGTAAATATTTAAATGAAAAGTATTTATGAAATTTCTTGTATTGTTCATCTGAGAACATTTGAGAGAAGAACAAAGATAAATGTAATAAAATTTAACACAAACTAATTGCACCTAGTTGTCTTTCCCCCCTCTTTTTATTTATTTTATAAAAAGCAGAAATGGTACCAAGTATTTGTTACCCATTAAGGTAAACAATTTTTTCCCCCCTCTCGCTGCAGCTAATAGCAACCTCCAGATGCATTTTGTGTAAATAAATTTGGCTCAAGCCTGCGCTATTAAAAAAATAAGATCAAATATAAATATTTGAAAGATGTTCCTACAATATATAAATACACGCACACATACACACAAAAATAGCACATTTATTCAGTAATTATTTTCTGAATAAAATAAAAAAAACTTGGGGAAGGAAAAAAATGTTTAATTTATAAAAGGAGAAAAATAAAAAAAACTGCTACCAGAAAATAGAGGAAAAAAGAAGAACGTCCATTTTTGTTGTTTTTTTTTTTGTTTTTTTTTTTATGGAATGCTACCAATGACTGTCCAGGTTTGATGGTTTCTAATTTGGGCAGCGGCAGTGCAACTCCATGTGTCCACCAGCCTCCAGCATATGTGGCCCCCTGATCAGGCAAAAAACTTATGAAGTGCGGAAGACAAAAAAAAAAAAAAAAAAAAGAAGAGAAAGAAGATGGTGTAAAACAAAACAAAAGTCTGGAATCAACATGCCACTCTGGTGACAGTGGCATATCCACCATCATCAGATCTATTGAGAGAGAATCAAAATAGAAATGCTTTTAGCAGTAGCAGCAGTCGTCGTCGTCACGGCTACTGCTATCACCCAGCTGAACAGGTGGAGACTCTTCTCATTGTACCTCAGTATCACGCAAACATTGCAGGCAGGTCTAAGTGGTGGACAGTACAGGTCCTGGAATTTCAAAAAATGTTCTCCCTTCAAAAGAGCATCTTGGAATTTTTTTTTTTTTTTTTTTTTTTTTTTAATAAATTTTTTTAAATTGTTAATAAAATTCCTGGCAGCGTTGGCAGCATTTCTCTGGCTGTCGGTTAGTCTTTGATGGATATGAATAAAAAGAATTGCACCTAGTTCTTCAGGCCATGGAGCCAAGTCCAAGTCCAGAGATGACCAGTCATTAGGTGGTCACAATAGCAGGGCACTCCGTCACAACAGTACATACACCGCCGCCGCCACACATCACCTGCACCCTCATATGGACAGGTCAGCATGTGGTGGTGGTGGTGTGGTGATGATGGTGGTGGTGGTGGCTGTAGAAGTGGTAATATTGGTTGTTGCAGTAGAATTGGTGGTGGTACCTTATGGCCAAATTTAGTTGAGTGATGGTGTTGGTGGTGCGATTCTGGGGGCAGATAAAAATAAGACTTTATATATATTAGATATAAAAAAGAAAAGTGTATAATAGGGTCAACAATTAGTAAAACCTTTTCAGTTGTTTAAAGTTTATTTAAAATACAAAAATAATAATTCTAATACTAAGTACCATGGTCATCTATAATAAGTCATTTCCAACCAAATGGAGAGAAGGGAAAAAAACAAACAAAAAAAAAAAAAACATCTCCAACTAACCCCCCTACAGCTTTACATTTTTATTGATTAAAAGAATACACTAGAGTATTAAACCAAAAATGACACTCACAAAGATGTTTGGGAGTGTAGAATTAAAATTAACATTTTTAATTGATAAGCATTTCAATAGTTTTTTTTGCCAAACCTAAATTTCTGAAGAGGAAGATTTTGAAAGATGTCCTTTGAATGGCGTTGAATTGTAAGATTGTTTCACCATAGAATCAAGCAACATGGGAAAAAGACACTCCTAATCCATATTAAATATTCAACATTTGATTGTAAATCTGTCCTGCAATCAAATCCAATTTGCTTTGTTCACCAACAATCATGGAAGGGAAGAAAGTTTAACATTTCTAATACAGACAACTTATTTGTTCTGCAGAATAGAGTTATATATACAGGGTGTTCAGGATAAATTTGACATTTATATTTGGTTATTTTTCTCCGTAGGTTGGAGGTATTGATGCACACTACGCATCATTTAAAAGCTTGGACCCTTCTTCATTAGTATACATGACAGATAGAATGGATGACTGGAACCCACATGGATCATGGAAGAGAATAACTTGTATTATGATGATCTGCGCCGGCCATCAATAAGATTACGGTTGCTGCCCAATGCTCCTTGAACACTGTAAAAACAATCAGGCATGAACTGGAGAATTGCAATGGAGACTACAAGGCTGTGGCTAGAAGAAAGCAACATAACAGATGATCTGATTGCGTTCGTACAGCAGAATTCCTCGAAAATCTGCAGAAAAGTGTTGGAGGACTCTCAGATGCCTATGTAGGGTTGCTAAACACTGTAGTCAAGCCCTGGATAACAAGGGTAGCCAATGGTAGGCCATATGTATGGCAGCAAGATTCGGCCCCCTGCCACACCTCTGGGAAAAGTAAAAAATGGTTGTCAGCGAATTTTTACCACTACACCAGTCCCAATGTTTGGCCTCCGAACTCCCCAGATCCTAACCCCATGGATTATTATGTATGTGGCGCTGTTGAGAAAGACACCAATCATCGTGCCAGTACTACAAAAGCCCAGTTAAGCAACAGAATTAAGGTAGTTTTTTTGAGACCCTTCCCAGGGAAACTGGGACATCAGCTTGCTCCTAGTTCCGGAGCAGGATTGAAGCTGTGATCGACGCTAATGGCGGTTATTTTGAGTGAAACTTGTTGACAGTGTAATTTCTATGCCTGTTGAATTTCTTTACAATCCATTGAATTTTGTAGTTACCAAGCACCCCCCCCCCATTATAAAACAGTCAAATTTCTACCAAACACCCTGTATACTCCCCACCACAAAAAACAAAAGTACCTTTTTCAGTCTGTGAAGCATTGAAGAGAAGTTTTAATCCACAAATTCTTCTTGGCTTTTTCTAACACACTTGCCTACTTTTCTTTTAAATTCATCAGGATGTTCTCGCCACATTTTCTGAAATTAAATGATTTTACAATATCAATTTACTTTAACAATTCAATAGAAATATCAATTTTACATTTAAGTAGCAAAGTAAAAATTAATACCTGGAGAATCAACACTATAACAATGAATTTCATAAAACTTTAAGAAGGCCGGCGTGCACATCGGCTGAAACATTGTACAGATAACAATAAAGATGAGGACAATAGTCTGAATAACCCAAATAATACTAATCACAATTGTTCTATCCAAAAAAAGGTTTCAATTGCCATCACTTCCCCCTCCCACTGTCTTTAAGATGCAATTTCATAGCCTTAATTTTATTTTGTCCCAAGAAAAACAACTGCAAAAGTTTATTAAATATCATTTTCATCAAATAAAAAGGTAAGGAATAATGGCAATGCTGAGTGAAACAAAGATGGTTTTAAAATACCAAGAAATAACTGGAGGGGAAAAAAAAAAAAAAAAACTAATCTTTAATTTGACAAATATTGGTTCTCTTTCAGTTGTACACCCTATTTTTAGACAAAAAAAATTTACAAACTTACAGCAGCTTCCACATTAGCTGGGGATTCATCATTGGGGTCTGCTAGCATAGATATCACACTGACTAATATAGTCTCCACTGTGTGCACTGGCAACCAACGCTCTGATGCTTTCTCATAACCAAATTTGTCCTCTCCAGGTTCGTGCAAGATAGAAATGCAAACATTACCATCTTTGTCAACTGAAAAAGAAAAGATTAAACCAATTGAAATCACACACACACAAAAAGAAATGGGTAAAAGAAAGTCCAGATGAGAAAAATCTTGAAAGAAAAATGTTTAAAAAACCAAGTATTACTTACTATTTGGATGCCAAATTTCTGATTTGAATGTCATTTTTGGTGGCCTGAGAGGATATTCTTTTGGGAACACCAAGTGAGCCTTAAATAATCCCTCCTCGCTGGATGAGAGAGAAGAGAAAAAAAAAAAAACATTTAAAAACATGTAGTCAATGATTTTTGCAAACAATATTCAAATAAAGAAATATTTACTTTTGCTTTACTACATTTAGTTTTAGAAGGGGGGGGGGAGTCTTTAGTAATGGAGTGACATTTTCTTTAAGAAAAAAAGAAAATTATCTGGCAGTTAATCAGAAGGCCGGTAGAAAGCAATAAGACAGACTTTGTTCTATTATTTCAATACAAATGACTTGACTCTTTATACCCACGAGAAAGAATTTTTTTTTTTGGCATACTGTGAATAAAATTGTAGCAATTTGTTATCTTAATTAAAAGGAACAGGGGACATAGTAAAGTGAAATTTTAATGGAAAGGACCTAAATTTTGCTTTTTAAACAATACTCACAATTACAGTTATTTTCCTATTTATGCAATTTAAATGCTATATACAGTAAAGAAAAACATTCATCAATATCTTAACTAAAAACTAAACTAAAAATGGAAGGTGTTGAGAAATACTTGTGAACACAACCCACACTTTTTTTTTTTAAGTAAATTTTCTGGTACACACACAGTGTTTAAAAAAATGTTAACATTTCTATGGGAGTTACTTTATGATTCTAAAGTCTCCACTTGTTCACAGTCAACACATTGGAATCTAACCAGGAGGTCATACATATCATTTCTGCTTTTTCAATAGATATTTCCATAGAAATATTAACTTTTTTTAATTTCTTTTTTTAAATCACTTGTGGGAGATTCCAACAATGTGTTGATAGAGATGGTGAACATGTGGAAACTGCTTGAAATTATAAAGGTACACCCCATAAAAGTGTTAAATTTTTTTTTTTTTTAATTACAGTGCGCATATTATATATATATATATATATGTTTGCTGCTTAAGAAACCAAATGGTTGAATTTACAGATTTTAAAATAACTCAATATACAATTTAAAAAGAAAAAAAAAGGCAGTGGGTAGAATACATCCAAAGCCCCCCAAAAAAACAGAATTAGAAATTAGCATGCCAGAGAGTAAATTAGTAGCAGAAAAAGTGCAGAGAACAAAATTAAAAGAAAAAAATCTGCTTGGAAACCCCCCCTAAAATCAGATTTAAAAAAAATAAATTTAAAAAAATTAGTAATAGCCAAGTATACATACAAAGATAGAAAAGCTGCTGGCCTTGAAAAAAATCCTCTTGAAGCATGGAAATTTGACAACATACTTCTTTGATTATGCAACAGTGTATAAACAAAATGCAATAGAGAAATGGCTGAAAAGCTGCATCCTCCCATTTCCCAAGAAAGGCAACCTTGGAATGACTAATAACTACAGAGGTATAACCCTTACTGCCATAGCTTAATTGCATCCGATCAGAAGTAGAGGAAAAATCAAAATATGTTTCCTAGAAATTGATCCACAACTTCTCAGATTTTGAATCATAGAAAGAGTACAAGCAAAATTCTCGAGGCAACACTTTTGTTGATTTCTCCAAGGCTTTTGACACCATACACAGAGGAAAGATGGAGTAAATATTGCTAGTGTATGGTCTCCCTAAAGAAACAGTTATTGCTATCCAAAGACATGAAAGCAATGGTCTGTTCACCTGATGGTCATACAGATTTCTTTGACATTGCTTGAGTCCTAAAAGGAGATACAGGAGCACCATTTTTATTTATTTAGTGCCTTCACCATATACTACAAACCCTTAGATCCAATGAAAAAAAAAAAAAAAAAAAAAAAAAAAAAAAGGGTAAGAAGTGGGTGATATCCAGCAGAAGCTATTACAGATGCAGACTACACATGATCTAGCACTTCTAGCAAATACACCTGCACAGGATGAACAACTACTGCCTAGAGGAATCAGCAAGAGGCACTGGCCTCCATGTGAACTCGGATAAAACTGAGTTCATGTGTTACAAATAAGATGGAGACATCTCCACACTAAACAGTAAGCACTTGAAATTAGTAAACCAGTTCACAGACCTAGTCAATATATGTATAGAAAAGGCATGGACTTCTATAGGCAGATTATCGATCATATGGAAATCTGACCTCTAATGAGATAAAATAAGAATCCTTCCAAGCTGTAACAATGTCAGTATGGCACCACCACCTGGACTAACGAAACAATTGGAGAAAAAGCTAGATAGGAACTGTACAAGGATATTGCGTGCAGTCTTCAACAAATCCTGAAAGCAGCACCTCACAAAAGACCAGCTGTACGCCCACCTATCTCCAATCACACAAACCTTTCGAGCAAGACGAACATACTACATCAATCAGCTCTGCACTAGATGTTGTGAAGAGGATGTCCCAAGAGCAATGGCTGATAGAGATGGATGGCGAGGAGAGTCATGGAGATCCATGTTGTTGGCATGACTTGATTTTTGTATTTGGTGTAAAATTAATGACAATATTGACAACTATCATTATTATGGTCATTATTTTGTAAAAAAAACATTGCAAAGTCATTATTTTGTAAAAAAAAACATTGCAAAGTCATTGGTTTTTGTAGTGCTAATTGTAATAAAGTGCGCTGTAAATTTAATTTTTTAAATTTATTATTCTAGTTTTAAAATTCTTGAAAACAAATTTTAAAACAAATACCCTTGATATTATAGTGTTAATTGAAAAATTGTCTATTTTCTATATCAATTTTAATTTTTTTTTTTTTCTAAATTTTAAGTTAATTTGATTTTTTTAAATTTAGTTTCAATTTGAGAAAATTTTGATACTACTATTTACCTTCATCTTAAATTCATTTCTTTTTATTACTTACACTTCAATTTAATCTTAACTTGACAGAGGGAAGATTCTTATGAAAACTTAATGATGCATAAAATTGAATAAATTACCCTTAACCTTAAATGCTGGTTTCTTTTACAATTAAGTTAATGTTCAAATAATTAAGCTAAAATTAAATTGTTAAATTAAATTATTGTAAATAAGTGGGTAAGAGAAGAACACTTTAATTACAGCTGATAAATAAAACTATCATGTATTCATCATTAGTTGTGATGAGCTGATAAATATTTTGGTCAAAGAATCAAGTTATGGCAAACTGTTAGTTATAGAATCCTAAAAAGTCTGAGAATAGTAAGGGAAAAAAAGCATATAGTCAGATTGTCTTCAAATAAATATTTTTAATGTTTCCAGGATTGGTCAAGACCAAAGATATATTGGATTCATAGCTGCAATAAATAATGGATTTTTCTTTGATCCAAAGTCTTGAACTCTTATCCAGTATAGACAGGTACTTCAGCTAGTACAAATACTAAATCTATTCTTGTCAAACTGATAAAATGGCATTAAGGACAACTTGTTTAAAAAAAACTTACATTTACAAAATAATCTATCTAAAAATTTGGTTGCAAAATACTTCAGAGATCAAGTCAAACTGAAAAACTTCATAGTTTACCAACTTTAACAATTCCTAAATAGAAAATAATATTTTACAAATTTATATGTGCAGCTGTAAACTTAAAATTTTGATTGAAGATGTTTGCAGACAAGACAGTAATAGAGAAAAAGAGAGAATGTAATAATTAAAGTAGTGGTGGTGGTTGTGTGGGAGACACACTGTAAATGCTCTAAAGTTAAAATGACATGATGATGCCAAAGAAATCATCAGACAACCTTCCAACATGAAATTGCTCAATTTTAAGCTGAAAAAGGAGATTCATTCTTTATCGTCCTCAAACATTTACAGCTTACTTTCATTTTTAGATTGAACCTTTTTTTCTTTAATAATGGAGTTTATTTTCTTTGAAAAATAACTGGCCATAACTAACCCAGCAAGATTACTATTTAAAAAAAAAATCTTTAAAAAGGATATAATTTCAAGAAATATAAAATGGAGTAATTAGTTTTCATTTACCCCTTTTTTTCTTTCAATTTTCACATCCGTACAGAATATGTTTATTATCCAGACTCATTTGGCTTCTTTTTTCTGTGTGTATGTATGTGTATCCATGGGCAGCAGATAAGTAATTTCATCATTCAGCATTTATATCAGGTAAAATCTCAGATTCAAATAAGCAAAATTAGCTTCTGATGGTGCAGAGTTTCATGTGAGACAATTTAAATCTTATATAAAAAAGATTTAAAGATTCAAATCACTGATCTTTGTTTTGCTTATACATATTTTGCAAAAAGAAAATATTTTAACAATAATATGGACAAGATTTGGTACATTATAAATTTAAACTGCATATTGGTATTAAGCAGGTCTTCAGATCTGTTGAAAACTATTACTGCTTAGCATTCTTTTCTTTAGAAGAAATTTGAGACCACTAAGAGTACCAGCATGAATGAAAGGTCTCCAGTCTAATTAAAGTATTCAATAATATTAAATCCATTTTATCATCTAATTTGCTTACTACATTGCTTTCACAAATGTTAGCAAAAAAAAATGTGATGTTTCTCCAAGCAACATCTACCTAAAGACAAATTTACAATCTGTTCCATTTCATCTCGGATAACAGAATACGCTGCTTTCAGAATTCATCTTAAAGATGAATATTTGTGATCTTGTGTTAATACCTTATAAATGAACTCATGAAAAAATAAGAGAAATTTGGAGAAGGAACAATTCAAATCCGACCTACAAATGCTATAATAATTATATTAAGAAAATACATATACACAGAAATATATACTTACAACAATGTGTCTGGAGGACCAATAATGACCACTTCCCAGCGGTAAATGTCATCATCTATAAGACCAGCAGAAAAACCTTCTACTGGATTTTTCATCAACTCTAGAAGAAAAGACAAAACAAAAAAAAACCGGGTTAATTGTTGTTTTTCTCCCCCAAAAAGCTGATCAGGCTGTACCAAACAATTTTTTGACATTATCTTCTATCCAGAAAAATAACAAAAAAAAAAAGATGTAGACTAAAAGGACTCCTAAGTCAAAGGGGGGGGGGTTCTGACACCTCTTAAATAGATAAAGAACCACACAGTTTAAATGCTTAAACCCCCCCCCAAAAAAAAACAAACAAACAAACAAACAAATACAACAACAAAAACAATTACAATTTCCTTTTCAAAGAAAAATAAAAAATAAACTTGTCTTCAAAAAGGTTGCATAAAGATTCCAATAATTCTATTTTTAAATCTCAAACAATTTTGACTTCAGATTGAAATGAAAATCAAGTCAGCAGAATTTAAAATACTGTTGAGTAAAATTGTAAGTTTTCAGTTATAAAATTTGAGAAAGAAAAAAATATTACAAATAATATCCAAATGTGAATTTTGCTATGAAGAGCGTGATTTCCAACTATATAAAAATAAGGATTCCAAGAATAAAGTGAAAGAGAAAAGAAGCAAAACATGATAAATTTATGGAGGCTCATTCAGTAAATGAATTACTAAAATATATTTGGGACTTACTGGAGAGAGAAAGAAAAAAAAAAAAAAACTGATGAAATTGAAGATTGATGTCCAATTGTTACTTAGAGATATAAACAACAAATTAGAATAAATTAATACAAGTCATTATATATATATATACAGTAAAGATATGTGGAATAAAAGAACAAAACTCAGACAAGTGTATGTAGGAGATATTTCACTAAGCATCAAGCTCAGCTTCATCAGTTGTTTACCTACTTGACTTCATCCCCTAATCCACCCCTCTCCCATCCACTTTCTCTTTTATAAAACACTTGTATGATGCTTTAATGATCAAATAAACGACTGATGAAGCTGAGCTTAAGCTTAGCGAAATATATCTCCTACATACACTTTTGAGTTTTGTTCCACATATCTTTACTACATTTTGTCGGATTTACTCCAATCCTCCATATATATATATATATATATATATATATATATATATATATATATATGTGTGTGTGTGTGTGTGTTGCCGATGGAAATAAGAGTATAAAGTGGTTTTATGTTGCATTGAACAGCCATATATTAATTTCAAAATCATTTGACTAACAACAGCTGCAATTTAGTCATGTAATCCTAACAATCCAATAGACGATAAACATGTATTCATGTGTGACAAAAATAAAGATGGGACATTTGTTGCTATTATTGATGCAGACTTAGAGTACAATCATTAATAGAACTTATTAGCCAGCCAAGAACAAATTTTAGTTGAAAAATACTAACAATGAGCATCAGTATAAAAAAAAAAAATAAAAAATAATAATACATATGTAATTAATTTTTAATACACTTTAAACATTAAATTTGTCAAAAATTATGAATGACAAGTCTTACATACTTAAAAACAAAACATTAAAAGTTTAAGACAACTTTCTTCTTAGAAATCAATAACAAAAAACATGAAATACACTATGTACAGAAAAATTACATTTATATTTTATTTCAATGTATCCTTTTTTTGATCAAAATACACAGAAAAAATGTTTTACTGTTGATTTATTCAGAAAATATTCTCGCGAAATATTAAAGCTATCTATGGTAGCCCGGACATTATATATATAACAATTCACTAAACCTGATTGATAAACATTTACTAAAAATCAGGTATTTATCTTCTTCCAATTCCTGTCAATCAAAAAAATTATTTTTCATTCCCTACATATCAGTCTTTTCTTTTTATTTATACAAAAATTAGATTCAACCTTAAATACCCAATATATATATTGCGCCAAAAATATTTCAAAGTTAACTGACCTGAAAAAAATGTTAAAGTTTTTAAATAAAAAAACTGGTACATTATAACTCATTAATATAGCAACACTGAAAATTTCATTAAAATCGGTTAATTCTGATTTTGGGTAAATTTCTTTTTTGGTTCTTTCTGATACTGTCAAATTTGACTTTAACACTTGAATTGCTGGTCCCTATTTTTAAGTATCTTTTTTAAAGATTACTTTGCAGATTAAAGAAACCAGTTTGCAAAGAGTAAATTTCACATTTTTTTTAAATATACCCTTGAATCGTAAAACTGAATCATATATATATATATAAAAAAAAAAAAAAAAAAAAAAAGATAAAATTAATGAAAGAGTAAGTAATAAATATGAAGTTGATTCACAGTAAAGTTTATAATTGATAATTCACTTACATAAATGAATGGAGAAAGAGAGAATAGACAATGATAAATTATACTAATGTGTTTAGTCTAGAAATAGGCAAAGGCCAAATGGGGGTGGGGGTCTGGAAAGGTAAGGTAGTAAATATAAAAATGTCACTGCCTGTTAAAACAGCCTATAGCTATAAAATCCTTGAAGAGAGTGACCCAAAGAAGAGAGGGTTGTCATCCAATTTGTATACACTGGTAAGCAACACTAACCAAACGGCTTTGTCTTAATGTAATTAAGAGGTGGCAAATTATAATTGTCTCGAGAAAATGTTTTATAATGAAACGAGTCCATTTTGGATCGATCATAATTGAGAGCCTTAAAATATACGTAACAAATTGAGGCAACTCATCATTTGTAAGCTTAAACCCTCTAGTGATCCAACTGACAACTAACTACTTATTTGAAAAAAAATTCCTTTATCATTCATTTTGCTTTATATGCTAATCTGGTTTTAAACTTTCATTGACTTCAAAAGTATAGAAAGGAAAAACAGTAAATAAAATGGAATTAAATCCAACAATTTCATGAAAGGTAGAAGGAAAAAATTCAAACCATTGTTTTTCCTTTTACCTTTCATCAAAGGAAAAACTTTAAAAGATCTGCACATTTTTCAGAATCATTCACATATCTTTATAAAAAAATAAATTTTTTAAAAAATCAGAAAAATTGTTAAAGTATTTACAAGTATGTAGAGAGCAGTAGTTCTTGCTTTATCACTGAAATTAAGTAATATTCTGCTTAAATAACCATTTGAGTATTCCAAGTGAAAACAAAATGGTGGAGGAGTGGAAAACCAACTATGAGCATCTGATCAAAAGACATTGGCAAATCTCTGTAGGAAAAATTGCCAGACAGTTGTGATGAAGCAAGACTGTTTTTAAAACCAATTTTGATAATTGAACAGAATTTAGTTTGAGGAAGGCAAGAGTCACTGCAAATGAGCAGAGGAAATAATGAGATGACTGGGTATCATCAATCTATTCAAGTGTCAAATTGTAACAAAGAACAAGACAAATATAAACACTTAGAGCCAAAAAGAAAATGTCTAGCAAGGGTTTTGACAAATGTCAGTTTATATATTTCATAAGAAATTTATTGATTTAATGTTAAAGAAAATATTCCAAATTTTAGTTAGTTTAAATCCAGTACCATATGGCTATTTAAAAAAAGTCACAACTGTGTTTATGGGTGTGTGTACCTTATAGTAGAGTCTGATAACAGTTTGGCAATCTGGTACTACTAAATTGTAACCAAGGTAACAAGTAGCATAGATGTGACACCCCACCACTAACAAACCTTAAAAATAAAACCAAAATATAGAATCTTTAGTCTATAGTCTGTTGTTAAAAAAAAAGAAAAAAAGTGGAGTGTCATACATTGGAATCTTTAATTGCAGAGACAGGAGACTAAAAGCTAACATAATGTTAATAAGTGTTTTCTGGTCTCAGCAAAGAGAAGGAAATAATTGAACCAATCATTGGAAAATTGCAAACAATGAACAAAACTTTGGGAGTGCACCAAAGACTTCATGTAAAATTTAAATGAACATACACAATGCATAAAGTAGCCATCATAAATGTGTGTGTGTATATATATATATATATATATATATATATATATATATATAAACACCATTTTTTATTATTTTGTAGCTTGTAATGCACGTCTTAAAGATTATGATAATGTGTAAAATGTTAAATTGCCTTTTCTCTTTTTGTAAGAAAACTGATTTCCAGACAAACTTAAAACATATTACAACCTTTTAAAAGTCACAATACAGCAAAATCTTAACCTCAAAAACCATAAATGTACAGGTAAATAAAATGTTTATCCTTTAAATGATCAACAAATAAATGGAAGGAAATAAGTTGATTGTACAAAAACAGACGAGCATAATGAAAAAAATTACTGATGCAATTTCATAGAAAAGGTGAATATAGATTTTTACTATTACATCCAATAAAATACTGTTAGCAGAAAGGGAAAACATTCTGTTAACATTCACTTTCAAGTTTTATCACTAGATAAAAAAAAAAATTAAACTCTTTGAGTCCATTACACTGGTATACAAGTATGTTTATTCCCTCCCACCCCACACACATTATAGTGTTCAAACAGCAGAGGGCTAGTTTAGACTCTGAAGCTCAAAGAGTTATGGTCATAACACACACCAATATTTTTTACTAAGCAACAGCAATAAACCAAACATTTCAGCTCTTTATTGTTTGATTGTAATTATATCTTTATCAGACAAGAAAAATGAATTTTTTAAATTTATTGCCAATCAAATTAATAAAAAAAAAAAAAAAAAAGAATGTTAATATTTGTTTAAAAAGTTCATATAGTAGGTTTACAAATTATCTGAAATATTCTGGAGATTTTCATGTGATTAGGAAGTTGAGAAATAAATTATTACCCCCCCCCCCCAGTTTTAAATAGATTCTTAGATCTGAAAAAAAATAAATAAATAAAATAAAAAAATTAATAAATAAATTTGATTTTTTTTCTGACAGTTGAAAACATGCCTTTATCTTCAAAGGGTGAACATTCTTATAGAATTAATCAGTGTTAATTCATAAAAAGATCCAGCAACTGATTTTTCTGAACTTTTTGCTTTATAGAAAGTCTATATTAAAAGGCAAAAAATACAACAAACAAGGTTGGGGTATAATAGAATTACAAACATGTAAATACTTTATTTGCTAAGCCACATATTTCAGGGTGGTGTTGGGATGGTTGTCAATAACTGCCACAAGAGGAAAAACAATTTATAATTGGATCAGAAAATAACTATTTTTCCCAAAGGGATTGAAATTTCATTTGTCCTCATCTGAAGAGTGGAAAGTGCATTTATTTCACATGCACCATGAATTCTAAGAGTTGTTTAATAAAATGATTAAAAATATGATATTCAAATAATTTTTTATGATGAAATTGCCTGTTTATTTTAAAAGTATTTAATTTCTGTAAGAAGATACATTAAAAAAGTCTTAAATGATTAAATTAATGTCAGGTTTGACAATTTTTTTTTTTTAGAGGAAAACAAAATTATGGTATTGATAACCCACTTTACATGTATTTTTTTAATACACAAAGTGAAAATACTTATTTTGAATCTAAGAAAGGTTTAGATTTGTAGCAGGTAAGTATTGTAAGTGATACAGTATAGGACAATATTTTTTGCATTAGTTTCCAGTAAATTTTGCTTGTACAAATTGAATTTTCCATGACCAGCATCACCAATGCAACAGTTGGAATAGATCTATCAAGAGTCAGTAGTTTGGTCTTTAGCCAAAGTGTTACTGCCAATAATTACATATCATACACCCTTTACATTTGAATACTACCAAAATCTGAAATAGATTAGAATTGAAAAAAAAAAAAAAGTTGTTCTAGACATCTCTCAAGGAAAAGGAAAATAAATTGTAATAGAACATCAATAAGATGCTGTAGCTGAAAAATATATTGACCAATTCAGGTGGTAAAGAGGTTAGATTTAACTGACAACCAACATACTGGCATCATTGCCAATAAAACAAATTATGTTGACTGTTAGAAAATGTGTAGTTATTTACTAAGCTTGGTTGTGGCATAAGACCAGAAATATGGGGCACCCGGTGAGAATCTAACTCGCTAACAATGGCCTGCTAATTGAGCTTATTAACCATTACACCACCTGAGGTGTTAAGAAATTTGTACATGTTAAAATTGCGCATATTTACAGGATCCTCTTATTTCAGATGATAAAAAGAGCTGGTTTAAAAACATTTTTCTTGGTTGTCTCAACTCATGACAATAAGCATACCATAAAAAAATTAAAAAATGAAAACTTCATATCTTTTAGGGATACTTCATCTTGATTAATGTTCTAACAATTCAGAATAATCTTAAATTACACTCTAGAGAATCTAGCAGTCAGATTTACAAGACAAAATTGTACTCTAGAAAATTAAGCAATAGTCATAGACACACTAAATACAAAAAACAAGAAAAACTTTAATATTTATTAAATATTATTTAATTTTAAAAAAAAAAAAAAAAAAAAAAAAAAAAAAATATTCTAAATGTAGGTACACACATTTTTTTAATATTCAAGAGCCCTGAAAAAAAAAAAAAAAAAGCTGTTTTACTCTTGAATGATTCTCAAATTAATTACAACCAACAAATATAGGAATGGTCAGAAGAAATCATTTCTATATGGCATTGACAAGTATAATACTTCCATCTTAAAAAGAAAAAAAAATTAAAAAAAAATCAAACACCAGAAAAGGTATTACTTTTTTCTTATAATTATACTTTTTCTCCGATGAATAATTCTAAAGAGAATATGATGCCAGATTAAGATTATTTTCAGACTTTCAAATAGTTGTGGGTGTATATCATATGCAAAAAAATAAAATAAAATATAAAATAGCAGTTGGATTTTACAAGATGAACAAATTCTGTTTAGAAGAGAAAATTAAGAGCACGATTCGATTCAATTCAATAAAGCAGAAGTTCCATTTGATGAATCCACAACTTCAAAATTGTACAATTTTTGCATTAATGCATCATTTTGATGAGGTTAGTAGTAAATCTTAAACAGTGGCTCTACATCATAAATTATTCAATCTCATGCCTTCAAATATAATCTTTAAGATTATGAACAGAAAGTGAAGCAGTTGTTTGATGTTTATGGCTTATCAGTATTACAGAAAAATAACCAAGCAAAAAGCTCAAAACTTTAAAGCATCTAGTGAAGAGTTATTCATACTAGAATAAGTATTATCAATAACTATTGACAATTTGCAACTGTGAAAACAAGCCAAACATTCCACTTCCAATTGTTGCACAAAGCTCTTTTAGTAGTAACTGACTTGCTTACTGATGCTTGCCTTCATTTTTGTTTTTGTTATTTATTTAATAAGTTAGACAAATTTCTTGATCTAAATTTAATGCAGTCTTCAAGGTTTTGTCTCCAGCTCTTGATTAGTAAAAAAAGAAAAACATTTTAGTAATATAAAAAGGGTTATTAAATCAATTACTTAGAGTTTACAAATTATAACCAAGATCAAAAGTTGACTTAACATCTTGCACTAAATAAAACCTGCAATTGGTTTAATAAAGAGTACAACTTAGTTCCTTTTATGGACACCTTCAAAAAGAGACCTAAGTGGTCTTTAGTGGTGGGTAGTGTTAAATCTAGTGAAATCAGACAAGTGATAATAAGTCTATACCTTGTTTACACTAGAGAACCATCATGCAATGATCATTGTTTTTTTGTGTCATCTTTTTGTATGAAGTTAATTACACAGTTATCACTGGAGAATCAGAGGTTATGTAGAGAACTCCAATGATTTTTTTTAATGAGAATCAAAAGCGCTTCACTTTCAAAATTCCAAGATCCAGAGAAAATTGAAAGAAAGCAAGTTAATACTTCAAGTCCAAGAAAAGAATGGCCGGTTAAAAAGATAAGGTGATTCACCTTAAACTATTTGTAAACATGTAAATTAGGGTTTCTTAAGTTTCTATTCTATAAATCTTTATAAAAAGAAATCTTCACTTTAAACAAATCCTACAGACTAGACTTGTGGGCGAAATTAAAGAACCCACACACACACCAATTGAACAATTAAGGCTTCTAACACCAGCTCATTACTCATGCTAAACTGACAAGGAAGAACAACTGAACTGTTGAAATTAAGAAAGGAAACATTGTTTATCAATTGAATCGCTAGATTTACTACTGATAACAGGGAGAAAGGGTGCTTGAACTTTGACCTTTATTTAAAATTAAAATTTAGTTAGGGGGATTGAAATTAAGTAAATATTAGTAATTTTTTTTCGTTTTCTAATGCAGTCGAAAATACTTTATTTTAGTTGGTTGGTTTTGGGTATATCTATGGTGAATGATTTAAAAACAAAATAGCAAAATAAAAATATCCATTTTTACATTTTTTATGATCATGCCACACTCCAAAGGAGAAAGATCAATAATGCGGACAATTGATAAATAACCCAGTCATTAATAAATCGTAAAAGGTTAAAATCAATTGTCAAAATAATACAATTAAGATGATATTTCATTCTAAATAAATAAAATAAAACGATTATTCCGTTATTACCACGAGGGAAACGCAAAGACTATAATTATCCCCTTTTTCTTTTTTTGCACAGATTGTTGCCATTGGCATTTTTCCAAAAACAATATTTAGCCCCCCACCCCATTTTTTTCTTTTGTATATCAAAAGAAGAGGAATAAAGAAAGATTAATATTTTATAAGCAGACTCAATATTGTTTTGACTTTTTTTTTTAATCAATCAAATGTGTGTGTGTGGTGGTGGGGGAGTTAAACCTTAACATCCGTTAAATAAGTACAAAAATAAATGCGAAATTGGATTTTTTTTCATGTTTTAGCCTTCACTTATTCTAGGATCATTTGAAATAGAGAGCACTTATAAATAGCGAATAGAGTTTACAATAGACACAGCTGGTGATTACCAAATAATTTGGAAAATAAAGAGAGCCTCTAAGTAGGGCTTCGGAAGGGAGGGGGGCTTAAAAAGTAAGGAGTCTAAGGAATAAAAAGGTAAGTAAATTAAGTATATACCCATCTTTGTAGACTAACAAAACATTGTGGGGGCAAGAAAGCTTGCGATTAAAGTTGTAATAAACTTTCTACATACGTAGGATTCCAAATAAAAAGTAAAATTAACATTGAAGGGAAAGAAAAAGGGCAAGTTACTTTATTTGATTACTTTAAGATCAAACATTAAATAAAAAAGTAAATAAAGAGTTTTAATGGCTCTAAGTAAACAATGCAGGCTTAAGTTTTTTTTTTCTTTTGTTAAGGAGTATGTTAATATTTATTATTCGAAAAAAAAAAAAAAAAAAAAGTTTTTCTTTCTTTTTTCTTGTTTTGTATTTCATTATGTGGGTATCCCATATGATTCTTTTTTATAATGTGAATAAATGTTCAGGAAAAAAGCCGCTAGTTTGTCGATAAGAGACGATGGGGGTCAGAGGGAAGTAAAGACAGGAAAATAAAGAAAAAATAAGTGAAAAGAAAAAGAAAGAAAAAAAAAAGGAGAAGAGAAAACAGAAAGCTCCCGTCGTTATAAGAGAAGAGACGAATAAAGGGAATAATGACAAGATGGAGCGGGCAGGGAAAGACCACCACCACTGTTAATACTACTACTACTACCACCACCATTAGTTAATTCACAACGAAAGACTAGTTTTAAAAGAAACTTTTGCGGTTTATCGTTGAAACTAGTAAAAATTTTAGTGTAAAAAGAACAAAAAGAAAGAAAAGATTACACAGGCGAAAATAAACGCCTTTATGAAAGCTAACGCCAACGAAATAACTCGTGTTTGTACATAAAAACAACGTCGCTTTAAAAAGGCGGATATGATTGATAAAAATATTTTTTCCATCTCAGCCGCTTGAGCAAGGTAAGAAAGGTCCCTCAAATGTGCATCGAAACTCACCATTGAGCTGCTTTTTCAGCAAAAGCGAAGATTGGTCTTGGGCCATTGAACAAAAGACCAGAAAGGGAAAGGTTCTTGAGTGACACACTCCCGTTAATAATGGCTGGTGCTTCTCTCTCAACAGCGCAGGCGCACTGGGCACTCAACAATAAAGAGCGACACTGGTCAAGGGCAGATAACTCTGTACCGCTCACTCACTAGCTATTTTATAAAGAGAGAACAACAGAAACACAAGGGTAGATAACTTCACATCGGCAGTGGTTCTTCCGCTTATAAAAATCGAGGACACGTCTATCTTTACTCATTCTTCTCAGCATTGGTGGGTATAGCTTAGTGGCAAAGCATAAAACTCAATATACACAGCCAGCAGCTCTGTTCTTTGCTTTGTGATCGAGTCGATAACACTCGTTACTAAAGTTGCATTTAGCAAAGGGAGAAATCCGATTTTAAAGTAGGGCACTAGGTTATTCTTTTTACTGGTTCGTCTAGTTCGTTTCTTCAGCTATTTGACTCCATGACTGGCATAAAATCATCTTCAGTAAGTGGGCATTTATAAATCATCATCATATTCTAAAGTGTTAAGTTAAACTACTGAGGAGCGGACATCTAGGCTATGAGATGGAAAAAGATTTTGTTATCTTTTTAGCCCATATGTGTTAAAACAAATCATTAAGAAACAAAATCTATTGTTTTTTTTTATTAAAAAAATAAAACCAGAGCCAAGAAGCGGTCAGTCCGAGATTACGAGTTTAAAGAAATGTGTATTTAAGTGGATCTTTCAGCTTCTCGGTATAATCAGTAAGTTTTAATTACTGATGATACTGTTTACAAAACAAACAAACAAACAAAAAACTAATGGTCAGAATCCGTTGTAAAATCCATCTGTCCTCTTTCAAAACATTTCAAGTTTTGATTCAATGTCTATTGTTCAAGTACATTCGATAAGGTTCGAGGGTAAATAAAACTGATTTTAGTTTTCTATTCAATTGCCAGTCAGATTTAATTACATACATTTTATTTTTAATTAATAATCAACATATTCAAATATTTCAAGAAAAATAATCAGAGGAAAAAATGATTTTGAAAATAATTGCTTTTAGTTTTTTTTTATAATATTCATTTTTTTTTCTTTTTCTAATACCTCTCTACCAACTTTTAGTCCAGGATTTCTGGATTCAATTAAAACCTAACTTTATGTCAAATAATAAATGTACAATGTTTTTTCTTATATTTTTTAAATAAATGGTAGAATAAACCACCCCCAAAATATTGATACATTATTAGACAATTTTAAAAAATAAAAAAATTAGTTACTTTGTATGACCAACTCTGGAACTTTCGTTTTTAATTATTTTTTTCCATTGTTCAATTAAATTTACAGCGTTTTATGAGAAGTTGGTTCTTTTCTTTAGTTTTCAATTTCTACTTCCCTTTATTCTATTAATTCATTTTTTTTTCTATTAAAAATAAAACATATTCTAACCACAATAAATCAGCATATGATTTTAAAAGAATCAACATTTTCATATTTTGACGTCAAGATACGTAAATATTTTCTTAATAGTTTCTCGGGTGATTAAAAAAAAACGTGGTAATGGCTGGAGTCTGGACTAAACAAATGTTTTACTGCTTTTATTGACTTTTGTAGAAATGTTTTGTCCATAAACAAAACTAATTCTTAATCTTCAATCAACCTGTAGATATATAGATAAAATATTTAACTTTTCCCCCCTTTGTTTTAATAAAACGATACAATAAATTGAGTGATTTAATAGAAGAGTTACTTGATTGACATCTGACATCGTTTAAATAACATTAGTAACATTTTTATTGATTATTAATAAATGGGTTAGAATACAATCAAATGCTTGACCTAATGATGTCAGGTAAATTGTTTGATTAAATATTAAAAATAGAAATTTAATAATCTGAAAATGTTGGCGTGTTCCCTAAGTATCATGATGCTTCTTTTACATTTAAGACACAAACAGTTGAGTTTTAAAACATGAAAATTTGTAGAAAAATGTAGTAAATGGTCAACTATTTTTTTTCATTCATTAAAAAAATGGAAGGAAACCTGTAAATAAATTAGTTTGAGTCATTCTGACTCAAACTAATTTATTTACAGATTTCCTTCAATCACCCATTTTTGATGATCATTCTTTTTAATACTCAATTTTTTTTTCAGTATTGTTTTCAGTAATGTTTGCTGTATTTTTTTTTTTTTTTTTTTTTGCAGAAAACCTTTCATTAAATAAAAAGTATTTAACAGCAATTAATTTCATCAGATTACTAAAATTAAATTAAAATGTAATTATTTGAATTTTAAAATCAAGATTTTAATTTTCATATTCATTTTTAAAAAATGGAATTGATTTCCTCAAAACTGTGACTATATCAAATTTGATTTATGTAATTATGAACATAATTCTGTCTGAAATATACAATTCTACGATATAATTAAGTTACCACGTGCCTGGTACACACATACACATACATACACACGCGTGTGAGCGCGCGCTCACGAGCATCTGCTTACTACAGGTATATAATTCGTATTCACTTATTGAACGTTTGTAGGTACATGTGTACCGAAGTCATTCATTACTTCTTGTGAGTTTTTTTTCTCTTTCTATTATTATAATAATACAATATTTTCATAATAGGTTACAAATATTTGTTAAAATTTGTATTGTATAAAAAGAGAAACCATCAACCGAAATATGTGGGTGGAAGGGTAGGTCACCAAGTAAATACGAAAAGTGTTTTATTATTTTAAGCTCAGGAACGGGAATCTAGATTTTCTTTTAGATCAAATCCATAACGTGTGTATATAGCTCTGGAACGATACGGTGATCTGGAAGTCATACGACTTATTTATTTTGTAGGAACAGTTGTTTAATTTACACCTAGAATGTGAATATATATTCTTTTTTTCTTTTTCTTTTTATCATGTCATATAATTAATTTTTTTTATAAGTGAAGTGACATAGCAAACGTTTTGCATCCTAAACTACCTGCGGTCAGTCTGGTATTTCATTTGATATTCAACCTGTATGAATCTTTAATAGTGTAGGTGGCTCATCTGGCCTTGGAGCAAGTATCTAAATTTCATGTCATCATTTTTTAACCCCCATGGATATTGTGATCAATTCTTTGATGTGATAATTGCTATTATTCTTTTCTAATAGATATCTTGGGGTTTATTTGGTCAAATCTATTTCATCTGGCATTTTTAATTTATATTTAACTTAAAGCCATATCTTTTTAACATAAAAATTTAAAAAAGAGTACATTTCTAAAAATTGATCAATTTATTACAAAAAAAAAAAAAATATATATAAAGAATGGAAAAGATTGGATGAAATTTTACTTATATCAAAAACAAAAATTATTATTTTAAAGGTTGATTTGTGATTACTTTGTATTATTCATTTATAAATTTTTCTAGATGTTAAAAAAAAAATTAACTGTTTTACTTGAGCAGGGGATAAGGTCCAGATTCCCCAGACCAACACCTGAATAAACACAAAAAAAACAAATATTTGTGAGATTAAATGACAAAATAATAAAATCATTACCATGATTCATTTGATTTGTTTTTTTCTTTGAAGTTTAATCTTTGCATCAATTCTTATATTCTATCACCACCAGATATAACGGGTCACCAAACTACAGCCCACGGGCCGGATCCGGCCTACAAAGACATTTTATCAGGCCCGCCGATGATACTTAAATTTGTTTGTTAAAACATACAGAATGCAAGACATTCTGATACCATTTAAATTTAAATATCATGTTAAGCTTACTAAATCTTCATTGACTTGACTACTGTAGGTAGGTTACAAAATTTCATGCATGTGAGCATTTCACTTGTTACTTATGCAATCCCGAATTTTCACTTGTTATGACTGCTTGAAAAAACACAGGTAATTTTCAAAGAGTTACTTTGAAGTAACGAATAGGTCAAAAGTTATAAGACAAACATTTTCGGAAAGGGCAAATCCTATATTTTCAATATGTATGGGATTTTAATAAAATTACAATTGATCAGAATGTTTAATTTGAAGCGATCTGTTTTGAAAGAAATAATTGTGATTTAAAGTTAAAATTCACTGCATACTTATTTTTCACAAAATTATTTTGTTTTACATCTTTTTCTCAGAGCTTTCATTCTGATTAACAAGTATTGAACACAATAATGTGGACCGCGCTCGTTATTTTTTCAATTATCCAGCTCACTGTGAAAAAAGTTTGGTGACCCCTGAGATATAAGTTACATATGGTCAAGTCATGTTGAAAGCACCAGTTCCACTAGATCACTGAAGTTAAGCAACGATGAGCCTGTTCAATACTTATTTTGGTGACTACTTAAGTAACAGCAGGTATTGTAAGCAACCTGAGTTCTTTGTTTATCAAAAATGACCTGATTTGGCATTAAATCACCCAAAAAGGGTTGATATGCTGTAAAACAACCAACCAACCAACCAGCAAGTTACATAAACTTAATTTTTTACATTAATAAATTTCAAGTAATCACAAAATTTTGGTTTATCTGGGGTTTTTTTTCTAATCTTTTTATGGGATTAAAGAAAAAGATAAATTAGGAATGGCAACAGTCTGAAAAAGTGTTCAACCTACACAAATCTTTTTGAACATCAGAAAAGTATTTCTAAAGGAGTAATTAGTGTAATCAACATTTTAGTTCAAGAGTTAATGGTGAGAATTTGTCTCCTGTACAAATTTAAATGTGGAACAGAAACAGATTGTAGAATACATATAGTATTCACTGAAAATGAAATTAACAACTGTACTGTCCAAAAGTGTTTTTATTATTGGTTATAGTTACAATGTTTCAGCCATTGTACTCTCTGACCTTCTTCTGAGAACTGTCATTGTTTGTAATCTGGGAATTTTAAATTGAACCCTTTATTCAATTCAGGAAAGTAGATTGATCATGCTTAGATGCTATCTTGTATTAGTTAATTCTTTCTTTCATTCTGACCTATATGATTTTCCCAACCCTATTGCCCTTATGGCAAGCCCCAACCCCTTTTTATCATATGGGTGCTAGAAGGCGGTGGCTGCAGGTCTACATGTCCTGGTAATGATGTTAAACTCTATTTGATGGTGAGGTTCCAGTTTTGGAGGTTTGGGGAATGTGGAGCACCCCTTCATCACCATTGCTCCCTGGTCCACTCTGACCCGGAGTGGTAGTACCTGTTAGGGTCCCATCTATGGGTTAAATAGAAAAATGTATTTATAAAAAAATTGTATTATCCATTAAGAATTGATTTATTTCAAAACTTTATTGGCATTAAATGACCCACTGAGGTTGATATGCCGTAAAACAAAACCAAACCAAACCAAATCTTTCATTCTGTCAGCAGGACTGACTGCATCATCTGCATTTTGAAGAGGAGTAAGACATCTCAAAAAGGTATGACACTAAACAACATCTAATGGTGGGGTTCCAATTCTGGAGCTCTGATGAGTGAAGAATACCTCTTCATTACCATTACTCCCAAATCCACTCTGATCTAGAGGGGTTGTACTTGTCATAGACTACTTTGTACCTAACTTTATAGTACTATATCTAAATGTATCCCAGTCTAGCAGTTCCGTCCCACCGCTGGTCATCGGTTACAGTTGACTGGTACAACGTTGGGTCTTCGGTCTTGTCCACACCCTCTCTGCCCACGTTGTGCTGATTTGATCTGGAAAAACAAGTGACTGACCGATGATGTTCCTCGGGGCTACACAGATCATCAAAAGGCTGCACAAAAATATAACTTCAACCAAAGAAAAACATAACAAAAACCTTGGTCAATTATTCTGAGTTCTTTAGTATATAATAAGTTGATTACATCAAAATCTAATCCTTCCCACAACTATTCTAGTTGTGGGAAGGATTAGATTTTGATGTAATTTAGTTTTAGTGACAATGAGGTCTGATTATTTTTGATGTAATTCAGTTTTAGTGACAATGAGGTCTGATTATTTTTGATGTAATTCAGTTTTAGTGACAATGAGGTCTGATTATTTTTGATGTAATTCAGTTTTAGTGACAATGAGGTCTGATTATTTTTGATGTTTAGTAATTCAGTTTTAGTGACAATGAGGTCTGATTATTTTTATGTAATTCAGTTTAGTGACAATGAGGTCTGATTATTTTTGATGTAATTTAGTTTTAGTGACAATGAGGTCTGATTATTTTTGATGTAATTCAGTTTTAGTGACAATGAGGTCTGATTATTTTTGATGTAATTCAGTTTTAGTGACAATGAGGTCTGATTATTTTTGATGTAATTCAGTTTTAGTGACAATGAGGTCTGATTATTTTTGATGTAATTCAGTTTTAGTGACAATGAGGTCTGATTATTTTTGATGTAATTCAGTTTTAGTGACAATGAGGTCTGATTATTTTTGATGTAATTCAGTTTTAGTGACAATGAGGTCTGATTATTTTTGATGTAATTCAGTTTTAGTGACAATGAGGTCTGATTATTTTTGATGTAATTCAGTTTTAGTGACAATGAGGTCTGATTATTTTTTATGTAATTCAGTTTTAGTGACAATGAGGTCTGATTATTTTTTATGTAATTCAGTTTTAGTGACAATGAGGTCTGATTTTTTGATGTAATTCAGTTTTTGTGACAATGAGGTCTGATTATTTTTGATGTAATTCAGTTTTAGTGACAATGAGGTCTGATTATTTTTGATGTAATTCAGTTTTAGTGACAATGAGTGACAATGAGGTCTGATTATTTTTCTCTTAGCCACAAACAAAGATCTTATATGAGAGCTTGGTGCAAGGTCGTTGGTCAGGAGGTTTTCCAGACCAACATAGATTCCGGTGGTGATTAAATTTGACTCTCGATACTCCAAAAGTTTATATGCAATTTTCACCCCTGGGTGTGCTGCAGCCCTGTGGGTGCTTCACCCAAAAATATTTCCTGTCCAAATTTGGGAAACTGTCTCCACCCACTTTACGTGGTCAGAGGTATCGATCATTCTCTCTCAACTCCAACTTACTATAGTTGACATCTATTACTGCCATCCTCATGTAGGTGGTTTCAGAAAACCTCTACCCATCTCCTAACCCCGGCCTGTCTTCTCTCAAAATTCCCAGACAAATTTTTCTTCCAATGCTGGCAACCTATTACCTGTCATCACCGTCTGAAGATACCTGTTTATCATCTATTCACTTGATATCACAGCTTTCACTTTCTCGTCACTGGAATAATGTTTGCCTCTCAAACCCTCTTTCATGGGACCAAAGAGAGGCAAACATTATTCTAGTGAAATCTGTAGTGAAGAAGTGGCTCAAAGAACAGTCAACAGAATTTTACGGGGCAGGGATACATGCTCTCATTCGAAGGTGGAACATTGCTATTGAGAGGAACAGTGACTATATGGAGGATTAGGGATGTGATCCACAGAGGACCAGCTTCATTTTGAGGTATGATACATGTTCCTGTGTTGGTAATTATACCTGTCCTAAACAAAATGGCATTACTTTTTGACTAGTCCTTGAATTTGAGTCAATGTAATTCTCAGGTCACTTCAGTTTTTACAAAATCCTTGAAAATTAATAACTTTTCTTTTAAAATAAAATATTGGATTTTTTCATTATCAATTAAATCTGATACCCCTTTCCTTTGTTACAAAATGTGTGTGTGTGAAAATTATTAGTATTGGATAGGAATGTGTGAAACCATGTAAAAAAATATTTTTATTAGATAGGAATACTTGATACAATATACCTATGCAATATTATTTGTATTAAATAGGAATACCTATGCAATATTATCTGTATTAAATAGGAATACTTGATACAATATACCTATGCAATATTATCTGTATTAAATAGGAATACTTGATACAATATACCTATGCAGTATTATTTGTATTAAATAAGAATACTTGATACAATATACCTATGCAATATTATTTGTATTACATAAGAATACTTGATACAATATACCTATGCAATATTATTTGTATTAAATAAGAATACTTGATACAATATACCTATGCAGTATTATTTGTATTAAATAAGAATACTTGATACAATATACCTATGCAATATTATTTGTATTAAATAGGAATACCTATGCAATATTATCTGTATTAAATAGGAATACTTGATACAATATACCTATGCAATATTATCTGTATTAAATAGGAATACTTGATACAATATACCTATGCAGTATTATGATACATATACCTATGTATTTGTATTAATAAGAATACTTGATACAATATACCTATGCAATATTATTTGTATTAAATAAGAATACTTGATACAATATACCTATGCAGTATTATTTGTATTAAATAAGAATACTTGATACAATATACCTATGCAATATTATTTGTATTAAATAGGAATACCTATGCAATATTATCTGTATTAAATAGGAATACTTGATACAATATACCTATGCAGTATTATTTGTATTAAATAAGAATACTTGATACAATATACCTATGCAATATTATTTGTATTAAATAAGAATACTTGATACAATATACCTATGCAGTATTATTTGTATTAAATAAGAATACTTGATACAATATACCTATGCAATATTATTTGTATTAAATAGGAATACCTATGCAATATTATCTGTATTAAATAGGAATACTTGATACAATATACCTATGCAATATTTGTATTAAATAAGAATACTTGATACAATATACCTATGCAGTATTATTTGTATTAAATAAGAATACTTGATACAATATACCTATGCAATATTATCTGTATTAAATAAGAATACTTGATACAATATACCTATGCAGTATTATTTGTATTAAATAAGAATACTTGATACAATATACCTATGCAATATTATTTGTATTACATAAGAATACTTGATACAATATACCTATGCAATATTATTTGTATTAAATAGGAATACTTGATACAATATACCTATGCAGTATTATTTGTATTAAATAAGAATACTTGATACAATATACCTATGCAATATTATTTGTATTACATAAGAATACTTGATACAATATACCTATGCAATATTGTTTGTATTAAATAGGAATACTTGATATCATATAACTGTGCAATATTATCTGTATTAAATAGGAATACTTTACATCATAACTGCAATATTATCTGTATTAAATAGGAATACTTGATATCATATAACTGCAATATTATCTGTATTAAATAGGAATACTTGATATCATATAACTGTGCAATATTATCTGTATTAAATAGGAATACTTTATATCATAACTGTGCGATATCCGTATTAAATAGGAATACTTGATATCATATAACTGTGAAATATTATCTGTATTAAATAGGAATACTTTATATCATAACTGTGCAATATTATCTGTATTAAATAGGAATACTTGATATCATATAACTGTGCAATATTATTTGTATTGAATAGGAATACTTGATATCATTTAACTGTGCAAAAAAATGATTATTATAGACAAATGAAAAATTGTGATTAAAAACTTATTGCAATGGAATGTTGAAAATATGAATAGTTATGATTACAATCAAACATTTAGAAATGAATCAAATTCACCCATAAAATAAATAAACCAAAAACCAAACTAATACCTAATTTATTCATCCTTGAGACATCACAAGTCTTTTTTTCCCACTAAACCAAAATATTTTACTTTTCTTTTGCAATACCTGATCCAGAGATTGAACTCAAAATCAGTATTTCTGCTTTAATCCACTAGGGTGTGCATCCTGTGGTGATGGTAATAGTAGTGATAAAGATGTTGCTTATCTGCTTCTTCCACTGAACCAAAGTATAGGATTCTTCTGTGCCACATGTATAATCAGGTGATGGAATTTTTTAGTCTTAGTTGTCTTTTATTTAAATATTTCTATATGGTACTTACTTCTATGCTGGATCTACTGAGGTGGTTATTACTACTTACTATTTGTGCTTATTCTTTCCCGTTTTTTCACAATACTCTTATTCTGATTTTTTATTTAAATATTTCTATATAGTGCTTACTTCTATGCTGGGCCTACTATTACTACTTACTATTTGTGTGCTTATTCTGCCTTAACTGCTGCTATACTGAGGTGGTTATTACTACTTACTATTTGTGCTGTTTTTCACAATACTCTTATTCTGATTTTTATTTAAATATTTCTATATAGTGCTTACTTCTATGCTGGGCCTACTGAGGTGGTTATTACTACTTACTATTTGTGCTGATTCTTTCCTTGTTTTTCACAATACTCTTATTCTGATTTTTTATTTAAATATTTCTGTATGGTGCTTACTTCTCTGCTGGGCCTACTGAGGTGGTTATTACTACTTACTATTTGTGCTTATTCTTTCCCGTTTTTTCACAATACTCTTATTCTGATTTTTTATTTAAATATTTCTATATAGTGCTTACTTCTATGCTGGGCCTACTGAGGTGGTTATTACTACTTACTATTTGTGCTGATTCTTTCCTTGTTTTTCACAATACTCTTATTCTGATTTTTTATTTAAATATTTCTATATAGTGCTTACTTCTATGCTGGGCCTACTGAGGTGGTTATTACTACTTACTATGATTCTTTCCTTGTTTTTCACAATACTCTTATTTTTTATTTAAATATTTCTGTATGGTGCTTACTTCTCTGCTGGGCCTACTGAGGTGGTTATTACTACTTACTATTTGTGCTTATTCTTTCCCGTTTTTTCACAATACTCTTATTCTGATTTTTTATTTAAATATTTCTATATGGTACTTACTTCTATGCTGGGCCTACTGAGGTGGTTATTACTACTTACTATTTGTGCTGATTCTTTCCTTGTTTTTCACAATACTTTATTCTGATTTTTTATTTAAATATTTCTATATAGTGCTTACTTCTATACTGGGCCTACTGAGGTGGTTATTACTACTTACTATTTGTGCTGATTCTTTCCTTGTTTTCACAATACTTTTATTCTGATTTTTTATTTAATATTTCTATATAGTGCTTACTTCTATACTGGCCTACTGAGGTGGTTATTACTACTTACTATTTGTGCTGATTCTTTCCTTGTTTTTCACAATACTCTTATTCTGATTTTTTATTTAAATATTTCTATATAGTGCTTACTTCTATACTGGGCCTACTGAGGTGGTTATTACTACTTACTATTTGTGCTGATTCTTTCCTTGTTTTTCACAATACTTTTATTCTGATTTTTATTTAAATATTTCTATATAGTGCTTACTTCTATACTGGGCCTACTGAGGTGGTTATTACTACTTACTATTTGTGCTGATTCTTTCCTTGTTTTTCACAATACTCTTATTCTGATTTTTTATTTAAATATTTCTATATAGTGCTTACTTCTATACTGGGCCTACTGAGGTGGTTATTACTACTTACTATTTGTGCTGATTCTTTCCTTGTTTTTCACCAATATTTCTATATAGTGCTACTTCTATACTGGGCCTACTGAGGTGGTTATTACTACTTACTATTTGTGCTGATTCTTTCCTTTTTCACAATATTTATTCTGATTTTTTATTTAAATATTTCTATATAGTGCTTACTTCTATACTGGGCCTACTGAGGTGGTTATTACTACTTACTATTTGTGCTGATTCTTTCCTTGTTTTTCACAATACTTTATTCTGATTTTTTATTTAAATATTTCTATATAGTGCTTACTTCTATACTGGGCCTACTGAGGTTATTACTACTTACTATTTGTGCTGATTCTTTCCTTGTTTTTCACAATACTTTTATTCTGATTTTTTTATTTAAATATTTCTATATAGTGCTTACTTCTATACTGGGCCTACTGAGGTGGTTATTACTACTTACTATTTGTGCTGATTCTTTCCTTGTTTTTCACAATACTTTTATTCTGATTTTATTTAAATATTTCTATATAGTGCTTACTTCTATACTGGGCCTACTGAGGTGGTTATTACTACTTACTATTTGTGCTGATTCTTTCCTTGTTTTTCACAATACTTTTATTCTGATTTTTATTTAAATATTTCTATATAGTGCTTACTTCTATACTGGGTCTACTGAGGTGTTTATTACTACTTACTATTTGTGCTGATTCTTTCCTTGTTCTTCACAATTCTCTTATTCTGATTCCATTCCACAAAAGTTGAAACATCAGTTGCAAAGTAAAGCCTGGTTAGTTATTTGGTTATTTTTTTTTTTTTACGGCATATCAACTCTTTGTGGGTCATCTAATGCTGAATCAAGTCATTTGTGATAAACAAAGGACTCAGGTTCTTTACAGTACCTAATGTTACTTAAGTGGTCATCCAATTAAGTATTGAATGCTTCAATCTGGATAAAATAATTCCGAGACTGAATCCACCATAATCTGGACAAGTCACATGATCAAGAATTCAAATGAGTTGAAATTTCACTGTAGTTGTCAGCATCATCGTCAAACATTCGTTAAGTACCCCTGAGCACACAAAAGTTTCAACTTTGTCTGGAACAGAGTTACAATAGTGGATTGAACCCACTATCTTAATAAATTGGTCTGCAAGATATATTTGATAACTACTGCTTTACAGCATGTACCTATATCTCTCTCTATATATATATGTATGTATATATGTATAAGTAAAGTTGGCAGGGTGGCCTAATGTCGGTATCAGCCAGTCAACGAAGGAGTCTATCCCCTTTTCACTGACACTAGACCAAGGAGATTATTTTAGCGTCTGAAGTGGTGCGCCACACCTACCATCAGCTCCTCATTTTACCGCACTGATCCCTTGTGCTACTCATACACTGAGTTGGCGAGGACTGGTATTGAATTGGGAACCTTGTGATTCCTAGGCAGACACTCTACCAACTGACCTAAACAGGCCATATATATGTATATAAAAGAAAGAAAATGTTGGTAGAGTGGCCTTTTGTCGGTATCAGCCAGATAATGAAGGATTCTATCTCCTTTTCACTAGTGTTAGACTAGGGAGATTTTTTTTTTCTGTTGTGGAGCGCCACTCTTTACCGCACAGATCAGATTACTCATGCACTGAGTTGGTGGGGACTGGTATAGAACCAGGAAACTTGTGATTTCTAGGCAGGTGCTCTACCGACTGAGTTAAACTGGAACCTCATATATATATATATATATATATATATATATATATATATATATATCTGTGTGTGTATTTCCAAGAATCAAAGATGCTATTTTCTTCCTAAAATAAACTTTGTAAAATTTAGGCTGCATTTTTAAGACTAAATATTTACATCCCTTCTAGTCCTGCACGTAATTAGAGAGAAAGGCAGCAATTGAATCTGCTCTGCACCACCAAACTAACTACTATTTATTAGAGAATAATTTTATTTTACTTAGTAATACAAAATAAAAATAAATAAAGATTATAACCTCTAACCCCTAATCTATAACCCCTGTTCATTGTCTAAATCTATCACCAAAAAGCAGCCGTCTATTACAGATCAAGAAATGGACAGATTTAAACTGACAGTCATGTCATACTGAAAGCACTGCTTCCTGACAGATCAAAGTTAAGCATCCAAGATCCTACTCAGTACTTAGATGGGTAACCAAGGCTTGTAGGTGAGGTTAAGCAAAGCAGATAATGAATTAACAGATTTTACAACATTCTATATGTATAAATAAAAAGTTAAGCAAAGTCATTAGGGTGGCATAATGTCAGTATCAGCCAGACAGCGAGGGAGTCTATCCCCTTTTCACTAGTGCTAGAACAAGGAGATTATTTTTGCATCTGAGATGGAGCACCACACCTATCATCAGCTCCTCACTTTACTGCACAGATCCCTGTGCTACTCATGCATTGAGTTGGCGAGGGCTGGTATCGAACCAGGAACCTTGTGGTTCCTAAGCAAACATTCTACTGACTAAGCTAAATCAACCCAAAAACATTAAGAAACTATTTTTAATAGTTTTTTTTTTAAATATATAGATTGATAAAAAAAAAAAAATTCAGAAACTTATTACAATTTGATGATTAAAAAAGTTTACTTAGTTTTAGCACAAGGCCAGAGGTATAGGTCACTCAGTGAGAATCAAACTCACATGTAATGGTCTGCTAGCATATAACCAGTACACCATGTGATGCATCTAATTTGATAATTTTTTGGTCTAAGAGTAAAACTTAAATTGTATCAAAGAGTTGTGTGTGTGTGTATTTGTTAAGGCAAAAGACTGCTGTATTTGTTCTAGATAATTTTTTGTAGTGACAAGATTAGGATGGGAAAGATGAAAACAGAAAAAGGAATTTTACCAGTGATACTTGTTTTATGTGTTTTTTTTGTTTTGTTTTTTCAATTAAATAAAGTATTAGACTGAAAGGAAGTTCTCATCTTAAGTTAGCAGATAAACCCCACCATAAATAGCATCCCTTGTTCACTCTGTATATATATATATATATATATATATATATATATACCTCATGTGGACACCTCACATGGTGTAATGGTTAGTAAGCTAGATTTGCACACCATTAATAGTGAGTTTGATTCTCACTGGGCACCCAATACTTCAACCTCATGCCACATCTAAGCTAAGCAAATAACCTTATATATATATATATATATATATATATATATATATTATATATTTGTGTGTGTGTTGTGTGTATGTGTATATATATGTTTGTGTGTGGTGTGTGTGTGTATATATATATATATATATGTTTGTGTGCATGTGTGTGTATATATATATATTATATGTTTGTGTGTGTGTGTATATATATATATATATATATATATATATATATATATATATAGGTAGGTTTGGCCTCTAACTGACTTTTTTCTATTAGTCAACTCAGATGATAACTGTCTGGAATAGTCTGGCCTGCTTCTTACTTCTTTTTCCTATTTTCCAGTTTAAAGAGTTATTTACTATGATGGGATATAAGACCCACAGTCATAGAGGATATTCCCTAATTTCAACAGGGAATATTAAGAAAAAGAAATAATAAATGCCAATTGGGAACCATGCATTGTCAATGATCACTATCAGATTTATTCTCACATTAGTTTCAAGTTTCTTTAAAAAACTACGGGTACTTCTATGTAAAAATAAGAATATGCTAAAAATTGCAAGGATCTCCTTAAATCAGATAGAGCTCTCTTAACAGCCTTTTTGTATATGTAGAAGTAAAAGTCAACGGGGCGGCCTAAAGTCGGTATCAGCCAGTCAGCGAGGGAGTCTATCCCCTTTTCAATAGCGCTAGACCAAGGAGATTGTTTTTAGCATCTGAGGTGGGGCGCTACATCTACCATCAGCTCCTTACTTTACCGCACAGATCCCTGTGCTACTCATACGCTGAGTTGGCGGGGACCGGAATCAAACTAGGAACCTTGTGGTTTCTAGCCGAACGCTCTACCGACTGAGCTAACCCTATATATATAAGTATATACTTATATCAGTAAAATTCCCTTCTTTCAAGTGGGTTGTGCTGATGGCCCAGTTGGTAGAAATTCTCACTGATAAAAAATCAGTCAAGTTTTGATACTGGCGTGAGGCAGCCTGCAAAGTCTAGCCACACTGAAGAGACGTATATATATATATACATATGGTAATATAATTCAATTATCAATATAATATATATATATATATATAAGTGTTTAATATTAGCTATGAAAATGATATAAAATATATTCATTTTAACAATATTGTGTGTTTTCATACCCTTATATATATATATATATATATATATATATATATATATATATATGCCAGGTATTGCACAAAAAGACAAAAGTCAAATTCTTATGAGCTAAAAAACAGTTACTGCTAAACTTTTTAGAGTTGTCTATTGAACAAAGATATTCATCTTGGAACATCCATATTTGACTTTTATGCTAATTCCTTTTGTAATTAAAGTAGTTATAATATTAATGATGTTATTTCAGTAAATATTATTTCACTTAGGTACAAATACTAATAGTCAATGTCATCTCTATTTTAACTTAGCATATAAGACCTGCAAGGAAATTAGTGGCTATTAAATATGGTGGTTTTTCTGGCATTAGTTTTTAACCAGGAGAGTGAAATTAGAATTAAATTATATAATTATAATTAGTGGAAGCGCGTTGCGTAATGGTTATCGTTGTAGGAAATGGACACAGTGAGACAAGTTCAAATGCTGGATGCTGCTGTTTGCATTTCACATAGCACTAATACCCTTGGGAAAAATAAAATAGGGGGAGACTGGGCTCTTTAACCTTGTTATGGCAACTAGTCTAGAAGGAAAACTCTGAATTCAAACCAAAGGGACTCTCTTCTCGTTAGTCAAAAACTACTTTGAGAGCTCTTCCTCCTATATATATGAATTAATTTATAACTGGAATTAAAATGTACATCTTCAAGGCATAAGGAAAAAATATTTTCAATCATTTTAATTAAATGTTTACACTTTTCTTTTATATAGTCTAGCAGTTAGGACAACTGTTTTTCAGTCAGGTAGTCTGGGTTCAATTCCTGTAGTGGAATCCAGAGGGAAAGTTATTGATTGATATTTAACAAAATATTTTCACAGACCATTCACTTGTAGTGACTTTGATTCCACTTATTGGGGATCCAACACTTGTATTCTTATATCAAACTAAGCTAAGTAATTTGGATTATTTGGACTATTGTTAACTGCACAACATTTCGTCCAAAGTGCCCTCCTGCCTTCTTCAGGTATTTCTTGTCAGACTTGGGAACCTCCTCGAACTTGAGAATCTCCTCTTCAAACTCAGGAACCTTCTTGTAATCGAGAGCCTTAATGGAACTTCGAATCTAACCCTTTATTCAATCCATGGGGGTAGACAGTTCTCATTCCGTTAAGCAGTGTTGATTATTCTATGTTATTTGAATAAAGGGTTAGGTTTGAAATTCTGTGAAAGTCCCAATTATGACATGAAAACTACCAAGTTTGACAAGAAGGTTCACAAGTTCGAAGAGAAGGTTCCCAAGTTTGAAGAAGAAATATTTGAAGAAGGCCGAAGAGCACATCAGTCGAAACGTTGTGCAGTTAACAATAAGGATGAGGACAATAGTTAAAATAATTCAAATTATTAAGCCTCATCTCAAAATTTCAGAGAAATAAGCTAAGCAAGTATCTAAGATTTGCTGTGATTATTAATGTAGTTGTTTGGTTTGGTTTGGTTTTGTTTTACGGCATACCAACCTCAGTGGGTCATTTAATGCCGATAAAGTTTTGAAATAAATCAATTCTTAATGGATAATACAATTTTTTTTATAAATACATTTTTCTATTTAACCCATAGATGGGACCCTAACAGGTACTACCACTCCGGGTCAGAGTAGACCAGGGAGCAATGGTGATGAAGGGGTGCTCCACATTCCCCAAACCTCCAAAACTGGAACCTCACCATCAGATAGAGTTTAACGTCATTCCCAGGACATGTAGACCCACAGCCACCGCCTTCTAGCACCCATATGATAAAAAGGGATTGGGGCTTGCCATAAGGGCAACAGGATTGGGAAAATCATAATGTAGTTGTATCTTTCTCACTAATGCTAGTAGTTAGTTTTCAAGCTGCAAGGAACATCCAATAATCTCCATTTTAATTTGACAGCTATTCTATCAACTTGGAGGTATGTGGTGTAATGGTTATCATTGTAGGAAATGAACTTGGTGACCCGAGTTCAAATCCTGGACAATGCTGTTTGCATTTCACATAGTGCTAATACCTTTGGGAAAGGTATGTATGCAACTATTCTCTCTCCAACTTTGGGTAAATTGTAGGACAGAGTAGGCTCTAACCTTGGTTAGGCAACCAGTCTAGGAGAAGCAAAACTCTTAATTCAAACCTGTTAAATTCTGCTTAAGAAATTTATCTTATGTTACATCCTACTGGTATGGAGGGGATGGTGAATGTTTATTTTATCAGCTTGATATTTAAATAATATGTGAGATATTAGTTTGATTGGGAATATTTTCTAATTTGGGTGATTATTACAGCACCCCACAAGGAAGCAGCTGTAAGGCCACCTGCCCCCTATCCCACAAACTATCCAAGTGAGACAGACAAGGCATGCTGGACACTGCTGGAGGAGCAAGGATAAACTGATAAGCAACGTTCTCTTGTGGAAGCCAACACATGGACATGCTAATATGGGCTGCCCAGCAAGGACATACATTGACCAACTCTGCGCAGATACTGGATGCTGCGCAGAGGACCTCCCTGTGACAATGAATGATAGAGAAGGTTGGTGAGAGATTGTCATAGATATCCGTGCTAACAGCATGAAATGATGATGATATGTATACTAACCACTCCACATGAGCAGGATGTGACACAAGGTCAATTTCTTAAGTGGAGTTTAACAGGTTTGAATTAAGTTTTCCTTCTCCTAGACTGGTTGCTTAACCAAGGTTAAAGAGCTGAGTCTGCCCTGCTACTCACCCATAGCTGGAGGGAAAATAGTTGGATTTATACCTTTCCCAAGAGTATTAGCACTATGTGAATTGCATCCAGCTGTGTCCAGGATTTGAACTCATTTCAACATGTCCATTTCTTATAACAGTAACCATTATATCAAATGTCTTATTTTTTATATAAGGGACCAAGAATTTAAATGAGTTTATAATTTAGAGTTTAAGTAGAATAGTTCAACTTTTGGAAAAATAAAAAAAAGTTTTATTTTGGTTATCTTAAAATATCACATTTGACCCTAATAATGTGACAGTCTTAAGATCATTGATAGTAAAAGGCTAAATAGATTTATAATCTGCTTCAATAACGTTTCTGATATTATGTTACTAAAACAAGTGTTTATGGGACATAGATGGTTTCTTTTTTTCTCTCTTTGTCCTCTCTCCACTCTTATTTGAAAAGACACCCAGCAGAGATTATTCTGTAGAATTTTCCTGTAAATCCTCTTAATAAAAAATACTAAGAAAATGTTCCCCCACCAAAATGTATAAAGACTTTATCAATAATGTAATGGTTATTACCAAAAAGTAATGTTCATTCTTGAAATGGATTTATGAGTGTTAATGATAAAGTGTTTTCAAAGAGGCAATTCTTTGATGAGAATAAAAATCTTTCTTCCAAGTGAATCAGGTCTCTTTCGTAATTAGAAGACATTGCTATCCAGTCATGTGACATTGTTAAATTCTGGTATTCTTGTTGAGGAAATTAAAGAAGAAAAGAAAAAGTATTTAGACTATTCTATGGAACTGGACAAAGGCCAGAAATTTATATCAACCCAAATGTTATGTTCAAATTAATAAGGATGAAAATAACAATCTAAAAATATATGGAATAAAAATACTCAATCTTCTGATGAGAATAGTATGTATGTTTTTTTTTTTGTTTTGTTTTGTTTTCAAATACCAAAGATAAAAACTAATATCAATGTCAAATATGCTTATCAGTCTTGTATGCCATCAGATATGGTAGTTCTTTCTATATATTAACAAAGAATAAATACTCAGATTTTTTTTCTAAAGATATCTTTGTTAAGTCAAAAATTCAGAGAAATAAAAAATAAAAAAACTGAAACTTGTTTTCAACTGAACTAAATAGGAAACATGGATGAAGTTCCAGTTATATTTGATGTAATATCCAATGACTTTATAAAAAAATTCCATGCTAAAATGAGGTGTCAAGTATGCTTATCAGTCTTGTATGCTATCAGATATAGTAGTTCTTACTATATATTAACAAAGAATAAACACTCAGATTTTTTTCCCAAAGATATCTTTGTCAGGTCTATCATTCTATAAACTCCTCAGATCTGCTATAATATAAATCCTATTCTATTCTTTCCATGTACCACTCTCTTGTAACACTTGTAATTATTTAGTATGTACTGTTGCCTGATGCTCGTGAAACTATTAATTGCAATACAACACAAACCATCCAAGTAAGATAAACAATACATACTGGACACTACTGGAGAATTAAGGATGAACTCATAAACGACGTTCCCCTGTGGAAACCTGCACATGGACATGCTAGTGTGGGCCATCCAGCAAATACCTACATTGATCAGCTCTGTGTGGATTCTGGATGCTGCAAAGAAGTCATCCTAAGAGTGATGAACAATAGGAACAGATGGCGAGAGATTGTCATGCTGCCAGCATGACCTGATGATGATGGTGAAATATAGCTACTGTTTTGAACATACCTTGTATATACATTATAGTAAAACTAAATGATTTACTAAAGTAAGAATAAAGACAATTATGGAAGATATAAATGATTATAACATTGTGGCTTTTTAGCTGAGTTGATACAGTGTTCATACATGAAATAGTAAACTCCTGTGAAAATCAAAGCCAAATTTGAATTTCAATGAAACTTTTTTATTTATTTTGAATTTATGTAATTAAACAGTATATTCAGCAAGGATATCTGAAAATGAACATACAAATATCTATTAATAATACACCTGTTCCTAAATCTTCCATCCATTATCATCCTGCAACACCCTCTGGTTAAAAATGAGACCTTCCAAATTGTTCAAGATGCGATGCAAAAATGTAAATCAAGATTATCTGGTGTCGCTTAATCTCAGATTTCTTATTTGTCCCATTTTATTTCACCCAATTTTAAAAATGAAACATTCCAAATGGTTTTATGTTGCTTAAATGCCTGACGTAAAATTAAAATGAATTGAAAAAAAAAAGAAGTTACATTTTTGTTTTATTTGTAATATTGAAATTGTGAATCATGAAATATATTTTGGTAATTTTTATCTGATGTCATCCTGTCCTCCTGCCTTAATTTATGCTATGTTTTAGTGAGCCAGCGTGAGGTGAATTTCCGGCCCAACTTAGATATTTTCCAAGTTGTGTTTTTGTCACTTTCTTCTCTGCAAATTAATGTAGATATTTTAAATGCCCCTCTAGATTTTTATCGGCAAATCAATGTAAATACTTTATAACACCTCCTTTTAAGAAAGAGTGAGACAGAGTTAAATCAAGATCAGTATACTTTTTACATATTGAATTGCAATAGCTCTTAAGTTGTGTTTTTGTCACTTTCTTGTCGGCAAATTAATGTAGATATTTTAAATGCCTCCCCTCATATCAAACGTAATAATTAAATTATCATACTGTGGTATATCCCCAGTTCCTGCTAGTATTTATTAACCTAACATGTTTCTTTTTATACAAATAAAATATCCATATGTTACCAGAACTACTATGCTACTTTCACATGTAGTCACCATTGGTGCATGAACATATGAATATCTCCACCACTCTGTCTTGTGAGTCAGTCATAAAAAGAGAAAGGTTAGGAGAAAGAACCCTAAAATTGTGGTGCATCTACAGCAGACGGGTCTGAACTTTCAATTCTCTTCTTCAGTCCATTTCGTATAAATCCAGATAAACAGCTGATGGGGATCTAGTGGCCGAACAGTCCAGGACATGCAACACCTCACATTGGCCCTTACTTAGGCTATACGGTTGGTCGGAGAGGCCCCCTCCGATCAATCGGCTGCCCACCTCAAGCACTAGCTGCTATATGATTGTCCCGACCCTATTGCCCTTATGGCAAGCCTCAACCCTTTTTATCATATGGATGCTAGAAGCGGTGGCTGAGGGTCTTCATATCCTGAGTATGACGTTAGACTCTAAGTGATGGTGAAGTTCCAGTTCTGGAGGTCTGGGGAATGTGGAGCACCCCTTCATCACCATTGCTCCCATGTCTACTCTAACCCAGAGTAGTAGTACCTGTTAGGGTCCCCATCTATGAGTTAAATAGAAAATTTGTTTACAAAAAAAAAAAAAAAAGAATTGAGTTTTAAAAATTTTCTTCTAAACTATCGGTACAAATCTTTCGAAACTTTGCTGGCATTAGATGACCCACCGTGTTTGATATGCCATAAAACAAAACAAATATTACTACTACTACTACTACTACTACTACATATTTCAATAACATTAAATACTAACTCACAAATACTATGGTGAGTCAAAAGTTTTGCAATATTTTGGTACATGCTAGTTTGAGGCACATGTACAATTAGACTAAAGCAGTTCAAGCCATGTGACAGATACTCTCTGTGGTTGGTAGTATCATGGTACACTGACATGTAGTGCATTGCTTTGCTCCATGTGATGTGATTTGACAGCCACACAGATGAACATGCAACATATTCTAAATCAGGAACTTTAGGAGTTCTTTTCAAGTTCAAACTGGGTCATAATGCCACAGATGCAACCAAAGACATTTATTGTGCAAAAGGTGAAGGCAATGTCAATCACAGTACAGTAACCAAATGACTAAAGAAATTTTTCTCAGGTTGCAAGAACCTTGCCAATCAGAACAAGGTCAGGTAGGCCTAAAACTGTGGATTTATTGGCTGTGCTCCAAGGCAAATCTGGTGAGTAGCATTCTGAGAGTATCAAGCAAGCTCAGCATCTCACAGTTAAATGTGGTTCATCACCTTCATGACCTTGGGAAAAGCCCTTGAAGCTGCTGAATTATGCCTCATGTTATCAAAATATTGCAAATTTTTTGACTCACCCTAATATAATAAAAGGATATTCCTTAATATTCTTTGTATAAAGGTAGGGATTGTATATTTCAGGATTTCTCAATGGGGGCCATAGATCACCTTAAGGGCCATGAGGTTTTTTGGTGGGTCACAAGGCTAAATTTAAAAAAATGGGTTGGTGGGAGTACAAGGGGTCATGAGGGAGGCACAGAAAATTTATGAACCACAAAATCTTATTATAATGGAGATTGTGTGTTTTTCTATCTGTAACCGAAACTATATTACTACTCAAGTCACAATTCCCTTCGTTATTTACATCACATTCTCCATGATTCTATTTATATTTAAACCTCAATTATTAATAAAATTGCTTCACCTTTTTATTAGTGTTGTTCATATCTACATACAAATAACATGCAATTGTATTTATATATACAACAAAATAGTGGTGTACAGTGTTAATGGGAAGGCTAATTTGCATATTGATATTAAAAATGTGATTTCATTAAATATGTGCTTAGTATTATTGATTTCTAATTGTTTGGTTTTATTTTAATGAATATAAGCAAAAATCTCTTCAATGAATCTTAAATGAAATCCATTAACAAGAAAAATAACTGTCATTTTTATTCTTTATTTCCTAATTTAACTAAATAGTTAAATTAGGAAAATTTACCAATGAAAGACGGGAGTAACGGAAAATCATGGAAGAGTTGTTTCAAAGTTGTTTCTATTTTTCAATCATACCCCCTCTGTTCCAAATCTTTTTATCTGCATTCTTATTCAGTTTCATTAGCCTTTCTAATTTAATAGGATATTTTATTATATTAAAACTTAAATACTTGCACCCGGAGGGTGCATATATTTGCTAGTATATATAATAGAGTATTTTGTAATTAATAATTATGATTTAAAATAAAATATTAAATCCAAGTAATTCTGTTAACATAAATATTCATTTATTGTATTTTTAATCTGATCTATGCAAAGTATTAAGTTGACAGGCAGAGCATAAGGGAGGAGGGAGTTGGCATGGGGGGAGGGGGTGCAAAAGATCTCAGATCAGGGGGTTATGGCCAAAAAAGATTGAGAAACACTGGTATATATCATCAAATACTTTAGTTCAGAATACTAGAATGAATTCTCAATTGTATCTGATATCAAAATTACCCTATAATAGTCATTTAATAAACACCAATTGTACAGTGATTTTTACCAACCTTGTCTTACAGATCCTCACTGGGTGCTCTATTATTGTGAGCTTGTGTCAGACTAAAACAAACATTGTAAATATTTCCAGGAACTATTTGTTTTATTCAATAGGGATTATTGAAATTTTTTTAATCTTCTTTTTCTCTGTTCAAAATAATTTTGGCAGATGAAAGAGTTTGCAATCAATCTTTCCAACTTGTTCACAATTGATATTCAAGCTAATATATTATCAATTAAAATAATGCAAAATCAATTAAGACTATAACTTATATACAAAACATAATCAAAGCAAAAACCCCAGATGACACCTTCTTGGCATATAAGACTGCTTAACTCAAAGGAAAAATGGACTGAATATATATATGTGTGTATTTATATATATATATATATATATATATATATATATATATATATATATATGTGTGTGTGTGTGTGTGTGTGTGTGTGTTTGGTTTGGTTTGGTTTGTTTTTTACGGCATATCAACCTCAATGGGTCATTTAGTGCCGACAAAAGTTGTGAAATGAATTCATTCTTAATGCATAATACAATTTTGTTTATCAACTCATGTTTTTCTATTTAACCCATAGATGTGACCCTAACAGGTACTACCACTCCGGGTCAGAGTGGACCAGGGAGAAATGGTGATGAAGGGGTGCTCCACATTCCCCAAACCTCCAAAACTGGAACCTCACCATCAGATAGAGTTTAACGTCATTCCCAGGACATGTAGACCCTCAGTCACCACCTTCTAACACCCATATGATAAAAAGGGATTGGGGCTTGCCATAAGGGCAATAGGGTTGGGAAAATCATAGGTGCTAGGGCTTGATGTGACCAGCCGATTGATCGGAGGGGGGCTCTCTGACCGCCCGTCTAGCCCAAGATAGGGCCAAAGTGGAGTATTGCAAGTCATGGACTGCTCATCCACCTGGGTTCTATCCTTAAGCATCACGGGTCCCCATGCACGGCCAACAGGTGGCCCCATTGGGGTAGTCTTACCCCTCTGCAGAGGTGCATTCTAATGCCCCAGCTGACGGGGTGGATATGTGTATATATATATATATATATATATATAAAAGTTTGGTTTGGTTTAGTTTCTTTGTTTAATGGCATATCAAACTTTGTAAGTTATTTAATGCCAAAGCTATCCTTGTAGAACAGTAGTGGTATTATTTAACCCATAGCTGGTGGTTGTTCATACCTTTTCCAAGGGTATTAGCCTGAAAGGGAATGTATTAGTGTAACTGGAGTTTGAACTTGCTTACTACGATATTGCAGGCCAGCATGTGAGCCACTACACCTCTATATATAAAAAGGATAAAAACAGTGTATAAAACCAGATAGGTGAAATACAGAATTTGAATGTATATATATATATATGTACATGTTAGAGGTACTGTTTTTATGCATTATAGCATGCATATGCTAGATGGCCATGACCCCACAAGAGGGTTCATCCTCCCTTTGACGAGCCCTGTCAGCTGGAGCTGTAGAATATGCCGACTACACCTATGCAAGGGGGTAAGATCCCCCACCCCCCAATAGGGCCACCTGTTGGCCATGGGTGGAAACTCATGATGCTTACAGATGGAATCCTGGTGGCTGAGCATTCCATGACATGCAACACTCCACTTTGGCCATTACTTAGGCTACACAGGCGGTCGGAGAGGTCTCATCAGATCATTCAGGCGGTCACATCAAGCCCTAGCACCTATATGATTTTCCCAACCATATTGCTTTATGGCAAACCACTAACCCTTTTTATCATATATGTGCTAGAAGGCAGTGTCCTGGTATGATGTTAAACTGCATCTGGTGGTGAGGTTCCAATTCTGGACCTCTGGGGAGTATGCAGTACCCATTCATTGCCATTACTCCCAGGTCCACCCGGAGTGGTAGTACATGGTCCCATCTATGGGTTAAATGAGCTAAAAAAAAAAAAATTGTGTTTAAAAAATATTTGCATACCCAACAAGGAATAAAACAAAAATGTCTTTGGCATAAAATAACCCAATGATTGACATGCCGTAAAAACCAACCAACCACCCTTTGACAGGTTTTAGTTTTTTTAAATTTATTTTGCTGGATATCTAGCCACCATCTTCAACATAAAAGCCTGGTGAGGGATCTCATTTAGTCATTGATCAATCAACCAATACTGCTGACTTTTTAATATCCTTTGGTGGGACTAAGAGACTTTAAGTCTCTCTGATACAAAATTAATGGTTATCAAGTATCATACTTTGTTTGTCACTGGATTTATACTATGGATACCTAGAAAGGGGCGTATGTCACTAAAATATCCGATGATATACACATGTCTCATCCCTTTATCTTAATTTTTATCCCTACTTATGTCCAATAGTGATGGAGGGGTGATGCAACTTAAATGGTAGCAGGCAGTTTAAGTGACAGGAGTCTTGCCTTAGCATCATAATCATGTCTTCATAGGCAGAGATTTTTCTTGTGTCTGAGCATCCCTCTTGAGGAGAGCACTGCTCACTCAGGTTCAGTGTGTGGGGGTGGGGGGTGCTAGAAAAGGTGCATAAAAAATTGTCTGTCAAATCCCTATGGTTAGCTTACTGCAGTTAATGGCTGTCCATTAAAAAAAAAAGAAAAAAGAAAAAATACTAAAATGCTTGCTAAAATAAATTGGTTGAAATAATAGATATCATGTAGGAGATAATAAACAGAGATTAGTGGTTATTTAGCTTTTCTTTTTCAAAACTGAAAAGAAATGTTGGTAACTTCTAGTCAATATTTTCATCTTTTTAATTTTTTTTTTATTCCTGCAAAATCTTTTAATATTCTATATGCAATATTATTTTGGTGCCCAAATAATCTTTTTCTATATTTCTATAGTAAATGAAAAGTGTCTATATTAAGCTGCTCACAGCTGTTCTCCCAGCACTGCGATCCTACCGTAAACCGTTGGCAGCAGCTCTCATTATAATTGAGCAGAAGGACCCAGATTACAATAATAAGGACTTTATTTGAATAGAATGAGTTCTGATGTGAATAGATAGTGAACTTTGGCAAAGAGTTAATATCTTTGTAAATTGTCAAGCGTATTGGTACATATGATCTGTGAATGAAACTCATCGATTAAGAAATTCCAGAAATTTCATAGAATCAGAATTTTTCAATTTATGGAATTGATCAGGTAGCAGAAATTTTTCAGATGGTTGAACCACTACTTTGTATTCATTATGTTGATAACACATTTTGGCTATGCCTCGGTAGAGTAACCTGAAGCCTAAATCTTTTAGACTTTATTTTTGATGTAAGTATCATTGGGGAACAAGAGTAGTTTTGGTAAACGAGCCAAATGCCATGTTCATCAAGTATGCAAATAAAATGTTAGTCAGATCAAGAATATGCTGCTCAACAATTTTTGATGTGTTAATGACTCTTGTCAAGTTAGAGACAATAGAATATACAAAGATTAAAGTTAGGGTTGGAAAATGTTGGAGATATTGTTGGGATTATTGATATAGTTATTTACTAAACTTTGCTTAGATGTGGCACAAGACCAGAAGTGTGGGCGCCCAGTGAGAATCGAACTCACTAACAATGGTCTGCTAATTTAGCTTGCTAACCATTACACAAATGAGGTGCCTGGGATTATTGATATAGTTATTTACTAAGCTTAGCTTAGATATGGCACAAGGCCAGAAGTATGGGGCACCCAGTGAGAATCGACTTGCTAACCATTACACACGTGAGGTGCCCTGGGATTATTGATATAAGATGTGCTCTAAATACCCACCTCTATTTATAGACTGACCAAGGTCACGTGATTGACTCTTCTAACCAATCACTGGCAGTACTACTGGCCTGTTAAGATACTTAAACCCCCTTATTGGTCATAATTCAAATTGCCCTATTGAAGACACACATAGGATTGCCGGATCTTTACCAATACTCACGAAGGACTTATATGATTGCCAGTAACTCAGGAAACTTTAGTAACCAGAGGATTCACATTGTGGACGGACTCTTTATCAAGGATTCCACCAGATAAGCGCTTCTGCTATAGGCCAAGGAATGGCCCTTAAAAACCTAACAGATATAAAAGGGAGTCTGAGTTTGTCGTGACTATTGTCCAATAACGTAATAAATTGAAAATGCTATGCTTTCAATAGATTGATACAATTACAGGTATTTCACATGTACAGTGAAACTTCTCAAATGAAAACATGTAAATTCTGTTGAAGAAGAATTTGATGAATCAAATTTTTTTAATGAATATCGGAAGAGGAGGAAGAGCTATCAAACTCGTTTTTAACAAGAAGAGAACTTCTTTGGTTTGAATTCAGAGTTTTTCCTTCACCTAGACGTTTGCCAAACAAAGTTAAATAGCCCAGTTTGCCTTACTATTTACCCATAGCTGGAGGGAGAATAGTTGGATTCATTCCTTTCCCAAGGGTATGAAGTGCAAATAGCTGCATCCAGGATTTAAACTTGTCTTGCTGTATCCATTTCCTGTGACAGTAACCATTACACCACACCTCCAAGGAAAAAAAGAAAGAGAATTTGCGAGTAAATCTTATTATAATGGAGATTGTGTGTTTTTCTGTCTGTAACCGAAACTATATCACTACTCAAGTCACAATTCCCTTTGTTTTGACATCACAATCTCAATGATTTTATTTTATTTAAATCTCAATTATTAAAAAATTGTTTTACATTATTAATGCTGTTGACCATTATCACATATTAATAACATGCAATTATATTTTATATACAAAAAATAACGGTTTACAGTGTGAACGGGAAGGCTAATTTGCATATTGATATTTAAAATGTGATTTTAATAAATTTGATTGGATGAGGTCAACAACCGTCCAGTATATAAAAAAAAGATTTTCCCCATCATGTCTTTTTAGCGGTTAAGAAAAGTGGTTGCACCAGAGTTAGATCGCCTCTGGTGGGGTCTGCAATGCGAGGGATGTATGATGTTGTAAGACCCGAAACATCCAATGAACTTTGCATAAAAAACATCACTGAAGACAACACCGGCGCCCAAAAGAAATGAGCGTATGTTTAAAGTGTTTAATACTATTGATTTCTAATTGTTTGGTTTTATTTTAATGAATATAAGCAAAAATCTCTTCAATAAATCTTAAAATAAATCTATTAACAAGAAGAAATAACTGTAATTTTATTCTTTACTTCCTCTTAACTAAATACTTAAATTTAGAAAAATAACAATGAAAGACGAGAGTGATGGAAGTGTAAGTTTCAGTTGTTCTTTTTTTGATTATACCCCCACTCTGTTTCAAATATTTTTATCTGCATTCTTATTTATCATTAGTCTTTCTAATTTAATACAATATTTTATGACATTCAAACTTAAATACTTGCACCCAGAGGGTGCAATATTTGCTAGTAAACTTAAAAGAAATAGTAATCAATCAAAATGAATGGTATAGAATTGTCAGTTATTTAGGGTGTAAATTTGATGGTTTGCTCCCTTACCAAATCACTCCCCCACTGGGAATGTGATGTGAACTTATTTGTGTGTGTGCTAATTCTTACAATGTAACCTTCCTGGCTTAATGGATTGCCTCCCACTCACAATACCTTGGCAACATTCCCTGCAGCTTTTTCACTAGGTGGCAAACTAAGCCAATCTTAATAAATTACTTCAGAGGGTGTAAGTTGGATTGCAGTAGTAAAGTTTAGCTTCTGTCTTCCACCTGAAGTAAAAAGATAGAAAAAATAAAGATAAACCTCAAAAAACTTATTTCTCTATGCGGCGCCATGAGGAAGACAATTAGATAAGGTGCTTCTTGATTAGTATTAGTTGATCAATATAAAACTAATCAAGGTTGCTGGGTGCAAGTGAAGATTATTTTGGGTCGACTTCCTGTTTTTTGTGGCAATGAATCGGCTCCAGACGAACTTTGAGTGGAATTTTAGAGTATTAATTTGATTACCTGGAAATGTTCATTTTGAATTTCAATCTTCCCAAGTTAAGGGAGATAATTCATAATTTATTATTAATTTATAAAAAGTAGTTTTAACTTTTTTTTTTATATCATTATTATTATTACAATTCAGCTAATATTATTTACAGCTTTATAAATTTAAAAAAAGCAATAGAATTCAAAATTGAATGTTCGAGAACTAGTCTTTTCACACCTACACATTGTTTTAACTTCCATTATTTTTTGTTCTAAAATATATCGTATCTTATGTGATCAAAATTCATTAATATGTTAATATAGTTTTAAATTGCTTAAATGCAATACTTTTAGATTATACAAAAACAGAAACAAATTGAACCTATATTTATATATGCAATGAATTAAAAAAAAAAAAAAAATTAAAAAAAATTGTAATTTTGATAGATTGTCAAACAATTCATCCTAGTTTTAGTTGTGTAAATAAATTTTTTATTATAATTAGATTAAACCTATGGATATTAGTCTATGTATCATAGATTAAATCTATATTGAAATATATGCAGTGAACTTAAAAAAAAAAAAATCAATAATTATTTCAATTGGTCATTATTTTATAAGGTTGATTTAGCTCAGTTGGTTCTAGGTTCTATACCGGTCCTTGCCAACTCAACATGAGTAGCACAGCTTGGGTAATTTGATCTGTGTGGTAAAGCATCTGGAACTGATGGTAGGTGTGGTACTCCACCTCAGCAAAACAATCTTCCAGTCTAATGCAAGTGAAAAGTGGAATAGACTCCTCACTGTTCAGCTGATACTGACAATACTCTGCAGACTTTACTACTACTATTACATATCTTCTTATTATAATTGAGATTCAGTGTGTCTGTAACCAAAACTACACCACCACCACACACCACAATTCCTTAGTTATTTGTTATATTGTCAGTGGTTATTAATTAATCATTATCCAATCTTGATTAACATCTTTATTCATTAACAATGTCTCTATTAAGGTCTAGCTGAAATAGATTTTACCTCAAAACAATCCATATTATTAATGTGTTTAAAATCCTGCGATGTGTGTTATATATCATTAAGAAATAAATGTTTACAATAGTATATGGTTTGAATAATTTGCATATACGGTTTTAACAAAACGTGTTTAATAAATAATTACATGTTATTGATTTTAATATTTGTTTTATTCTCAAATGTATTAAAAGAAATCTTATGTATAATTCTATATTGAAATCAATAAAAATAAGTAAAATAAGTAATCTTTTTTGTGTTGTTTAATTTCATTGGTCTTTCTAATTCAATATAATATTTTGATTTCAAAACTTAAAAACTTGTGCCTGGTGGGGGGGGGGGATTCTTTGCTAGTTTTATTATAATTTCTAGTTATGCTAAATATAAACTGAACAAGAAGTTGATTATTGTTGTTTTTCTATGTTTATTTAAAATGATCAATGAAAAATGCAGAGATAGGATTATTTATAACATGCAGTGAATATAGCTGTTACCATTAAATGTTTTAATCAAAACATAAAATAATCCACATCAAAATGACTCAAATATATTCTCATGTTATTCAAATATACATCTTAAAGTATAAACATTAAAGAAAATTTAAAAACATGCCCAAGTATACCTTTCCTATTGTAGCCTGTTTTAGAGTAAAATATATTCTGGATGGAGTTGGATTCAACCACTTCAGGTAATTTTTCATAACTATATAGACTATTTTTGGCTTATTTTAGTCTGGCCCAAAACTTAGTTTGGCCGAAGGACACAAATATAGTTTACTAAGTAAACATCAGCCTCACTACAGAAGTAATTTTTGTGATATACTAACTTATCAACCTTTAACAAAACATTCCATTTTACAGGTTTTTTTTCTTCATTTTTCCAATTTTTTTACAGAAATAGAAAATAATGATCTACAATCAAACATTTTTTCCAATAAAATTTAGTTTAATGGCAGATCAACCCTGTGGTTATTTAATCCCAAAACCATTAGAGTGAGACACAAAAGTTAGACTCAAGTTTCTTTTACAGGTGTATTTTGTAGATGTGTTAGTGGATGTATTTTATATCTGATTCATAATTTTTGGTATATTTTCTATTTCTCTCAAAGACAAAATGCCATTCATGCTAGTATTCTTACAGATCACTAATTATTTGCGTTGAAAAATTTTTTACTGGTAAGACCTAAAGCTCCAGATTCTATGAGGAAATGTTTGACATGTTTCATACTGTGGTTGATCCTCTTGTTTGTGTATAGAAGAGTGCATAAGTCTTGTATAAATAAAACAAGAGGATATTAAAAAAAAAAAAAAAAAAAAAAATGACTTCTCTTCTCTTCGTTTAGTTGACAATTGAAATTTTTTTTCTAAATTTCTTAATTGAGTAAGACAACAAGCTTACTGAGTCATAGGTTTAAAAAAAAAAAAAAAAAAAAAAAAAAAGAGAAAATTGTCGGGGTGGCTTAATGTCGTATCAGCCAGACAGTGAAGGAGTCTATCCCTTTTCACTAGCGCTAGACAAGGAGATTATTTTAGCACCTGAGGTGGAGTGCCACACCTACCCCCAACTTCTCACTTTACTGCACAGATCCTTGTGCTACTCATACGCTGAGTTGACGAGGGCCGGTATTGAACCATGAACTTTGTGATTCTAGCTGGACGTTCTACCAACTGAGCTAAATCAGACCTATTTACTGAATACATTACCACACAGAGACACAGAGACAGACAGAGGTCACCTAGAAAGTAATAAGACTGATTTGTGTAAAAGAATTTTTTATTATCCACTTAATTACAATCAATTTTATCTCTTCAAAATATTTCCGTTGGAAAATCACTCACTGAAAAGACGTTGTTCCCTTGTTGAAAACAGTGTCAGAGTTTTCAACTGACCTGTTGCATTTAGTCGGTTTGTCACACCTGTTCCATGTTCTCAACAATTCCCAAATGACAATCACAGAGCTGGGTTTGATTTTGGAGAACAGGAATAATTACAAAGACTAAGGAAAATCTTATTCACATTTAGAGATTCAATTTATAACGTATTGTGTATGCACATATATTATACATACTATATACACCCCATAAATCCTTATCATAGTGTAGTGCAATCATCTCTGCATATCAGTAATTTAAAATTGTTTTTGTGACTGGTAACTTTTTTTTTTCCCTCTTGAACTTTTGCAGAGTAGATCTATGTGCAACAAACCAAAATGTTTCTTTGGAGATTTTTGTCTGACACATCACACATACCATATCTAATATCAAATGCTTTCTTGTTCATTTTTGCTAATAGCATATCACAACTTTTTCTGACAAATGTCTTTATTTCAAAGGTTTCATCTTCTGTTTTTTAGAATGTATGTGAAACTGTCTTTGGTAGGTTCTTCTTCTATCAATTGCAATATAATAACTAAAATAATGCTTGGAATTTCATTATATTTACCCACTTTTTCTTTCTTTGCAAAATGTCATTAGTAAATATGTTTACAAATTTGGTTGTTCATAATTACTGCGTCACTATTTTATATTTTTAAAGCTTTTTTTTTTTTTCATAATGTGTAGGTCATGTTAGAGCATAGAAAGGCTGCTTGAGAACACATGAATATTCATAAATTTATTTAAAATATTAGACCAAACAATCATTCTAGGCAATAAATAAATAAAGAATAAATTAAAAAATAATTTTCTGATCATCTGAAGCAGATAAAAAAAAAAAAAAAAAAAAAAAAGGAAACACAGCTGCACTTTCTTCAGTGAATGTTAACAAAGTTAAAAAGTAAAAAATTGCCGCCAGTTGAAGAAGAATAACTGTACAATTCATTTCCATCATATAGACACATAGAAAAAAAAAAATTTACTCATAAATAGGTTGATGCCAAATATTGACCTAAAGTTAAACTTCAACCTATACACTAGTATATACAGTATTTTGAATTATTTTTTAAAATCATAACTAAAGTTTTATTGTGTTAATTACTGAACTGATGACATTTTTGTGATCTTGGAAAAAAAAAAAAAAAAATTCACTAACTACAGACATCTCATTTTACAGCCCACCTGGCACTTGTACAAACTTCTCTCTATTCTATCTCATCTCTTATAGTTTAACTTAATTATTTACTTAAACATCACTTGATTACTTTTAAGGATTAAAAAGCAAAAAAAAAAAAATTTATCTGCATATTGAAAAACCGATCCTTCTCACTGGATGTCCCTACTTGAAACTTGCACATAGTGAATGGATTACTGAAAACAAGCCCTATACTAGAATAAAAATAGTTTAATTTTCCACATATTTATGCTGAATTAAACTTCACTTTTTTATGCAGATTATGCTGCATTGACTGTGAACAAAGTGATGTATTTCTTACCACTTGATATTCTTATACTCACATTCATATTATATAGAACTTTCAAATTATATACACACACAGATAAAATTTCTTTGCTAGCTCTATACACATTAAGTTACATACATATATGGAACACACACACACAACAGCGACACCTGTCATTATTCACATCAGCATTTTTTGAAAAATTGTTTCTATGTTTCTTGCACATATTTAGGTGAATATTAAATTTTGTTGATTGTTGTTAAAATGATGGTTTCTAAGGTTTTATAGTTTTTATTAATAAGACTTGGTTGTGATACCAATATTCATGAAAAATTGTATTATTTGTTATAAGTTGTCTCATCTGCATGTTTTTCGGCTTAGTATGATTATAAATCATACTAAGGGGAAAAAAAATCTCACATTTTGTTGCATTAAATTGCATATCAAATGATGCCATTTCTTATATAAATATAGTCCTGCATTTTTGGCTCCTTGAGTCACTTTCATCTGTGAGAATAAAGATGAACCTTAGGGTAAAAAAAAAAATTGAATAAATAAATAAAATAAAATAAAACATTTAATCTTGCCATAAATCTTCGTGTTTTAAATTTGCCAATCGACTCAGCTCACACTCAGAATTAAAAGAAAAAAAAAAAAAAAAAAAATCCCTTCCCTCAGCTTGTGATACATAACAATTATGATTGTAATTTTTCTTTCTAAGGAACAATTCGATTATAAATGATTTCTGTAGGTAAACAAAATAAAACTATTATTTTATCTAATGATATATTTATTTTGGCTTATAATTTTTGTCATGTTTAGATAAAAAAATAAAATTTATTTATTTTTTTCAGCATTGGCTTTATACTCTACAAATTAGATTGAAGGTTATTCTTTAAAATTGCCAGATTCTTTTTGTGTAGTTTTAATATTCAACATGCGAGTTTCAAGTTGACCAAGTCAAAATATGGTCTTTGATGGTTGCAAATTTTGAAAAGCAATTTAAAAAATCCTACTTATTAGATAGTTTTATTAGCTGTATTCAAAATTTCCAGTGTTTAGATAAATGAATAAAAACACTAGAATATTTGAACCAATTCTTAGACAGATTTATTAGCTTCTATAATTTTAAGATAATGATGATTTGAAATAATACATTTTTCTAAGAAAGCAATAAACAGATTAATTATGATTTACTATTTAGTTTATCTCTTTAATTAATTTCTTACAATATTGTTTTTTTGTTCCATCATTAATTTAGGATTATACCAGGCTTATTAATTTGAGACAAACTTGCAGCCATTCATCACCATTCATAAGAGTCTTAATATTAACAATTTACATGTTCTTTAGACATTTTTTGAGATTCCCATAAATAATATATAATCTGTGTCAAGTCTTGTCCTAGCAAACATTTACATTTGTGAACTTCTATAACTAGAAGAGAATGTGTAATGTAATTATGATGACTAATATGTTGAAATAGTGGTTTCTACATAGATAGCAGTGGTCAGTGTTTGTGGCAAAGAAAAGCAGGATTTAAAAGTTGAAAATGGCTTCAAAACAATTTTCCTATCACACTCAAAGTTGTTGAGTGTGTTAGGTAATGCTAAACATAGCTACATAGATATGAGAATAACCTCTCCTGGTTTCTTGTCACTTTTGAAGAAGCCTGTGTGTTTTCTTTTGTAAAAACACGGATTTTTCGACCAAATTGGGTATTACCTTACTTTCTTTAATATATCAGGTAAGTAAAAAGTAAAAGTCGTCGGGTGGCCTAAAGCAGTAAAACGGCAGTCAGCGAGGGAGTCTTATCCGCTTTTCAATAGCGCTAGGACAAGGGATATTGTTTTTTTGGCATCTGAGGTGGAGTGCCACACCTACCAGTCAGCTCCTTCTTTACCTGCAGCAGATCCCTGTGCTACTGCATACCCTGAGTTGGCAAGGACCGTTATCGAACTAGGAAACCTGGTGGTTTCTAGCCGAACGCTCTACCGACTGAGCTAACCGCGGACCGCTTCTATATATATACACAGGTACTCTCATAGAATATTACCATTAAGAAAAAAAAAAAAAAAAAAAAAAAAAAAATGCACCTGTGGGAGATTCTTAAGCAGATGTTGACAGGGATGTGAACATTGGAGACTATTGTGAAATTATATCAAAGGTATTCTATAATAAGGGTGTTAGACATTTTATCGATTTAAAAAAAAAAAAAAAAAAAAAAGGATGGTTGATATTTCTATGAGTACTGATATTAGAAAAGTTAGGTATACCCAATTTGTTGAAAAATCCATGTTTTTAAAACAAAACACAGCTT
>CM042138.1:50958675-51036175 GCA_023376005.1 Doryteuthis pealeii
CAACACAGAACAAACTAGACAACACACTCTACTAAAGACATTAAAACTAACCACAATATCTAATAAAGACAGACATAGAACCAAAACCAATACAAACCTACTTAGATGTAAAAACCTCCAAGATAGGCAACATTTAACGTTAGAACACTTAAAACGATTAGGCCAACTCCCCGAGCTTACAGCGTCCGCACCGAAAAAAAAATATAGAATCATATGGTGCAAGAACACAATTGACCATGTGATGTGAACTAAAATACCATGAATCTGAAATGTGGACATTGTGTCAGATCTGCACTGGAAAAACTCCGTCAATGCCACAAAGGAGTGTAGAATGGCTTCTCAGCCCTCCGAGCACTAACATCACTTAACTGCATAGAAAAATCCAACCGAAAATCATGAGGCTACGTTTTAATGGCAATCCTGCATGACTATAGTCTCATGCTACAGCCCCACGAATTCAGCAACGAAACAGACATTGCAAGTTTACAGTGGCTTCCTCCCTAATCAAGACATACCCCCAAACATAATGTACTGATCATTGTGAGACATGAATGCACACCATGAAGAAACGAAAACAATATATTCAGCTACACAAACACCCAAACAGAACGTGATCTTCCTAGCTGAGTTTCAACAATTGAGAACAGGCTTGTTGCCCTAAACACCAAATATCAAAACGATGCAAAACTTATGGACAGTTACACATACCCAAATAACACAAAAGCGCAACTAGACTACATCCTCATAAACAAAAAAGGATAAATGTCAATAAACTGTGAAAGCGTATTACCTCTTGAAGGAGTATCCTCAATCACAGAATAGCACAAGCAAAAATTACGACTAAGCTTACGTAGAAATAAAAAGCAAACTATGTAAATCTGACTAAACGATTGGTCGGACACTTGCCAAACAGCTATATATGCAATCGCTACGCTTCACAGTAAGAAATAAATTCGATATCCTCCAGGAGATATCCGAAAGCTCCACACCAAACGAGGAATACGAAAACTTCGTCAATGCTCACCAGAACAGCAGCCGATTGACGTACCAACCAAACTAAGAGGTCAACATTCTGTTCCCTGGAAAGACAGAACACAGTTAGAAAAAAAAAGAAACGATTTTAAAAAAGCAGCCAACTAATAAAACAAAACCCAACTAGTACCAATCTACATTAGCCTAGAAAGCCCAGATAAACAACAAACATTACAAAAAAGAAACAAATAGATACATACAATAACAAATAAATAATATAAACAATCGGTGGAGGACAGACAGTCGCGATTGTAGCGCCCCCCCCCCCCCCCCCATGCAAACATAAATTGAAATTACAGTGAGAAAAATACCCTGCTTAAATCAAAACTAAAAGGCAACCAGCCAGAGTAAGAAACTCCAGAAATCGGAAAAAACCACTTCCAGAAACTTCTGGGAAAACCCACCTAAAAAGCGTAAAAACAATTACCCAGAGATTTGAGATTAAACAACTAGATATCAAACTGGGATTTCACAATAGATAATCAAACCAAGTTTGTGAGAGAAGCTAAAAAGGTAGGAAAGCGGCAGGACTAGACGGAATACCCCCGAGGTATGGAAGATAGGAAAGTTCAATACATACTCTTAGCTATGCAATGCAGTATATAGACAAAATAGAATAGAATAAATGAGACCAAAGGGCTGCATTCTCCCATTCCCCAAAAAGCGGAAGACCTAGAATCGCTAAAAATAACAGAGCATAACTCTCTTACGGCTATTGCAGCCAAGGTATTTAATCCTTCTCTTAATCGCAACGACCCGAAAAGGAAAAACATCCTAGGAAAAACCAAAACGGAATTCCGCAGAAATCGATCCACTCACCTCTCAAGCCTGACTATTAGACGGAACATAGAAGCCGTACGAGAACAAAGAATCTAGAGGCAAAACGCTGCTATTCGTACGATTTTCTTCAAGCATTTATCCCATACATAGAGGAAAAAATGGAACAAATACTACTAACATATGTATCCCCAAAGAACAGTTGCAGCTATGATGATGCCCTATACAAGGGACACTAAGCGATGTGCATCACCGATGGAGGGGTGATGATACTAAACTTCATCGGTGTGAGGCTCCATTCTGGCAATGGAGTATAATCTCTATGCTATTATTCCCCAGTCCACTCTTACCCAGAAATGTAGGCTCCCATCTATGGGTTCAAATAGATTTGTTTAAACATGATTAGTATTTGATAGAAAATGTTTGAAACCCATATACAAACAAATTCATTATTATTAAATGTGAATATTATAACTGTATGATTGTGTAAATTATTATATTAGATAGAAACACTTATACCATATAATTTTGCAAACAAAAATGATTGTTATAACAAAAGTTGCAACTAAAAAAATTCATTACAGTCGAAATGTTTGAAAACATTATAATCAAATGTTACAAATTAAAATAAAAATTGGCCATAGAATAGCCATAAGCATAGGGAGTTATATGCTGTTAATTTTTTTTTTTTTTTTTTTTTTTCTCATGTCAACCTCCTCATACAATCACTGCATTTAAAAGAAATCACAACATAAGGACAAAAATAACTACCAAAGTTTGCTCATACATACTTTGAGGAATTTCGAAAAAATATGACTTCTTTATATTATATATATATATATATATTGGTTGAGGTGATTTTGAAGCTATCAAAATCAACCTCCAAACCACATATATAACACAATTCTTCAAGCAAATTATTAAACTCTCTTTTTATATAATATATATATATATAATATATATATATATATATATAATATATATAACCAGAAACAGTTTGAATTTTCAAAAAATCATATGACCCTAATTTCGTTGTGTATCCTATATTATGGATAGATTTCATCCTAGATTGTTTGATCTAATGAATACTGACAGCAAATACAAAAAAACATGTGAACCAAAAATTCCCATCAGGTATTAATATTAATACTCATTATGTTTCTATTGAATGTGAATGGTGTAGATCTGATAATCAAATCTCAACTTTTTTAATGCTCTTGGAAAAATATGAATTATATATATATATATAGATATATTAATATATATAATAATCAAGCTATCATAAAATTGTAGATTAATTCTTTAGTCTTGTGAAGATTAACCAGTGTGGTGTAATGGGTTACTTCATAGGAAAGGACATACAAGACTACAAATCGACGAGACTTTGCTTCACATAGCTCTAATACCCTGGGAAAGTATGAATTCAACGATTCTTCACCAGCTAATGGAAATAAATAGTAAGCAGACTTGCTCTAACCAGTCTAGAAGAAAACCTGAATTCAAACCTATTAAACTCCGCTTAAGAAATTGACCTTGTGTCACATAATGCTCGTGTGGAAGGGTTAATATATACCAGGTGTGCCAGAAGTAACAACTGCCGTGATGATAAAACCAGGATTATATTCCTAAGGCAGTCCAAAGTTACATTTAACTCATTCAGGGAGCACCCATGCCAATTTGTTATAGTTAGCTTGCTTTCTTTTGGATAATTTCATGACATGATGAAGGAAACCTAGCTGCATGGGCAACTGCAGTCTTCCACACCTTGCCAGTATCTGCACAGAGATGCAGACACGGTTCCATTGTCTTACAAGTACTGACAGATACCAGGAAAATTCTTATTACTCCCTGTTGAGAATTCCAGAAGCCCCATTCCTATAAGGTTCATCAAAAAATGCCTTTCATTTAAAGTTAACCTGACATATTCCTTTTAAATTAAAGGACTATTAAATATGTTTAATTTACATTCAAACCAAAGGCTATCATTTAGAGTGGATTAGGAAAACGAAAGTGACTTCCAAACTAACAGCATGTTGTATAGGACATTAAAGTTTAAAAAAAAAATCTTACCAAGTTTAAATTCATTACAGATGGTTTCTAAAGAATAGAAAGAGTATTTTAGTCCCTCACTTTTCACTGATTTGTAATAGTTTCCACCTTTGGTTGCAAAAAAGTGATCATTCACATGGCTATGATTGACTGAAAAATCATTATAGAGCCATAGTACTGAGAACCTTGAAAACGTCTAATTTTGAAATTTGAATTTCTTTGCCCCATGTGTCTATTCCTATACTTCTGTTACAGAAAAATGGATTGTCATATCAGAATTATTGCAAGCATATTAACAGAATAAAATTTAATGTTAATTTAATTGCCTAAAATTTAGGAATAACTTATAAAGTTCCTTAGTATAATATAGATACAAACTGGACATCAGCTGTATTCGATTTCATAAAAACTAATTTGTCACAACATTGGAACAACTATGTATGGAAATTCTAATTCAATTATTGAAATTTATATTAAAATAACAAAGATAAAAAGACTTTAAAAATTGTTTTAAACTCCTACAGTAAGTTAAGCAGGGGATAGTTTGAATTTGTTTAACAAGGAAGACCCAGTAAGAAAGAATAACAAAAGAAACTTGTAATAATTGTCTCGATTTATGTTACTATCAATTATATGCACCTCTGCCGGGTGCAAGTATTTAAGTTTTAATGTAATAAAAAATAATAATTTTAGAAAGGCTAATGAAACTAATAAGAATCAGTTAAAAGATTTGAAACGGAGGTAGGAGTAATAAAAAAAATAGAATACACTTACTCTTCCATCACTTCCATTGCTAAATGTCTTAATTTAACTATTCAGTTAAATTAGGAAGAAAGAATAGAATTAGTATTTCTTTGTTAATCGATTTCTATTAAGATTTATTGAGATTTTGTTCATTTATTAAGAAGAGAAAAAAATTAGAAATCAATAATACTAAGTACATTTATTAAAATCAAATTTTAATATCAATATGCAAATTAGCCTTCCCATTAACACTGTAAACCGTTATTTTGTTGTATATATAAACAATTGCATGTTATGGGAAAGGTAGATAAGGCCAACAGTATTAATAAAGTAAAAACAATTTTATTAATAATTGAGTTTAAATAAAAAAAAATGGAGAATGTGCATAAATAACTATGGAAATTGTGACTTGAATATAAGTATAGTTTCGGTTACAGAGAGACAAACACAATCTCCATTATAAGATATATATACTATATATATATATATTAATATTTTCTTACAAAGCATGTTGGAATTGGTGAGCCATTGACTGACCAGGAATTAATATCAGGATTTGAGCGTCATGTTCATGTCAGGGAGTTTGTTTGTTTTTCTTCAGCCTTTTAATAGCAAAATCAGACTTTCATTTCTTTAACTACAGTAAGCCTTGTTATTATTTTTATGAGTATTTATCCATCTTTAATTTAATTTGTTTTTCAACATTAGTAGTTATATAATTTTGAAATTTTATTGGACTGTTGTCAGCCATTATCAATGTTTTGACTATGTTCTTCCATGTTAATTTCAGTTGTTATTCATCATGACTATTCAAATCATCACTCCTCTCAGTCTACAGCAGTGAGTAAACATACTCCTAATTTTTAATTCCCTTTCCTCAGAAAACCTGGTTAACCGTGCCAGCTGTTCTACTGTTTTAAAAAAAAAAAAATCTAACTACCCTTCATTTCTTCCATATCACTCAGTGCCAAATTGTTATTTTGTATACACTAGTAGTATTAGTAGTAGTAGAATATTATTCTTGATTTTACTTATTAAATGTAGCTTGCAATCATTATTTCTTTTAACAAAGCTTTCATGTTTTCTTTTGCTTGCTTCAAACAATGAAGAAACTGAGATAATTGCACAACAACCAATACTTTTTTTCACTTCAAATACCCCTTTTCCATATTTTTTTTTCCTCCCTAATCACAAATATTTAACAAATTGCATGTATAGATGGAAAAAAAAACCTACCTTTGATGCTGAGTTGTTCTCTTACAATTTAAAAAAAAAAAAAAAAAAAGCTTTTACAGGAATTTATTTTTCTCTTTTGCTTAATCAATTTCTCTTCTTTTTTTGAACTATTTATATTACTGTTTTTTTATCTATGACTGTTTGAAAGAACATAACATTTTCTTTACTAGAAAGGAGATTCTGGGTAATATGCTATCTCTCCACCAGTTCCTAAGATGAAACAAAAAAAAAAAGAAAGGAAAATTAACAAATAATTCTCTAAATTCTTATAGTAATCCCTTACTCAACTTTGCTTAATTTGGCGCCAAGGCCAGAAGAATGGAGCATCCAGTGAGAACTGAAACTCCAGCAATGGTCTACAAAACTAGATTGCTTCACCATTACCCACCAAGGCACACTTCCAAACTCTTATAGTAAAATGTCCCAAAAGAGTATTGGAGGGGTACTATTTGCATAAATGGCATGCAAAGATGTTGATCATGCTGCTTCTAGGATTAACATCAAATACAAAACTTTGGAGGGTCTACTGGAAAATCCAAATAGTAACCACTGATGCTTATCTATTTCTGTATTCTCTTCCAAAAAAAAAAAAGATTTAATGCAGTCACACATTAGCCAAGAGTCTCTTTCTCTCTTTTCTCAGCACAGTGATGTTAAAAATAAAGGGATGAATTTTATTTATTTATTTTTTAGAAATGTTAATCAGGCAAGTTTTCAAAGTTTTCCCTTAATCCATTTTTATAAGCAGCAGTTTCCAAACCCTAACGTTAGCAGACTTCAAACAAAAAAATTTGTTAGCATCAACTTCTTCCTGAAAGGAATCAATGAATAGTTTCAGTGTCTTGAAAATTATTTGACTTTTCATAGAAGACCATTGTGGTCATCAAGTCTGGGGAATACTGAAATCTGAAAAGCCGATGATACAATTTAGGATGAAACTATTAAGTGTATAAAAAAAGTTTCTAGGTAATTTAGGTTTTTCACAGTATTTGGTTTCTAATTTCTGTGAGGTTTTTTATTGTTTTTTTTAATGGGACATTGGGAACTTTATACCCGCTTCATAATTTGAGTAATAACTAATTTGTTCATTATTTATAATTTTTAGGCAATGTTGACTTCTGGGCTATTTGAAATAGTTTATTAGTGTTTAACTAAAGCTTTCTCATTTACAACAATTTAACATTGTTTTTATCATATATATATTACACACACACACCCACACACACACACTATTTTTTACGTTTTGTTTTATTTATGCAGATGCTCAATATTTTTTTAAAAACCAGATCTCTGATAATTAATAATCATATATATATTTGATATATTTTTTTTTTTTAATTGAAAACCTACAACAGATGTTTGTTTCACAAATTATTCAGATTGATGATTGGGTTTCTTCCATTATCAAACTTATGCACTTATATATATAATATATATATATAGAATATATATATATATATATATATATATATTTATTACACACACACGTTAACATGACCGAATTTAATCTTTTTCTTTAACAATATATATTTCATCTAAGTTGATATCACATTTCAGAGAACTCTTCGGTTGTTAATTGTTTTAATATTTTTTATTGGAATTTATTTGATATTAATTCTTTCTTCAAACATTTTGTCTGCTTTAATAGGTATTGACATCTCTTTGAAATTTGTATAGTAATATGTTCTAATCATTTTCTATTCTACTGATGGGCCTTTCCTTCCTCAATATACATCAATATAATTATTTTTTTTTCTTTTTTTTCCCTAATGACATGATTTGGTGTTTATATCTGACCTTCCATTCTGTTTCTGTTCTGTCTTTGGTTCTTCCAACATTTTCACCTTTGCCTGATATGTTCTTTCATGACAATTTCCCTTGTAAGACATGTTTTGTTTTTGTTTTTCTTTTTCTTTTTTCTTCACATAGTTGGTCTTTTGTCTTAGTTTATTTTTATTATTTTCTGTACAGCTGCACCTAATTTTTACTGTTTGTCTTAAATTTTTCCTATTGAAAATATTTTTCAATGAATTATCAAAATGCTGGCATAAAAAAAAAATTCCTAATTTTTAAAAAAAATAAATAAAAAAACATAATCAAGAATACAGAGAAGTTAAAACCTTAATTCATTCATATGAAATATGCTTAAAACATATATACCAGTTTGAATAATGGGGGGGGGAATAAAACATTAATTATGATTGGATTATTAATTATATATTTGTCGTGTATTGTGGTGTTTTCAGAGGTTTGGATTGAGTTATTATATCAGTCTTTAGAGTTCATAAAGTTGAATGATAAAAACTGAAACCAACCCCAACAAAAATTTACTGAACAGTCCAAAAATATTGTGAAAGAAAATTATAGCTAATACACATGATAAAACAATTCAACCATTTATATTCACTTAGTTCATTAGGCACACGTTGAAGATTGAACTCTTTTCCATAGTTATTAAGACTAAGATTATCTTTTATTGTCTTTGCAATTTGATCAATTTACAGTCAATTTTGCAATGCCTTCAAAAAGTGTATGTTTCCTGGTTTAAACTTGTTAGAAGAGAAACTCCTCTGTGTGCCTATATCACCATATTTGAATTATAATTCATTTTGGCTGCTCAAATTGTGTTTTGTGAAAAAGCAGAAATTGAATGCTCAATGTTTAAACAAATTTACTCACTTCTAAAGATTTTTAGAAACCCTCAGCTGTTATGGTAAGAACATTTTTAAGTGTCATTTTAATGAAATTTAGAAAAAGACTCACAAATTAACTTTCAGTTATTAATATATTTCTACAATGGAACCAAAATGGTTACACTGTTGATACCCTTTTACTCAGGAATAATAGTTTTAAAACTATTAAAACCTATACATTAATTTTACAAATCTACTTAAACAAGGGGAAAATATCTCACAAGGCAGGAACCAGTGAACTTGCAAATCAGAGCAAATCTGAATATACATGAGAAAGAGATAGAGGTAGGAAATATCACTAAGCTTATCTTGTACAAATCATTGTTGTAGATGAGGATTGAACTCTCTACGACTAGCACCTGAATTGCAAAGGTTAAAGAATATTAACATCCACATAGTTATCTTGTTCTATACAAAGCGTGCATAGCAATCACTCAGTAGAATCTAATTGCCAACAATTATTGTAGTTTCCAGACAAATATAGAATTTTAAGTAAAAAAGTGGAAATGGGTAATATTTTCCCTTTAAATGTCTATAGCAGTTTTCCAAAAGATGCCATGACATTTATTCACAAATAATCTCTAGTGTATAGTTCTTTTAATATTCCTTTACAGTAAATTTTGAATTATATATTCGCTTCACCAACAAAAATTTAATCCCCCCCAAAAAAAAAATTATATTTTTTACAAAAGTGATTACCAATACAAAAATGTTGCAATACTATTTGCTAAAGATTTTATTCAAGTCAACATTCAATTTTGACTTCAAGGGTTATTAATCCTGACGTTAAAATCTCAGTAAGAGTAACCGAAGCTAACCTTTAGACCTTATGCCAATGATACTTGCATTGAATATAAGGGCTAAAAAAGTTTGGCTTTGTTACCCTTATTGGATTTTAACTGAACAATGTCAACTCCATGTAATATATATATATATAATATATATATATAATGAAATTGAAAAAAAATTAGATGAATTTATTTATTTAAAATAAATTCATCTAATTTTGAACATTCATTTTTCAAAGTTCTCATAATGTCGGATTTATTTCCATATTTTACTCCATATATATGTATATACCAACAATTTTTACACATAGATGTTTTTACAAAATCAAATCACTACCACTGCATTGAAAAAAAAATGACCAAAATGTCAGAATATCCCATTTTAATGAAATTTTCAGTATTGATTTATTCATATGAATGAATTTTATAATGCACAGTATTTATTAAAAAACTTCCTGATTTTTCAAGTCACTTTGCTTTGACCCCCCTTATTAAGGGTTATATATATTTTAAAAAGAAATCATCGGGGGCTAAGTCGTATCAGCCATCAGCCGAGGTGAATCTATCCCTATCTCTAGCGCTAGACCTATGCGTGATTGTTTGTGGTCGATGCACCACCACCTACTATCAGCTCCTTACTTTATCGCACAGGAGCCAACTGTGACTACTCATACGTCTGCATAAATAAAGGACTGAAGGTTAATGAAAGAAGAAAAAATTTTTTAAAGAAAGATTTGAAAAAAAAATTGGTTGAAATCAAATTAAAAAAGATAATTCTTTTAGATTTTTAATTACTCTCTTGTATATAAAATAATTTTCTTTTAGATTATCGGTGAAATGACTTAACCATCAACATTTTCTGCTTAAAAAGGTGGGGGCTAAACTTTTAACACAGAGTTTTCTCCATTAATATACATCAGCCTACTAAGAAGCTTGTATTAGATAGATATGTTTTTAAATCTAAAAATGAATTTTCCAACTAAAATTATGGGCATTACATTTAAATTAATTTTTATCTATTAATTAGTATAAAATCATTGTTCTAGATGCACATATGCATGAATAACAATAAATACTTATTTAAAAGAATTTCAATTTTATTTCCGATTGAATCAGTTTGATTGAAACAATCCCAGAAATGTTTTTTAAAAAAGGTAAGTTCATTTCTTATTACTATTTTTTTAATAAAAATTCACTAATTTCAAAATATATTAATTTTAACATAAAGACATAGCCAAATTACCTGAGTGTTATTAATGTCTAAAAAGTGGGGGTGCAAGTAACCTGAATAGAAACCTGCAACTTCTTAAATAAAAATAAACTGTTGCATTATGAAATTCATTGAAAATTCATTTCAGTCAACGCTGAAAATCTTGTTTTAAAAGTCAGACAATTCCGCTGATTTTTGGTAATTTGTTTATCAGTCGGAGTTAGTGAATTTCACTTATCAGAATTACTTGTAGTTACTTTTAGACTAAAGGGTAAACAAGTTTTGCAGACTAAACAAAAAAAAATTTCATTTAAAGAAATATCAACAAGTTGGTCATTTTTGACATAGTGTATGTGTAAATTGTTATTGATTTCTAAAGAAGAGAAACATTAATTTTTTTTAAACTTATAATAACGTGTTTGTAGTAGTTACGTAACTTAGCACTGGATTTTAGTAAATTTTTGTCGGTAATTCAATGAGTTTAAAAGTAAATTAAAAATTAATTACATATCTAATGTATTTTGTTTTTTTTTTTACTGATGTTCATATGTTACTACTTTTAAACTAAAACAAATATTTGACCTTAAAAATCAATTTAATTTTAATTTCGTGTTTAGGTGAAAATCTGCGCTTTAAATTGTGGTTCCAATATATATTATCTTTTTGGCCATTTCTTCTTTGCTTGTTTCATTATCTTTCATCCCAAATTCTTTGTACAAACAGTAAAGCTTTATCTTTGTCATCTTCTATTTGTTTTGGCTGATATTAAAAAATAAGAAAATCTGAAAGAAACAAAAAAAATCTTTATTTTTTTAAAAAGACAAAACCAGAATATTACTCATGAATTTCAAAATATTCTCTCTTCGAATTTTCCAGATGTTTATTGGTAAGTTTCCTTAAAAAGAATTCAGCCCATGTTTAGTGATAATGTTTGTTTCATTATACATCGTATCGGGAACATCCATAGAAATTATTATAAAAGTTACAATTTATTTGGAAAAATAATATGAAAGAACTTTTCTCAAGAGTTCTTCAAGTTATTGAACTATTCATCCATAATACTTTTAAAACTTCGTTTTTAACTATAAAACAGTTTTAAAAAAAAGCATGGACAGATGAAAATGATTTACAAAAGCCAAATGTTATTAACAAAGAAACAAAAATGAAACAATAGTTTGTACAACCACTTTAAGATAATGACTCCTTTAACTATTAATTTAAAAAAATGAATTATATTTAACCAAAAATTTAGAAAATATCTATTTATACATGTTACATGGTTGGTTTTTGTTTTTTATTATTGAAACATGGTTAAGTTAATACAACTCCTCTTTCAATACCACTTCCAGTCTCACTATTCTTTGTAGTTGAGTAAATATATCAACATAATTTTTATTACTGAAAAAGTAATATGTTATTTATAATTGCATTGTTATTCTATCAACTGTTTATCAGACATGCTTTTTTTCTTCCTGTTTTCAGATGCAGAATCGCCAGAACGTGATCTATTTGCGCATTTCTAAACTGTTTTTTTTTTTTTTTTTCAATACTATTGTAAGAGTAAATGTTTACAATCATCAGATTATTGGTCTCTCTTGATTCCCAAACTTTCTTTGTTTTTTTGGTTTTTTTAAGATTGTTTGAAGTTTTAGAGACTATGATCAACAGAACATCATTGGCATTGGTTAATAAACTTTCTCTCTTTGTACTTACACAACACAAATCAGTTCAAAATTGTTTCTGATATTTTGGGTATAATTAAAATGGGAAAATATTTATCAGAAAAGAATATAAAAGAATGAACAGGACAAAAATTGGAATAATTAAAGAGATAAAGAAAGGGGAAAATTAAGAATCACACCTGAAAGAACTTTGAATATGGTCAGCTTTATAGAACAGTATGTGTAATAGCTTAGTGTTGTGAAATATGAAATTAAACTAAGTCATACGAGTTAATGTTTCTGTATTATGAATAGTGACAGCTATTTTTTTTTTTTTTTTTTTTTTTAGCAGTTTGTGCACTTCACAATAGTTGTGTAATTCTTGAATTTATTTAAAATTATTTCATTTACTAACTTACAGTTAGGCACTGAGCACCGAATGCTTTTGCCAGTCTTGAAAAATCAGCATTTGAAATCCAATCTTAAACCTTTTGAAGGCAGAGCACATTTTTGGTTTAGCCAAATGTAAGGAATTTTCCTATTGGCTGCTTCTTGATGTTAATGTATAGAAAATAATTTTAAACAAATATCTGCTTGTGAAGAGCATCTTAAACATTTCAGCAACATTGAAAATTACCATACTTAAGTGAAAATGATTAATTCTTAATATTTGCAAAAATCTACGAATTTAAGGTTGTGTTTTGAAAGCTTGATAAATAACAAGACAATTATTGGAAAGCGAGCACCTTAACCAATCTCTATGGCAGGTATTTGAATTTGTTAGATTTACATAATGAAACTATTTCCACTTGATCGAAAAAATTCCAGGTTATCAAGTAATTGAGATGCAGGGAAGTAATTTTAGATTACCTCCCTTGCACACACACACACACATACAGACATTAATTAAGAAATATGTCTGAAAAAAGATAAGTTGTTGAAAAAATATTTTGCTTTTATGGCTTTGTCAGCTACTAGGGGCCTTTCTTTTAAAATGATGACAGAATTGTTTTAGAAAAGCTGAAAATAATCTGATGATATAAAACTAAAAGTGACTCAACAAACAAAAATGAAACACATATTTCTATTCTCATTTACAACAGGGAAATAAAAAACAGGAATATTCATAGGATTCTCCTTAAGAACTCTTAGAATTTGCAACACTCAATATCTAGATAAAGAACAAAGATACATGAAAACATCACTACCCTGTTTCTTTCATACACAATATGAAAGAAAAAGTATACAAAAGAGTTTGTATATATATAAATCTTAGATACTTTTTTTTTCTTTTTTTTTTTGTTTGTTTAATGAAACCCCCTCCAAAGTAGCGTATATAAATTTCCATACAATTATGTCACAAAACCTACAAACATCAAATCTTATAAAAAATAAAAAAAAGATCTCTTTAAAAAAAAAAAAGTATATTAGCAGCACAGAGCTTTGTAAAGACATTAAACTTAAACACTTGTAAACTATAAAAATGGTGACTCTAATTTTCAAGCTAAAAGAAGAGTGAAATAATTTTAAAAAAAATTGTCCAATGTTTAATCCATACTAACAATGACCCAAATTCATTCATGGTTTTAGACAAATTGATATTAAGACAGAATATTAATAAATAGAAATGAATTGGATTGATTAAAGCACACTGAGCAACTTCAATATTTTTCTTCAATAATAATCTTCTGTTACATTTATCATCTATAAAACCAATGAATTACATGAATTAAATACAAATTACTCTTAAATAATAATCTTTTAGTTATAATTTATAAGAGTAATCCCACAAAGTTTTTGTATAATTTTCAAAATCTCCCTGATGTTCAGCATCTGTTCTATGACAATCAATAATTTCTATTCTATTAGAAAAAAGAAAATTTCATAGCATCTGGTGAAGCTGTATAAGTAAAACACATTCTACAAATTAATTTAACTGGAGGGGGGTATATTCTTACACACACTCTCTCTCTCTCTCTCTCACACACATTATAATCATCAGTCTGGTTGGACTTTGACTACACTTCTGCATGAGGTGACAGATAAGTCCTGCCCTAGCACAATATTTTTTACCTTTGTTATAGATTTTACCTGTGGTTTATGTTTAAGTGCTAACTGCTCGGCTTTTGTTGCTCAGTTTTGTGACATTGTTCTGTGAGTTCCACCCTCTCTGTTTGTCAGGCTCTACCAAAATGGCTGAATCTGCTGCCAGATCTTTCCAAAATGGCATGCATCTCTAGACTTGTAGTCTTTAGGTTGTCTTAAAAGCAGAACTCTAATTGTCGAACATTTGCCATCTATCAGTTCACCATGGAGAAAGAACTTTCAGAGCTTCTCATCATCTATGGAACAAATGAACCTGTGCTTTCTCTGCAAGTGTATGAATGCAGAGCATGCCAATTCTGGAGAGAATTTCTGTCAGAAATCTTGTCTTGCCATTTGATCCTCATAAGTCTCCAGAAATAGCATGGAAGGGATTCAACTTTGTTGTGGGTCTGCTATAGATTGTCCAGAATCCCCATGCAAAAAGAGCATTGGAGTTACTAAAACTTGGTAAACCTTGTTCTTAGACTGATACTCTTTGTTCTCACTACTGGCTTTGGTGAACCTACAGCTGACTTCCTCATCAAATTGTACAGCTATGTTAATTTGTCTAATTGTTAAACATTTTCACTTCATTGTGATTTAGATTTCTGATAGGAATTGCCAGGTGTATGACTTTGGTCTTTTTAATTAGTAATACTGAGCCAAAAGTTGTATGATGCTGATAAACTCTTAATACCCATTTGCATATTGATTTGCATTTAGAAAACAATTATTAGTGAAACGGAAATTTTGATAATCTTCTTATCAGTCCTATGTCTGATGAAGCCTTGTACTAGTAGAACACCATGCTCTCACATAGACTGCAAGATGTCTACCAGTTTTCTGGGTAACGTGTACATGATATTTTACTCCTGGGTCTCTTTGAAGCTGGCTAGTGTGTTATGTTCTTGGTTGACATGAATCTTGTGGAAGGTATTGGATGGGCTCATCATTGATGAAAGATGGATAGTTCAGAAGAGCCAAAGTGTTTAACCCATCTGTCCAGGGTCTTCGCACAGCCTGTATAAATGTTGTCCAATGTGTATTGAAGAGAAGTACTGGAGGGCTGCAGGTTATAGATAGCTTTCAGGTAGTTTAGAAGCATTTTGAATCTTTTTTTTCTAATTTTGTCTGAATATCCCTGGATTTCTCTGGCTTGTTGCTGAGACAGTTGCTATGCAGCTTGGCCTGAGTTTTCCTTTGGATGGTGGCAAAGACGGCTTACTTAGCAGTTGATTTAGAGAGATTCTTAGAGATTCTGTGGCAGCATTGTTTTTCATTGAGAAGTGATTTCATTGTACTTGTTGATCTATGTGATCATGAGCAATTGTGTAAATTGTTTACTTGAAGACAAACAAATCTTCACCCAAACATCTTGGTTGTTAGCCATCCAACTCTGTCCAGATTGCTGGAGGATCAGCAGCAACCTCTTCCTGCTCAAATATTTGATTTCTTGATGAACTTCATTCACTGAGGCCATCTCTTTGGTAGTAACTCAAATTTGACACTAATCTATGATTTGTACAGCCATCAGTATGCACAAAGCCTTTGTGACCTCACATTGTTTATCATACCCTGCTGATGACAGTTAATAAGATTCCAATGTTTAAAACTGAATAGATCCAAGATCTCATTACAGTTGAACAGAGGGAAAAAGATTCTGGCTATGAGGCAGATTACATACATACATACACACATACATGGACACACAAGAAACTATTCTTCACTCATAATTTTGTGAAATATTGTTTGTATGTTTCTTGCACACGTCTGTCAAAATTTGAATGACTACCAATTCTGACATAGAAGTCAATTCTGAAAGATATGTTTATCAAGTTTTTGGATCTCTGAAATGATGGCATTCAGTTCATTTTAGAACTTAGCTAACATATAACACAGGTAATCTGAACATTAGCTACATAAATAAGAGTAACCACCCCTTGTTTCTTTCATGTTGAGGAGCTGTGTGTTTTGTTTTGTAAAACATGGATTTTTTCAACAAATTGGGTATACCTATACTTTTCTAATATACAGGTACTCATAGAAATATCAACATCCTTTTTTTTTTTTTTTTTTTTTTTTTTAAATCGATTTAAAAATGTTAACACCCTTATAGGAATACCTTTGATATATTTCAAATAGTCTCCACATGTTCACCATCCCTGTCAACATCTGCTTAGAATCTCCACAGGATTTTTTTTTTTTTTTTTTTTTTTTTTTTTTTTTTTAATGTTAATATTTCTATGAGAGTACCTGTGTATATATAGAAGGGTCCGGGTTAGCTCAGTCGTAGAGCGTTCGGCTAGAAACCACAAGTTCCTAGTTCGATAACGTCCTTGCCAACTCAGGGTATGAGTAGCACAGGGATCTGTGCGGTAAAGTAAGGAGCTGATGGTAGGTGTGGCACTCCACCTCAGATGCTAAAAAACAATCTCCTTGGTCTAGCGCTATTGAAAGGGGATAGACTCCCTCGCTGACTGGTTGATACTGACTTTAGGCCACCCCGACGACTTTACTTTTTACTTACCTGTATATAGAAAGTATAGGTATACCCAATTTGTCGAAAAATCCGTGTTTTTACAAAAGAAACACACAGCTTCTTCAAAGTGAAAGAAACCAGGGAGGTTATTCTCATTTATGTAGCTAATGTTTAGATTACCTAAACACACTCACACAACTTTGAGTGTTGATAGGAAAATTGTTTGAGCCAATTTTCCAAACTTTTTAAATCCTGGCTTTTACTTTGGCACAAACACTGACCACTGCTATTATGGTAGAAACCACTATTTCAAACAATTAGTCATCATAATATACATTACACATTCTCTCTCTATAGTAGAAGTGTCACAAATGTATAATGTTTGCTGGACAAAGACTTTGACACAAGATTATTATTATTATGGGATCTCAAAAAATGTCTAAAGAACTGTAAATTGTTAGATATTAAGATCTGGAATGGTTGATGAATGAGCTGCAAGTTTGTCTCAAAATTAATAAGCCTGGTATAAATCCTAAATAATGAGAACAAAGAAACAATATTGTAAGAAATTAATAAAGAGACTAAACTAAATAAATCATATTAATCTGTTTATTGCTTTCTTAGAAAAATGTATTATTTTCTTAAATCATCTGATTATCTTAAAATCTTAGAAGCTATAAATCTTTCTAGATATTGTGTTCAATATTTCTAGTGTTTTTATTTATTTATCTAAACACTGGAAAATTTTGAATACAGCTAATAAAACTTATCTAATAAGTAGGATTTAAATTTGCTTTTCAAAATTTGCTAACCCATCAAAGACCATATTTTTGACTTGGTCAATTTAAACTGCATTTGAATATTAAAACTACACAAAAGATCTGCAATTTAAAGAATAACCTGTCAACTAATTTGTAAGTATAAAGCCAATTGTGAAAAAAAATAAATTAATTTTTATTTTTTTATCTAAACATGACAAAAATTATAAGCAAAATTAAATATATCATTAAGATAAAATAATAGTTTTATTTTGTTTACCTACAGAAATATTTAAATCGAATTGTTCCTTGAAGAGAAAAATTACCAAATCATAATTGTTTTATGTATCACAGAGCTGAGGAAGGATTTTTTTTTTTTTTTTTTTTTTCTTTTAAATTTCTGAGTTGTGAGTCTGAGCTCGATGTGGCAAAATTTAAAACCCCGAAGATTTATGCAAGATTAAATGTTTTATTTTTATTTTATTTATTTATTCATTTTTTTTTTACCCTAAGGTTCATTCTTATTCTCACAGAATGAAAGTGACTCAAGGGAGCCAAAAAATGCAGGACTATATTTTATATAAGAAATGGCATCATTTTGATATGCAAATTTAATGCAACAAAAATGTGAGATTTTTTTTCCCCTTAGTATGATTTATAAATCATACTAAGCGAAAAAACATGCAGATGAGACAACTTTAAACAATAATACATTTTCATGAATATTGGTATCACAACCAAGTCTTATTAATAAAATATAAAACCTTAGAAACATCATTTTAACAACAATCAACAAAATTTAATATTCACTAAATATGTGCAAGAAACATAGAAACAATATTTCAAAAAATTGTGAGTGAATATAAATGTGTGTGTGTGTGTGTGTGTGTGTGTGTCCATATATGTTATGTAACTGTAATGTGTATAAGTAGCAAAAATTTTTATCTGTGTGTATATATATTTGAAAGTTCTATATAATATGAATGTGAGTATAAGAATATCAAGTGGTAAGAATACATCACTTTGTTCACAGTCAATGCAGGCATAATCTGCATAAAAAAGTGAAGTTTAATTCAGCATAAATATGTGGAAAATTAAACTATTTTTTCTATTCTAGTATAGGGGCTTGTTTTCAGTAATCCATTCACTATGTGCAAGGTTTCAAGTAAGGACATCCAGTGAAGAAGATCGGTTTCTTTCAATATGCATGATAAATTTTTTTTTTTTTGCTTTTTAATCCTTAAAAGTTAATCAAATTGATGTTTAAGTAAATTTAATTAAGTTAAACTATAAAAGAAGATGAGGATAGAATAGAGAGAAAGTTTGTACAAGTGCCAGGGTGGGCTGGGTAAAATGAGATCTGTCTGTTAGTGAATTTTTTTTTTTTTTTTTTTTCCAAGATCAAAAAATGTCATCAGTTCAGTAATTAACACACAATAAACTTTAGTTATGATTTTAAAAAATAATCAAAATACTGTATATACTAGTGTATAGGTTGAAGTTTAACTTTAGGTCAATATTTGGCATCAACCTATTTATGAGTAAATTTTTTTTTTCTATGTGTCTATATGATGGGGAAATGAATTGGTACAGTTATTCTTCTTCAACTGGCGGCAATTTTTTTACTTTTTAACTTTGTTAACATTTCACTGAAGAAAGTGCAGCTGTGTAGGTTCCTTTTTTTTTCTTTTTTTTTTTTTTATCTGCTTCAGATGATCAGAAAATTATTTTTTTAATTTATTCTTTATTTATTTATTGCCTAGAATGATTGTGTTTGGTCTAATTTATTTTAAATAAATTTATGAATATTCATGTGTGTCTCAAGCAGCCTTTCTATGCTCTAACATGACTACTACATTATGAAAAAAAAAAAAAGCTTTAAAAATATAAATAGTGACGCAGTAATTATGAACAACCAAATTTGTAAACATATTTACTAATGACATTTTGCAAAGAAAGAAAAGTGGGTAAATATAATGAAATTCCCAAGCATTATTTTTTAGTTTATTATATTGCAATTGATAGAAGAAGAACCTACCAAAGACAGGTTCACATACATTCTAAAAAACAGAAGATGAAACCTTTGAAATAAGACATTTGTCAGAAAAAGTTGTGATATGCTATTAGCAAAAATGAACAAGAAAGCATTTGATATTAGATATAGGTATGTGTGATGTGTCAGACAAAAATCTCCAAAGAAACATTTTGGTTTGTTGCACATAGATCTACTCTGCAAAAGTTCAAGAGGGAAAAAAAAAGTTACCAGTCACAAAAAAATTTTAAATTACTGATATGCAGAGATGATGCACTACACTATGACAGGTGATTTATGGGTGTGTATATATGTATGTATAAATATATGTGCATACACAATACGTTATAATTGAATCTCTAAATGTGAATAAGATTTTTCCTTAAGTCTTTGTAATTATTTCCTGTTCTCCAAAATCAAACCCCAGCTCTGTGATTGTCATTTGGGAATTGTTGAGAACATGGAACAGGTTGTGACAAACCGACTAAATGCAACAGGTCAGTTGAAAACTCTGAGCACTGTTTTCAACAAGGGGAACAACGTTTCTTCAGTGAGTGATTTTCCAACGGAAATATTTTGAAGGAGATAAAAATTGATTTGTAATTAAGTGGATAATAAAAAATTCTTTTACACAATCAGTCTTATTACTTTCTAGAGTGACTCTGTCTGTCTATGTGTCTCTGTGTGTGTAATGTATTCAGTAAATAGGTCTGATTTAGCTCAGTTGTAGAACGTCCAGCTAGGAATCACAAAGTTCATGGTTCAATACCGGCCCTCGTCAACTCAGCGTATGAGTAGCACAAGGATCTGTGCAGTAAAGTGAGAAGTTGGGGGTAGGTGTGGCACTCCACCTCAGGTGCTAAAATAATCTCCTTGGTCTAGCGCTAGTGAAAAAGGGATAGACTCCTTCACTGTCTGGCTGATACTGACATTAAGCCACCCCCGACAATTTTCTCTTTTTTTTTTTTTTTTTTTTTTTTTTTTTTTAAACCTACTGACTCAGTAAGCTTGTTGTCTTACTCAATTAAGAAATTTAGAAAAAAAATTTCAATTGTCAACTAAACGAAGAGAAGAGAAGTCATTTTTTTTTTTTTTTTTTTTTTTTTTTATATCCTCCGTTGTTTTTATTTATACAAGACTTATGCACTCTTCTATACACAAAACAAGAGGATCAACCACAGTATGAAACATGTCAAACATTTCCTCATAGAATCTGGAGCTTTAGGTCTTACCAGTAAAAATTTTTTCAACGCAAATAATTAGTGATCTGTAAGAATACTAGCATGAATGGCATTTTGTCTTTGAGAGAAATAGAAATATACCAAAAATTATGAATCAGAATATAAAATACATCCACTAAAACTATCTACAAAAAATACACCTGTAAAAGAAAACTTGAGTCCTAACTTTTGTGTCTCACCTCTAATGGTTTTGGGATTAAATAACCCACCAGGGTTGATCTGCCATTAAACTAAATTTATTTGGAAAAATGTTTGATTGTAGATCATTACTTTTCTATTTCTGTAAAATAAAATTGGAAAAATGAAGAAAAAAAACTCGTGTAAAATGGAATGTTTTTGTTAAAGGTTGATAAGTTAGTATATCACAAAAAATTACTTCTGTAGTGAGGCTGATGTTTACTTAGTAAACATATATTTGTGTCCTTCGGCCAAATAAGTTTTGGGCAGACTAAAATAAGCCAAAAATAGTCTATATAGTTATGAAAAATTACCTGAAGTGGTTGAATCCAAACTCCATCCAGAATATATTTTACTCTAAGAACAGGCTACAATAGGAAAGGTATACTTGGGCATGTTTTTAAATTTTCTTTAATGTTTATACTTTAAGATGTATATTGAATAACATGAGAATATATTTTTGAGTCATTTTGATGTGGGATTATTTTATGTTTTGATTAAAAACATTTAATGGGTAACAGCTTATATTCACTGCATGTTATAAATAATCCTCATCTCTGCATTTTCATTGATTCATTTTAAATAAACATAGAAACAACAATAATCAACTTCTTGTTCAGTTTATATTTAGCATAAACTAGAAATTATAAAAAACTAGCCAAAGAATCCCCCCCCCACACCAGACAAGTTTTTAAGTTTTGATATAATCAAATATTATATTGAATTAGAAAGACCAATGAAATTAAATACAAACACAAAAAGATTACTTATTTTTACTTTATTTTTTTGATTTCAATATAGAATTATACATAAGATTTCTTTTAATACATTTGAGAATAAAACAATATTAAAAATCAATAACATGTAATTATTTATTAAACACGTTTTGTTAAAAACCGGTATGCAAATTATTCAAACCATATACTATGTAAAACATTATTTCTTAATGAAATAACACACATCGCAGGATTTTAAACACATTAATAATATGGATTGTTTTGAGGTAAATCTATTTCAGCTAGACCTTAATAGAGACATTGTTAATGAATAAGATGTTAATCAAGATTGGATAATGATTAATTAATAACCACTGACAATATAACAAATAACTAAGGGAATTGTGGTGGTGGTGGTGGTGTAGTTTTGGTTACAGACACACTGAATCTCAATTATAATAAGAAGATATGTAATAGTAGTAGTAAAGTCTGCAGAGTATTGTCAGTATCAGCTGAACAGTGAGGGAGTCTATCCACTTTTCACTTGCATTAGACCTGGAAGATTGTTTTGCTGAGGTGGAGTACCACACCTACCATCAGTTCCCAGATGCTTTACCACACAGATCAAATTACCAAGCTGTGCTACTCATGTTGAGTTGGCAAGGACCGGTATAGAACCTAGAACCAACTGAGCTAAATCAACCCTTATAAAATATATGACCAATTGAAATAATTATTGATTTTTTTTTTTTTAAGTTCACTGCATATATTTCAATATAGATTTAATCTATGATACATAGACTAATATCCATAGGTTTAATCTAATTATAATAAAAAAATTTATTTACACAACTAAAACTAGGATGAATTGTTTGACAATCTATCAAAATTACAATTTTTTTTTATTTTTTTTTTTTTTTTTAATTCATTGCATATATTAAATATAGGTTCAATTTTGTTTTCTGTATTTGTATAATCTAAAAGTATTGCATTTAAGCAATTTAAAACTATATTAACATATTAATGAATTTTGATTTCACATAAGATACGATATATTTTTAGAACAAAAAAATAATGGAAGTTAAAACAATGTGTAGGTGTGAAAAGACTAGTTCTCGAACATTCAATTTTGAAATTCTATTGCTTTTTTTAAATTTATAAAGCTGTAAATATATATTAGCTGAATTGTAATAATAATAATGATATAAAAAAAGTTAAAACTACTTTTTTATAATTAATAATAAATTATGAATTATCTCCCTTAACTTGGGAAGATTGAAATTCAAAATGAACATTTTCCAGGTAATCAAATTAATACTCTAAAATTCCACTCAAAAGTTCGTCTGGAGCCGATTCATTGCCACAAAAACAGGAAGTCGACCCAAAATAATCTTCACTTGCACCCAGCAACCTTGATTAGTTTTATATTGATCAACTAATACTAATCAAGAAGCACCTTATCATAATTGTCTTCCTCATGGCCGCATAGAGAAATAAGTTTTTTGAGGTTTATCTTTATTTTTTCTATCTTTTTACTTCAGGTGGAAGACAGAAGCTAAACTTTACTACTGCAATCCAACTTAACCCTCTGAAGTAATTTATTAAGATTGGCTAGTTTGCCACCTAGTGAAAAAGCTGCAGGGAATGTTGCCAAGGTATTGTGAGTGGGAGGGCAATCCATTAAGCCAGGAAGGTTACATTGTAAGAATTAGCACACACACAAATAAGTTCACATCACATTCCAGTGGGGAGTGATTTGGTAAGGAGCAAACCATCAAATTTACACCCTAAATAAACTGACAATTCTATACCATTCATTTGATTGATTACTATTTCTTTTAAGTTTACTAGCAAATATATGCACCCTCTGGGTGCAAGTATTTAAGTTTGAATGTCATAAAATATTGTATTAAATTAGAAAGACTAATGAAACTAAATAAGAATGCAGATAAAAATATTTGAAACAGAGTGGGGGTATAATCAAAAAATAGAACAACTGAAACTTACACTTCCATCACTCTCGTCTTTCATTGTTATTTTTTCTAATTTAAGTATTTAGTTAAGAGGAAGTAAAGAATAAAATTACAGTTATTTCTTCTTGTTAATAGATTTATTTTAAGATTTATTGAAGAATTTTTGCTTATATTCATTAAAAAAACAAACAATTAGAAATCAATAGTATTAAACACTTTAAACATACGCTCATTTCTTTTTGGGCGCCGGTGGTTGTCTTCAGTGATGTTTTTATGCAAAGTTCATTGGGATGTTTCGGGTCTTACAACATCATACATCCCTCGCATTGCAGACCCCACCAGAGGCGATCTAACTCTGGTGCAACCACCTTTTCTTAACCGCTAAAAAGACATGATGGGGAAAATCTTTTTTTTATATATACTGGACGGTTTTGACCTCATCCCAATCAAATTTATTAAAATCACATTTTAAATATCAATATGCAAATTAGCCTTCCCGTTCACACTGTAAACCGTTATTTTGTTGTATATATAAATATAATTGCATGTTATTAATATGTGGATATGGTCAACAGCATTAATAATGTAAAACAATTTTATTAATAATTGAGATTTAAATAAAAATAAAATCATTGAGATTGTGATGTCAATAACAAAGGAATTGTGACTTGATAGTGATATAGTTTCGGTTACAGACAGAAAAACACACAATCTCCATTATAATAAGATTTACTCGCAAATTCTTTCTTTTTTTTCCTTGGAGGTGTGGTCTAATGGTTACTGTCACAGGAAATGATACAGCAAGACAAGTTTAAATCCTGATGCAGCTATTTGCACTTCATACCCTTGGGGGAATGAATCCAACTATTCTCCCTCCAGCTATGGGTAATAGTAAGGCAAACTGGGCTATTTAACTTTGTTTTGGCAAACGGTCTAGGTGAAGGAATAAACTCCTGAATTCAACCAAAGAAGTCTCTTCTTGTTAAAAAACGAGTTTGAATAGCTTCCTCCTCTTCGATATTCATTAAAAAATTTGATTCATCAAATTCTTCTTCAACAGAATTTACATGTTTTCATTTGAGAAGTTTCAACTGTACATGCTGAAATACCTGTAATTGTATCAATCTATTGAAAGCATAGCATTTCAATTTATTACGTTATTGGACAATAGTCACGACAAACTCAGACTCCTTTTATCTCTGTTAGGTTTTTAAGGGCCATTCCTTGGCCTTATAGCAGAAGCGCTTATCTGGTGGAATCCTTGATAAAGAGTCCGTCCACAATGTGAATCCTCTGGTTACTAAAGTTTCCTGAGTTACTGGCAATCATATAAGTCCTTCGTGAGTATTGGTAAAGATCCGGCAATCCTATGTGTGTCTTCCAATAGGGCATTTGAATTATGACCATAAGGGGGGGTTTAAGTATCTTAACAGGCCAGTTACTGCCAGTGATGGTTAGAAGTCAATACATGACCTTGGTCAGTCTATAAATAGAGGTGGTATATTAGAGCACACTATTATATACACACATCCAGGGCACCCTCACGTGGTGTACTGGTTAGCAAGTTCGATTCTCACTGGGTGCCCCATCACTTCTGGCCTTGGTGCATATCTAAGCTAAGCTTAGTAAATATATATCAATAATCAGCAGACCTCATTTGGTGTAATGGTTAGCAAGCTAAATTAGCAGACCATTGTTAGTGAGTTCGATTCTCACTGGCGCCCCACACTTCTGGTCTTGTCAAACACTAAGCAAAGTTAAATAACTAATAATACCCAACAATATCTCAAATTTTCAACCTAACTTTATCTTTGTATTTTATGTCTCTAACTTGACAAGACATTACAATCAAAATTGTTGAGCAGCATATTCTGCCTGATAACATTTATTTGCTACTGATGACATGGCATTTGCTCGTTTAACCAAAACTACTCTTGGTTTTCGAATAGTCTAAAAGATTTAGGTTCTTTTCAACGAGGCATAGGCCAATGTGTTTCAAACATAATGAATACAAAGTAGTGGTTCACATCTGAAAAATAATGCACCTGATTTCCAATAAATTGAAATTCGATTCTATGAAATTTCTGGAATTTTTATCGCTCGGTTTCTTCAAGATCTGTTACGTATCGTTTAATAATTAATCTCTTCAACGTCTCTACTACTACAATACATCTATTAATAAAGTCCTATATTATTGTAATCTGGGCTTCTGTTTTAGCTTTCAGTGGATACGCAGTGCTGGAGAAAGCTGTGAGCTAGCTTAATATAGACAGAAATATAGAAAAAGATTATTTTGGGCCACAAAAATATTGCATATAGAAATTTAAAAGATTTTGCAGGAATAAAAAAAAATTAAAAAAGCTGAAATATTTGGAACTGAATTTAACCAAATTTCTTTTCAAGTTTTGAAAAAGAAAAGCTAAATACCCACTAATCTCTGTTATTATTCCACAATGGATACTCTATTATTCAACCAATTTATTTTAAGCAAGCATTTAGTATTGTTTCTTTTTCTTTTTTTTTTTAATGGCGCATTAACTCAGTAAGCTAACATAGGGATTTTGACAGACATTTTTTATGCACTTTTCTAGACCCCCACCCCCCCACACACTGACTGAGTGAGAGTGGTGCTTCTCCTCAAGAGGATGCTCAGACACAAAAATCTCTGCCTATGAAGACTGCTTATGAGCTAAGGCAAGACTCCTGTCACTTAACTGCCTGCTACCATTTAATTGCATCACCCTATCACTATGGACATAGTAGGGATAAAAATTAAGATAAAGGGTGAGACATGGTGTATATCATCGATATTTTAGTGACATACGCCCCTTCTAGTATCCTAGTATAACCAGTCCAACAAAGTAATGATACTATAACCATTAGTTTGTATCAGAGAGACTTAAAGTCTAATAGTCCCAACCAAAAGGATATTAAAAGTCAGCAGTAATTGGGTTGATGACAATGAACTAAAGAGATCCCTCACCAGAGCTTCATGTAGAAGATGGTGGCTAGATATCCAGCAAAATAATTTAAAAATAAAACTGTCAAGGTGGTTGGTTGGATTTTTTACGGCATTCAATCATTGGGGTATTTTATATGCAAGAATTTTTGTTTTTTCCTTGTTGGTATCAAAATTTACACAATTTTTTTTTTTTTAGCTCATTAACCCATAGAATGACATCTACCATCCGGGTACCTGGGAGTAATGGCAATAATGGGTCTGCAATAATCCCCAGAGGTCGAATTTGGAACCTCACCACGCAGATGCAGTTTAACATCATACAGGACATGCCTTCTAGCACATATATGATAAAAAGGGTAGGCGTTTGCATAGAAGCAATATGGTTGGGAAAATCAATGGTGCTAGGCTTGAGTGACCGCCTGAAGTCTGATGAGACTCTCCGACCGCACTGTGGTAGCCTAATAATGCCAAGTGGAGTGTTGCATGTATGGATGCTCAGCACCAGGATCCATCTGTAAGCATCATGGGCAACAGTGGCCCTGCTTACAGTGGAATCTGTGGCTGAGCATTCCTGACATGCACACTCCACTTTGGCATTACTTAGGCTACACAGGCGGTCGAGAGGTCTCATCAGATCATTCAGGCGGTCACATCAAGCCCTAGCACCTATATGATTTTCCCAACCATATTGCTCTTATGGCAAACCACTAACCTTTTATCATATATGTGCTAGAAGGCAGTGTCCTGGTATGATGTTAAACTGCATCTGGTGGTGAGGTTCAATTCTGGACCTCTGGGGAGTATGCAGTACCCATTCATTGCCATCTCCCAGGTCCACCCGAGTGGTAGTACATGGTCCCAATCTATGGGTTAAATGAGCTAAAAAAAAATTGTGTTTAAAAAATATTTGCATACCCAACAGGAATAAAACAAAAATGTCTTTGCATAAAATAACCCAATGATTGACATGCCGTAAAAACCAACCAACCACCCTTTGACAGGTTTTAGTTTTTTTAAATTTATTTTGCTGGATATCTAGCCACCATCTTCAACATGAAAGCCTGGTGAGGGATCTCATTTAGTCATTGATCAATCAACCAATACTGCTGACTTTTTAATATCCTTTGGTGGGACTAAGAGACTTTAAGTCTCTCTGATACAAAATAATGGTTATCAAGTATCATACTTTGTTTGTCACTGGATTTATACTATGGATACCTAGAAAGGGGCGTATGTCACTAAAATATCCGATGATATACACATGTCTCATCCCTTTATCTTAATTTTTATCCCTACTTATGTCCAATAGTGATGGAGGGGTGATGCAACTTAAATGGTAGCAGGCAGTTTAAGTGACAGGAGTCTTGCCTTAGCATCATAATCATGTCTTCATAGGCAGAGATTTTTCTTGTGTCTGAGCATCCCTCTTGAGGAGAGCACTGCTCACTCAGGTTTCAGTGTGTGGGGGGTGGGGGGTGCTAGAAAAGGTGCATAAAAAATTGTCTGTCAAATCCCTATGGTTAGCTTACTGCAGTTAATGGCTGTCCATTAAAAAAAAAAAGAAAAAAAAGAAACAATACTAAAATGCTTGCTAAAATAAATTGGTTGAAATAATAGATATCCATGTAGGAGATAATAAACAGAGATTAGTGGTTATTTAGCTTTTCTTTTTCAAAACTGAAAAGAAATGTTGGTAACTTCTAGTCAAATATTTTCATCTTTTTTAATTTTTTTTTTATTCCTGCAAAATCTTTTAATATTCTATATGCAATATTATTTTGGTGCCCAAATAATCTTTTTCTATATTTCTATAGTAAATGAAAAGTGTCTATATTAAGCTGCTCACAGCTGTTCTCCCAGCACTGCGATCCTACCGTAAACCGTTGGCAGCAGCTCTCATTATAATTGAGCAGAAGGACCCAGATTACAATAATAATAGGACTTTATTTGAATAGAATGAGTTCTGATGTGAATAGATAGTGAACTTTGGCAAAGAGTTAATATCTTTGTAAATTGTCAAGCGTATTGGTACATATGATCTGTGAATGAAACTCATCGATTAAGAAATTCCAGAAATTTCATAGAATCAGAATTTTCAATTTATGGAATTGATCAGGTAGCAGAAATTTTTCAGATGGTTGAACCACTACTTTGTATTCATTATGTTGATAACACATTTTGGCCTATGCCTCGGTTAGAGTAACCTGAAGCCTAAATCTTTTAGACTTTATTTTTCTGATGTAAGTATCATTGGGGAACAAGAGTAGTTTTGGTAAACGAGCCAAATGCCATGTTCATCAAGTATGCAAATAAAATGTTAGTCAGATCAAGAATATGCTGCTCAACAATTTTTGATGTGTTAATGACTCTTGTCAAAGTTAGAGACAATAGAATATACAAAGATTAAAGTTAGGGTTGGAAAATGTTGGAGATATTGTTGGGATTATTGATATAGTTATTTACTAAACTTTGCTTAGATGTGGCACAAGACCAGAAGTGTGGGGCGCCCAGTGAGAATCGAACTCACTAACAATGGTCTGCTAATTTAGCTTGCTAACCATTACACCAAATGAGGTGCCCTGGGATTATTGATATAGTTATTTACTAAGCTTAGCTTAGATATGGCACAAGGCCAGAAGTATGGGGCACCCAGTGAGAATCGAACTTGCTAACCATTACACCACGTGAGGTGCCCTGGGATTATTGATATAAGATGTGCTCTAAATACCCACCTCTATTTATAGACTGACCAAGGTCACGTGATTGACTCTTCTAACCAATCACTGGCAGTACTACTGGCCTGTTAAGATACTTAAACCCCCCCTTATTGGTCATAATTCAAATTGCCCTATTGGAAGACACACATAGGATTGCCGGGATCTTTACCAATACTCACGAAGGACTTATATGATTGCCAGTAACTCAGGAAACTTTAGTAACCAGAGGATTCACATTGTGGACGGACTCTTTATCAAGGATTCCACCAGATAAGCGCTTCTGCTATAAGGCCAAGGAATGGCCCTTAAAAACCTAACAGATATAAAAGGGAGTCTGAGTTTGTCGTGACTATTGTCCAATAACGTAATAAATTGAAAATGCTATGCTTTCAATAGATTGATACAATTACAGGTATTTCACATGTACAGTGAAACTTCTCAAATGAAAACATGTAAATTCTGTTGAAGAAGAATTTGATGAATCAAATTTTTTTAATGAATATCGGAAGAGGAGGAAGAGCTATCAAACTCGTTTTTTAACAAGAAGAGAACTTCTTTGGTTTGAATTCAGAGTTTTTCCTTCACCTAGACCGTTTGCCAAAACAAAGTTAAATAGCCCAGTTTGCCTTACTATTTACCCATAGCTGGAGGGAGAATAGTTGGATTCATTCCTTTCCCAAGGGTATGAAGTGCAAATAGCTGCATCCAGGATTTAAACTTGTCTTGCTGTATCCATTTCCTGTGACAGTAACCATTACACCACACCTCCAAGGAAAAAAAGAAAGAGAATTTGCGAGTAAATCTTATTATAATGGAGATTGTGTGTTTTTCTGTCTGTAACCGAAACTATATCACTACTCAAGTCACAATTCCCTTTGTTATTGACATCACAATCTCAATGATTTTATTTTTATTTAAATCTCAATTATTAATAAAATTGTTTTACATTATTAATGCTGTTGACCATATCCACATATTAATAACATGCAATTATATTTATATATACAACAAAATAACGGTTTACAGTGTGAACGGGAAGGCTAATTTGCATATTGATATTTAAAATGTGATTTTAATAAATTTGATTGGGATGAGGTCAACAACCGTCCAGTATATAAAAAAAAAGATTTTCCCCATCATGTCTTTTTAGCGGTTAAGAAAAGGTGGTTGCACCAGAGTTAGATCGCCTCTGGTGGGGTCTGCAATGCGAGGGATGTATGATGTTGTAAGACCCGAAACATCCCAATGAACTTTGCATAAAAACATCACTGAAGACAACCACCGGCGCCCAAAAAGAAATGAGCGTATGTTTAAAGTGTTTAATACTATTGATTTCTAATTGTTTGGTTTTATTTTAATGAATATAAGCAAAAATCTCTTCAATAAATCTTAAAATAAATCTATTAACAAGAAGAAATAACTGTAATTTTATTCTTTACTTCCTCTTAACTAAATACTTAAATTAGAAAAAATAACAATGAAAGACGAGAGTGATGGAAGTGTAAGTTTCAGTTGTTCTATTTTTTGATTATACCCCCCACTCTGTTTCAAATATTTTTATCTGCATTCTTATTTAGTTTCATTAGTCTTTCTAATTTAATACAATATTTTATGACATTCAAACTTAAATACTTGCACCCAGAGGGTGCATATATTTGCTAGTAAACTTAAAAGAAATAGTAATCAATCAAATGAATGGTATAGAATTGTCAGTTATTTAGGGTGTAAATTTGATGGTTTGCTCCCTTACCAAATCACTCCCCCACTGGGAATGTGATGTGAACTTATTTGTGTGTGTGCTAATTCTTACAATGTAACCTTCCTGGCTTAATGGATTGCCCTCCCACTCACAATACCTTGGCAACATTCCCTGCAGCTTTTTCACTAGGTGGCAAACTAAGCCAATCTTAATAAATTACTTCAGAGGGTGTAAGTTGGATTGCAGTAGTAAAGTTTAGCTTCTGTCTTCCACCTGAAGTAAAAAGATAGAAAAAATAAAGATAAACCTCAAAAAACTTATTTCTCTATGCGGCCATGAGGAAGACAATTATGATAAGGTGCTTCTTGATTAGTATTAGTTGATCAATATAAAACTAATCAAGGTTGCTGGGTGCAAGTGAAGATTATTTTGGGTCGACTTCCTGTTTTTTGTGGCAATGAATCGGCTCCAGACGAACTTTGAGTGGAATTTTAGAGTATTAATTTGATTACCTGGAAAATGTTCATTTTGAATTTCAATCTTCCCAAGTTAAGGGAGATAATTCATAATTTATTATTAATTTATAAAAAGTAGTTTTAACTTTTTTTTTATATCATTATTATTATTACAATTCAGCTAATATATATTTACAGCTTTATAAATTTAAAAAAAGCAATAGAATTCAAAATTGAATGTTCGAGAACTAGTCTTTTCACACCTACACATTGTTTTAACTTCCATTATTTTTTTGTTCTAAAAATATATCGTATCTTATGTGAAATCAAAATTCATTAATATGTTAATATAGTTTTAAATTGCTTAAATGCAATACTTTTAGATTATACAAATACAGAAAACAAAATTGAACCTATATTTAATATATGCAATGAATTAAAAAAAAAAAAAAAAATTAAAAAAAATTGTAATTTTGATAGATTGTCAAACAATTCATCCTAGTTTTAGTTGTGTAAATAAATTTTTTTATTATAATTAGATTAAACCTATGGATATTAGTCTATGTATCATAGATTAAATCTATATTGAAATATATGCAGTGAACTTAAAAAAAAAAAAATCAATAATTATTTCAATTGGTCATATATTTTATAAGGGTTGATTTAGCTCAGTTGGTTCTAGGTTCTATACCGGTCCTTGCCAACTCAACATGAGTAGCACAGCTTGGGTAATTTGATCTGTGTGGTAAAGCATCTGGGAACTGATGGTAGGTGTGGTACTCCACCTCAGCAAAACAATCTTCCAGGTCTAATGCAAGTGAAAAGTGGATAGACTCCCTCACTGTTCAGCTGATACTGACAATACTCTGCAGACTTTACTACTACTATTACATATCTTCTTATTATAATTGAGATTCAGTGTGTCTGTAACCAAAACTACACCACCACCACCACCACAATTCCCTTAGTTATTTGTTATATTGTCAGTGGTTATTAATTAATCATTATCCAATCTTGATTAACATCTTATTCATTAACAATGTCTCTATTAAGGTCTAGCTGAAATAGATTTACCTCAAAACAATCCATATTATTAATGTGTTTAAAATCCTGCGATGTGTGTTATATATCATTAAGAAATAAATGTTTACATAGTATATGGTTTGAATAATTTGCATACCGGTTTTTAACAAAACGTGTTTAATAAATAATTACATGTTATTGATTTTTAATATTGTTTTATTCTCAAATGTATTAAAAGAAATCTTATGTATAATTCTATATTGAAATCAATAAAAATAAAGTAAAAATAAGTAATCTTTTTTGTGTTTGTATTTAATTTCATTGGTCTTTCTAATTCAATATAATATTTGATTATATCAAAACTTAAAAACTTGTGCCTGGTGGGGGGGGGGATTCTTTGGCTAGTTTTATTATAATTTCTAGTTATGCTAAATATAAACTGAACAAGAAGTTGATTATTGTTGTTTCTATGTTTATTTAAAATGAATCAATGAAAAATGCAGAGATGAGGATTATTTATAACATGCAGTGAATATAGCTGTTACCCATTAAATGTTTTAATCAAAACATAAAATAATCCCACATCAAAATGACTCAAATATATTCTCATGTTATTCAAATATACATCTTAAAGTATAAACATTAAAGAAAATTTAAAAACATGCCCAAGTATACCTTTCCTATTGTAGCCTGTTCTTAGAGTAAAATATATTCTGGATGGAGTTTGGATTCAACCACTTCAGGTAATTTTTCATAACTATATAGACTATTTTGGCTTATTTTAGTCTGGCCCAAAACTTAGTTTGGCCGAAGGACACAAATATATGTTTACTAAGTAAACATCAGCCTCACTACAGAAGTAATTTTTGTGATATACTAACTTATCAACCTTTAACAAAACATTCCATTTTACACGAGTTTTTTTTCTTCATTTTTCCAATTTTATTTTACAGAAATAGAAAAGTAATGATCTACAATCAAACATTTTTCCAAATAAAATTTAGTTTAATGGCAGATCAACCCTGTGGGTTATTTAATCCCAAAACCATTAGAGTGAGACACAAAAGTTAGGACTCAAGTTTCTTTTACAGGTGTATTTTTGTAGATAGTTTAGTGGATGTATTTTATATCCGATTCATAATTTTTGGTATATTTCTATTTCTCTCAAAGACAAAATGCCATTCATGCTAGTATTCTTACAGATCACTAATTATTTGCGTTGAAAAATTTTTTACTGGTAAGACCTAAAGCTCCAGATTCTATGAGGAAATGTTTGACATGTTTCATACTGTGGTTGATCCTCTTGTTTGTGTATAGAAGAGTGCATAAGTCTTGTATAAATAAAACAACGGAGGATATAAAAAAAAAAAAAAAAAAAAATGACTTCTCTTCTCTTCGTTTAGTTGACAATTGAAATTTTTTTTCTAAATTTCTTAATTGAGTAAGACAACAAGCTTACTGAGTCAGTAGGTTTAAAAAAAAAAAAAAAAAAAAAAAAAAAAAAGAGAAAATTGTCGGGGTGGCTTAATGTCAGTATCAGCCAGACAGTGAAGGAGTCTATCCCTTTTTCACTAGCGCTAGACCAAGGAGATTATTTTAGCACCTGAGGTGGAGTGCCACACCTACCCCCAACTTCTCACTTTACTGCACAGATCCTTGTGCTACTCATACGCTGAGTTGACGAGGGCCGGTATTGAACCATGAACTTTGTGATTCCTAGCTGGACGTTCTACCAACTGAGCTAAATCAGACCTATTTACTGAATACATTACACACACAGAGACACATAGACAGACAGAGGTCACTCTAGAAAGTAATAAGACTGATTGTGTAAAAGAATTTTTTATTATCCACTTAATTACAAATCAATTTTATCTCCTTCAAAATATTTCCGTTGGAAAATCACTCACTGAAGAAGACGTTGTTCCCCTTGTTGAAAACAGTGCTCAGAGTTTTCAACTGACCTGTTGCATTTAGTCGGTTTGTCACAACCTGTTCCATGTTCTCAACAATTCCCAAATGACAATCACAGAGCTGGGGTTTGATTTTGGAGAACAGGAAATAATTACAAAGACTTAAGGAAAATCTTATTCACATTTAGAGATTCAATTTATAACGTATTGTGTATGCACATATATTTATACATACATATATACACACCCATAAATCACCTTGTCATAGTGTAGTGCAATCATCTCTGCATATCAGTAATTTAAAATTGTTTTTGTGACTGGTAACTTTTTTTTCCCTCTTGAACTTTTGCAGAGTAGATCTATGTGCAACAAACCAAAATGTTTCTTTGGAGATTTTTGTCTGACACATCACACATACCTATATCTAATATCAAATGCTTTCTTGTTCATTTTTGCTAATAGCATATCACAACTTTTTCTGACAAATGTCTTATTTCAAAGGTTTCATCTTCTGTTTTTAGAATGTATGTGAACCTGTCTTTGGTAGGTTCTTCTTCTATCAATTGCAATATAATAAACTAAAATAATGCTTGGAATTTCATTATATTTACCCACTTTTCTTTCTTTGCAAAATGTCATTAGTAAATATGTTTACAAATTTGGTTGTTCATAATTACTGCGTCACTATTTTATATTTTTAAAGCTTTTTTTTTTTTTCATAATGTAGTAGTCATGTTAGAGCATAGAAAGGCTGCTTGAGAACACATGAATATTCATAAATTTATTTAAAATAAATTAGACCAAACACAATCATTCTAGGCAATAAATAAATAAAGAATAAATTAAAAAAATAATTTTCTGATCATCTGAAGCAGATAAAAAAAAAAAAAAAAGAAAAAAAAAGGAACCTACACAGCTGCACTTTCTTCAGTGAAATGTTAACAAAGTTAAAAAGTAAAAAAATTGCCGCCAGTTGAAGAAGAATAACTGTACCAATTCATTTCCCCATCATATAGACACATAGAAAAAAAAAATTTACTCATAAATAGGTTGATGCCAAATATTGACCTAAAGTTAAACTTCAACCTATACACTAGTATATACAGTATTTTGATTATTTTTTAAAATCATAACTAAAGTTTATTGTGTTAATTACTGAACTGATGACATTTTTTGATCTTGGAAAAAAAAAAAAAAAAAAAATTCACTAACAGACAGATCTCATTTTACCCAGCCCACCCTGGCACTTGTACAAACTTTCTCTCTATTCTATCCTCATCTCTTATAGTTTAACTTAATTAATTTACTTAAACATCAATTTGATTAACTTTTAAGGATTAAAAAGCAAAAAAAAAAAAAATTTATCATGCATATTGAAAGAAACCGATCTTCTTCACTGGATGTCCCTTACTTGAAACCTTGCACATAGTGAATGGATTACTGAAAACAAGCCCCTATACTAGAATAGAAAAATAGTTTAATTTTCCACATATTTATGCTGAATTAAACTTCACTTTTTTATGCAGATTATGCCTGCATTGACTGTGAACAAAGTGATGTATTTCTTACCACTTGATATTCTTATACTCACATTCATATTATATAGAACTTTCAAATATATATACACACACAGATAAAAATTTTTGCTACTTATACACATTAACAGTTACATACATATATGGACACACACACACACACACACACACTTCATTATTCACTCACAATTTTTTGAAATATTGTTTCTATGTTTCTTGCACATATTTAGTGAATATTAAATTTTGTTGATTGTTGTTAAAATGATGTTTCTAAGGTTTTATATTTTATTAATAAGACTTGGTTGTGATACCAATATTCATGAAAATTGTATTATTGTTTAAAGTTGTCTCATCTGCATGTTTTTCGCTTAGTATGATTTATAAATCATACTAAGGGGAAAAAAATCTCACATTTTTGTTGCATTAAATTTGCATATCAAAATGATGCCATTTCTTATATAAAATATAGTCCTGCATTTTTTGGCTCCCTTGAGTCACTTTCATTCTGTGAGAATAAGAATGAACCTTAGGGTAAAAAAAAAAATGAATAAATAAATAAAATAAAAATAAAACATTTAATCTTGCATAAATCTTCGGGGTTTTAAATTTTGCCACATCGACTCAGACTCACAACTCAGAAATTTAAAAGAAAAAAAAAAAAAAAAAAATCCTTCCTCAGCTCTGTGATACATAAACAATTATGATTTGGTAATTTTTCTCTTCAAGGAACAATTCGATTTAAATATTTCTGTAGGTAAACAAAATAAAACTATTATTTTATCTTAATGATATATTTAATTTTGCTTATAATTTTTGTCATGTTTAGATAAAAAAATAAAAATTTAATTTATTTTTTTCACAATTGGCTTTATACTTACAAATTAGTTGACAGGTTATTCTTTAAAATTGCAGATCTTTTTGTGTAGTTTTAATATTCAAATGCAGTTTAAATTGACCAAGTCAAAATATGGTCTTTGATGGGTTAGCAAATTTTGAAAAGCAAATTTAAATCCTACTTATTAGATAAGTTTTATTAGCTGTATTCAAAATTTTCCAGTGTTTAGATAAATAAATAAAAACACTAGAAATATTTGAACACAATATCTAGAAAGATTTATAGCTTCTAAGATTTTAAGATAATCAGATGATTTAAGAAAATAATACATTTTTCTAAGAAAGCAATAAACAGATTAATATGATTTATTTAGTTTAGTCTCTTTATTAATTTCTTACAATATTGTTTCTTTGTTCTCATTATTTAGGATTTATACCCAGGCTTATTAATTTTGAGACAAACTTGCAGCTCATTCATCAACCATTCCAGATCTTAATATCTAACAATTTACAGTTCTTTAGACATTTTTTGAGATCCCATAATAATAATAATCTTGTGTCAAAGTCTTTGTCCAGCAAACATTATACATTTGTGACACTTCTACTATAGAGAGAGAATGTGTAATGTATATTATGATGACTAATTGTTTGAAATAGTGGTTTCTACCATAATAGCAGTGGTCAGTGTTTGTGCCAAAGTAAAAGCCAGGATTTAAAAAGTTGGAAAATTGGCTCAACACAATTTTCCTATCAACACTCAAAGTTGTGTGAGTGTGTTTAGGTAATCTAAACATTAGCTACATAAATGAGAATAACCTCCCCTGGTTTCTTTCACTTTGAAGAAGCTGTGTGTTTTCTTTTGTAAAAACACGGATTTTTCGACAAATTGGGTATACCTATACTTTTCTAATATACAGGTAAGTAAAAAGTAAAGTCGTCGGGGTGGCCTAAAGTCAGTATCAACCAGTCAGCGAGGGAGTCTATCCCCTTTTCAATAGCGCTAGACCAAGGAGATTGTTTTTTAGCATCTGAGGTGGAGTGCCACACCTACCATCAGCTCCTTACTTTACCGCACAGATCCCTGTGCTACTCATACCCTGAGTTGGCAAGGACCGTTATCGAACTAGGAACCTTGTGGTTTCTAGCCGAACGCTCTACCGACTGAGCTAACCCGGACCCTTCTATATATATACACAGGTACTCTCATAGAAATATTAACATTAAAAAAAAAAAAAAAAAAAAAAAAATCACCTGTGGGAGATTCTAAGCAGATGTTGACAGGGATGGTGAACATGTGGAGACTATTTGAAAATATATCAAAGGTATTCCTATAAGGGTGTTAACATTTTTAAATCGATTTAAAAAAAAAAAAAAAAAAAGGATGTTGATATTTCTATGAGTACCTGTATATTAGAAAAGTATAGGTATACCCAATTTGTTGAAAAAATCCATGTTTTTACAAAACAAAACACACAGCTTCCTCAACATGAAAGAAACAAGGGGTGGTTACTCTTATTTATGTAGCTAATGTTCAGATTACCTGTGTTATATGTTAGCTAAGTTCTAAAATGAACTGAATGCCATCATTTCAGAGATCCAAAAACTTGATAAACATATCTTTCAGAATTGACTTCTATGTCAGAATTGGTAGTCATTCAAATTTTGACAGACGTGTGCAAGAAACATACAAACAATATTTCACAAAATTATGAGTGAAGAATAGTTTCTTGTGTGTCCATGTATGTGTGTATGTATGTATGTAATCTGCCTCATAGCCAGAATCTTTTTCCCTCTGTTCAACTGTAATGAGATCTTGGATCTATTCAGGTTTTAAACATTGGAATCTTATTAACTGTCATCAGCAGGGTATGATAAACAATGTGAAGGTCACAAAGGCTTTGTGCAATACTGATGGCTGTACAAATCATAGACTGATAGTGTCAAATTTGAGTTACTACCAAAGAGATGGCCTCAGTGAATGAAGTTCATTCAAGAAATCAAATATTTGAGCAGGAAGAGGTTGCTGCTGATCCCTCCAGCAATCTGGACAGAGTTGGATGGCTAACAACCAAGATGTTTGGGTGAAGATTTGTTTGTCTTCAAGTAAACAATTTACACAATTGCTCATGATCACATAGATCAACAAGTACAATGAAATCACTTCTCAATGAAAAACAATGCTGCCACAGAATCTCTAAGAATCTCTCTAAATCAACTGCTAAGTAAGCCGTCTTTGCCACCATCCAAAGGAAAACTCAGGCCAAGCTGCATAGCAACTGTCTCAGCAACAAGCCAGAGAAATCCAGGGATATTCAGACAAAATTAGAAAAAAAAGATTCAAAATGCTTCTAAAACTACCTGAAAGCTATCTATAACCTGCAGCCCTCCAGTACTTCTCTTCAATACACATTGGACAACATTTATCACAGGCTGTGCGAAGACCCTGGACAGATGGGTTAAACACTTTGGCTCTTCTGAACTATCCATCTTTCATCAATGATGAGGCCATCCAATACCTTCCACAGATTCATGTCAACCAAGAACATAACACACTAGCCAGCTTCAAAGAGACCCAGGAGTAAAATATCATGTACACGTTACCCAGAAACTGGTAGACATCTTGCAGTCTATGTGAGAGCATGGTGTTCTACTAGTACAAGGCTTCATCAGACATAGGACTGATAAGAAGATTATCAAAATTTCCGTTTCACTAATAATTGTTTTCTAAATGCAAATCAATATGCAAATGGGTATTAAGAGTTTATCAGCATCATACAACTTTTGGCTCAGTATTACTAATTAAAAAGACCAAAGTCATACACCTGGCAATTCCTATCAGAAATCTAAAGTCACAATGAAGGTGAAAATGTTTAACAATGTAGACAAATTAACATAGCTGTACAATTTGATGAGGAAGTCAGCTGTAGGTTCACCAAAGCCAGTAGTGAGAACAAAGGAGTATCAGTCTAAGAACAAGGTTTACCAAGTTTTAGTAACTCCAATGCTCTTTTTGCATGGGGATTCTGGACAATCTATAGCAGACCCACAACAAAGTTGAATCCCTTCCATGCTATTTCTGGAGACTTATGAGGATCAAATGGCAAGACAAGATTTCTGACAGAAATTCTCTCCAGAATTGGCATGCTCTGCATTCATACACTTGCAGAGAAAGCACAGGTTCATTTGTTCCATAGATGATGAGAAGCTCTGAAAGTTCTTTCTCCATGGTGAACTGATAGATGGCAAATGTTCGACAATTAGAGTTCTGCTTTTAAGACAACCTAAAGACTACAAGTCTAGAGATGCATGCCATTTTGGAAAGATCTGGCAGCAGATCAGCCATTTTGGTAGAGCCTGACAAACAGAGAGGGTGGAACTCACAGAACAATGTCACAAAACTGCAGCAACAAAAGCCAGAGCAGTTAGCACTTAAACATAAACCACAGGTCAAAAATCTATAACCAAAGGTAAAAAATATTGTGCTAGGGCAGGACTTATCTGTCACCTCATGCAGAAAGTGTAGTCAAAGTCACCACCAGACTGATGATTATAATGTGTGTGAGAGAGAGAGAGAGAGAGTGTGTGTAAGAAATATACCCCCCCCCTCCAGTTATAATTAATTTGTAGAATGTGTTTTACTTATACAGCTTCACCAGATGCTATGAAATTTTCTTTTTCTAATAGAAATAGAAATTATTGATTTGTCATAGAAACAGATGCTGAACATCAGGGAGATTTTGAAAATTATACAAAAACTTTTGTGATTACTCTTATAAATTATAACTAAAAGATTATTATTTAAGAGTAATATTGTATTTAATTCATGTAATTCATTGGTTTTATAGATGATAAAATGTAACAGAAGATTATTATTGAAGAAAAATATTGAAGTTGCTCAGTGTGCTTTAATCCAATCCAATTCATTTCTATTTATTAATATTCTGTCTTAATATCAATTTGTCTAAAACCATGAATGAATTTGGGTCATTGTTAGTATGGATTAAACATTGGCACAATTTTTTAAAAATTATTTCACTCTTCTTTTAGCTTGAAATTAGAGTCACCATTTTTATAGTTTACAAGTGTTAAGGTTAATGTCTTTACAAAGCTCTGTGCTGCTAATATATTCCTTTTTTTTTTTTAAAGAGATTTTTCTTTTTTTCTTTTATTTTTATAGATTTTGATGTTTGTAGGTTTTGTGACATAATTGTATGGAAATTTATATACCTCACTTTGGAGGGGGGTTTCATTAAACAAACAAAAAAAAAAAGAAAAAAAAAAGTATCTAGCATTTATATATATAAAACTCTTTTGTATACTTTTCTTTTCATATTGTGTATGAAAGAAACAGGGTAGTGATGTTTTCAATGTATCTTTGTTCTTTATCTAGATATTGAGTGTTGCAAATTCTAAGAGTTCTTAAGGAGAATCCTATGAATATTCCTGTTTTTATTTCCCTGTTGTAATGAGAATAGAAATATGTGTTCATTTTTGTTTGTTGAGTCACTTTTAGTTTTATATCATCAGATTATTTTCAGCCCTTTTCTAAAACAATTCTGTCATCATTTTTAAAAGAAAGGCCCCTAGTAGCTGACAAAGCCATAAAAGCAAAATATTTTCAACAACTTATCCTTTTTTCAGACATATTTCTTAATAATGTCTGTATGTGTGTGTGTGTGTGCAAGGGAGGTAATCTAAATTACTTCCCCTGCATCTCAATTACTTGATAACCCTGGAATTTTCCGATCAAGTGAAATAGTTTCATTATGTAAATCCTAACAAATTCAAATACCTGCCATAGAGATCTGGTTAAGGTGCTCGGCTTTCCAATAATTGCTCTTGTATTTATCAAGGCTTTCAAAACACACCTTAAATTCGTAGAGTTTGCAAATATTAAGAATTAATCATTTTCACTTAAGTATGGTAATTTTCATGTTGCTGAAATGTTTAAGATGCTCTTCACAAGCAGATATTTGTTTAAAATTATTTTCTATACATTAACATCAAGAAGCAGCCAATAGGAAAATTCCTTACATTGGGCTAAACAAAAATGTCGCTCTGCCTTCAAAAGGTTTAAGATTGGATTTCAAATGCTGATTTTCAAGACTGGCACAAGACATTCGGTGCTCAGTGCCTAACTGTAAGTTAGGTAAAATGAAAATATTTTAAATAAATTCAAGAATTACACAACTAATTGTGAAGTGCACAAACTGCTAAAAAAAAAAAAAAAAAAAAGCTGTCACTATTCATAATACAGAAACATTAACTCGTATGACTTAGTTTAATTTACATATTTCACAACACTAAGCTATTACACATACTGTTCCTACTAAAGCTGACCATATTCAATAGTTCTTTCAGGTGTGATTCTTAATTTTCCCCCCTTTCTTTAATTCTTTTAAATTATTCCAATTTTTGTCCTGTTCATTCTTTTATATTCTTTCTGATCAAATATTTTCCCATTTTAATTATACCCAAAATATAAGAAACAATTTTGAACTGATTTGTGTTGTGTAAGTACAAAGAGAGAAAGTTTATTAACCAATGCCAATGATGTCTGTTGATCATAGTCTCTAAAACTTCAAACAATCTTAAAAAAACCCAAAAAAACAAAGAAAAGTTTGGGAATCAAGAGAGACAAATAATCTGATTGTAACATTTACTCTTACAATAGTATTGAAAAAAAAAAAAAAAAAGTTTAGAAAATGCGCAAATAGACACGTTCTGGCGATTCTGCATCTGAAAACAGGAAAGAAAAAAAAGCATGTCTGATAAACAGTTGATAGAATAAACATGCAATTATAAATAAACATCATTACTTGTTCAGTAAATAAAAATTATGTTGATATATTTACTCAACTACAAAGAATAGTGAGACTGGATGTGGTATTGAAAGAGGAGTTGTATTAAACTTAACCATGTTTACAATAATAAAAAACAAAAACCAACCCATGTAAACATGTATAAAATAGATATCTTCATAAAATTTTGGTTAAATATAATTCATTTTTTTAAAATAATAGTTAAGGAGTCATTATCTTAAGTGTTGTACAAACTATTGATTTCATTCTTTGTTTCTTTTGTTAATACATTTGAGCTTTTTAAATCATTTTCATCTGTACACTGCTTTTTTTAAAAATTGGTTTTATAGTTAAAAACGAAGTTTTAAAAAGTATTATGGATGAATAAGTTCAATAACTTGAAGAACTCTTGAGAAAAGTTCTTTTCATAATTATTTTCCAAAATAAATGTAACTTTTATAATAATTTCTATGGATGTTCCCCGATAAGAATGTATATGAAAACCAAAACATTATCCACTAAAACATGGGTGATTCTTTTAAGGAACTTACCATAAAAATCTGGAAAATTCCGAAGAGAGATATTTTGAAAATTCATGAGTACATTCTGGTTTGTCTTTTTAAAAAAAATAAAGATTTTTTTTGTTTCATTTCCAAGATTCTCTTATTTTATTAATATCAGCCAAAACAAATAGAAGATGACAAAGATAAAGTTTAACTGTTGTCACAAAAGAATTTGGGATGAAAAGATAATGAAACAAGGCCAAGGAGAAATGCAAAAAGATAAATATATATATGGACCAACAATTTAAGCGCAGATTTTCACCTAAACAACGAATTAAAATTAAATTGATTATTTAAGGTCAAATTTTTGTTTTAGTTTAAAAGTAGTAACATAATGAACATCAGTAAAAAAAAAAAACAAAATGACATTAGATATGTAATTAATTTTAATACATTTTAAACATTGAATTAACCCCAAAATTTACAAAATCCAGTGCTAAGTTACGTACTTACAAAACACGTTATTAAAAGTTTAAAAAAAAAATTAATGTTTCTCTTTAGAAATCAATAACATTACATACACTATGTACAGAAAAATGACCAACTTGTTGATATTTATTTAAATGAAATTTTTTTTTGTTTAGTCTGCAAAACTTGTTTTCCTTTAGTCTAAAGTAAACTACAGTATCTGATAAGTGACAATTCACTAACTCAGACTGATAAACAAAAAATTACCAAAAATCAGGGAATTGTCTGATTTTAACAAGATTTTCAGCGTTGACTGAAATGAATTTCAATGAATTTCATAATGCAACAGTTATTTTATTTAAGAAGTTGCAGGTTTCTATCAGGTTACTTGCACCCCCACCTTTTAGACATTAATAACACTCAGGCTATTTAGGGCTATGTCTTTATGTTAAAATTAATATATTTTGAATTAGTGAATTTTTAATTAAAAATAGTAATAAAGAAATGAACTTACCTTTTTTTTTAAAAAATTTCTGAATTGTTTCAATCAAACTGATTCAACGGAAATAAATTGAAATTCTTTAAAATAAATATTATTGTTATAGTCATGCATAGTTGCATCTAGAACAATGATTTTTATACCTAATTAATAGATAAAAATTAATTTAAAATGTAATGCCCATAATTTTAAGTTGGAAAATTCATTTTTAGATTTTAAAAACAAATATCTATCTAATCACAAGCTTACTTTAGTAGGCTGATGTAATAATTAATGGAGAAAACTCTGTTTAAAAGTTTAGCCCCCACCTTTTTAAGCAGAAAAAATGTTGATGTATAATCATTTCACCGATAATCTAAAAGAAAAATTATATTTCATATACAAGAGAGTAATTAAAAAAATCTAAAGAATTTCTTTTTTACATTTGATTCTCAAAATTTTTTTTCCAAAATCTTTCTTTAAAAAAATTTTTTCTTTCTATTCATACCTTCAGTCTTTATTTATGCAGCGTATGAGTAGCACAGCTTGGATCTGTGCGATAAAGTAAGGAGCTGATAGTAGGTGTGGTGCATCAGACACACAAACAATCACCATGGTCTAGCGCTAGAGAATAGGGGATAGATTCACTCGGCTGCATAGCTGATACCGACTTTAGGCCACCCCGATGACTTTACTTTTTAAAAATTATATATAACCCCTTAAAATAAGGGGCGGTCAAAGCAAAGTGACTTGAAAAAATTCAGGAAGTTTTTAAATAAATAACTGATGCATTATAAAAATTCATTCATTGATAAATCAATACTGAAAATTTCATTAAAATGGGATAATTCTGAATTTTGGTCAATTTTTTTTCAATCAGTGGTAGTGATTTGATTTTGTAAAATACATCTATGATGTAAAAATTGTTGGTATATACATATATATTGGAGTAAAATATGGAAATAAATCCGACAATATGAAGAAATTTGAAAAATGAAATGTTCGAAAATAAGATGAATTTATTTATAAATAAATAAATTCATCTTATTTTTTTCAAATTTCATTATATATATATATATATATATATATATATAACCATGGAGTTGACAATTGTTCAGGTTAAAATCCCAATAAGGGTAACCCAAAGCCAAACTTTTTTTAGACCTTATTTTTCCAATGCAAGTATCATTGGGGATAAGGTCTAAAAAGGTTTAGCTTCGGTTACTCTTACTGAGATTTTAACCAGGATTAATAACCATTGAAGTCAAAATTGAAATGTTGACTTGATAAAATCTTTACGCAAATAGTATTCCAAACATTTTGTATTGGTAATCACTTTTTAAAATATAATTCCTTTTTTTGGGGGGGATTAAATTTTGTTGGTGAAGCGAAATATATAATTCAAAATTTATGTAAAAGGAAATAATTAAAAGAAACTATCACACCTAGAGATTATTTGTGACATTAAAATGTCATGGCATCTTTTGGAAAACTGCTATAGACAATTTAAAAACGGGAAAAATATTCACCCAATTCCAATTTTTACTTAAAATTCTTATATTTCGTCTGGACAACTACAATAATTGTTGGCAATTAGATTCTCACTGAGTGATCTGCTATTGCAGCTTTGTACTAGAACAAGATAACTATTGTGATGTTAATATTCTTTACATCTTGCAATTCAGTGCTAGTGTAGAGAGTTCAATCCTCATTACAACAATAGATTTGTACAAGATAAGCTTAGTGAATATTTACCTACCTTATCTCTTTCTCATGTATATATCAGATTTGCTCTGATTATGAAAAGTTCACTGGTTTCCTGCTTGTGAGATATTTTCCCCTTGTTTAGTAGTTTGTAAAATTAATGTATAGGTTTTATAGTTTTACTATTAATTCCTGAGTAAAAGGTACTCAAAGCTGTAACACATCTTTGGTCTCCATTGTAGAAAATATATAATAACCTGAAACAGTTAATTTGTGAGTCTTTTTTCTAAATTTCATTCAAATGAAACTTAAAAACTGTTCTTACCCATAACAGCTGAGGGTTTCTAAAATCTTTAGAAGTGAGTAAATTGTTTAAACATTGAGCATTCAAATTTTCTGCTTTTCCAAAAAACACAATTTGAGCAGCCAAAATGAATTAATAATTCAAATATGTGATATAAGGCACACAGAGGAGTTTCTTCTAACAAGTTTAAACCAGGAAAACATCAACTTTTGAAGGCAATTGCAAAATTGACTGTAATTGATCAAATTGCAAAGACCAATACAAAGATACATCTAGTCTTAATAACTATGGAAAAGAGTTCAATCTTCACCGTGTGCCTAATGACTAAGCTGAATATAAATGGTTGAATTGTTATCAATGTGTTCTGAGCTATAATTTTCTTTCACAATATCTTTTGGACATGTTCAAGTAAATTTGTTGTGGGTTGGTTCAGTTTTTATCATTCAAAATTTATGACTCTAAAGCACTGAATATCAATAACTCAATCCAAACCCTCTGACACACACACATACACACAAATATATAATTAATAATCAATCATAATTAATGTTTTATTCTTTTACCCCCATTATTCCAAACTGGTATATATCTGTTTTAAGCATATTTCATATGACATGATATTAAGGTTTTCAACACTTCTCTTGTTCTTGATTATGTTTTTTTATTTATTTTTTTAAAATTAGGAATTTTTTTTTTATGCCAGCATTTTGATAATTCATTGAAAATTTTCAAATAGGCAAAATATTCAAGACAAACAGTAAAAATTAGGTGCAGCTGTACAGAAAATAAATAAAAATAAACTAAAGACAAAAGACACAACTATGTGAAGAAAAAAAGAAAAAAAAAAACAAAAAACAAAACATGTCCACTACAGGGAAATTGCATGAAAAGAAACATATCAGGCAAAGGTGAAAATGTTGGAAGAACCAAAGACAGAACAGAAACAGAATGGAAGGTCAGATATAACAACCAAATCATGTCATTAGGGAAAAAAAGAAAAAAGAAAATAATTATATTGAAATGTATATTGAGGAAGGAAAGAGCCCATCAGTAGAATAGAAAATGATTAGAACATCATTACTATACAAATTTCAAAGAGATGTCAATACCTATTAAAGCAAGACAAAATGTTTGAAGAAAAGAATTAATATCAAAATAAATTCCAATAAAAATATTAAAAACAATTAACAACCGAAGAGTCTCCTGAAAAATGTGATATCAACTTAGATGAAATATATATATGTTAAAGAAAAAGATAAATATCGGTCATGTTAACAGTGTGTAATAAATAATATATAATATATATATTATATATATATATATATATTATAGTGCATAAGTTCTGGATAATGGAAGAAACCCAATCATCAATCTGAATAATTGGTTAAACAAAACATCTGTTGTAGGTTATTCAATTAAAAAAAAAAAAAAAAAATATATCAATATATATATGATTATTAATTATCAGAGATCTGGTTTTTAAAAAAATATTGAGCACTCTGCATAAATAAAAAACAAAACAGTAAAAAATAGTGTGTGTGTGTGTGTGTGTGTGTATATATATATATATAAAAACAATGTAAATTGTTGTAAATGAGAAAGCTTTAGTTAAACACTAATAAACTATTCAAAATAGCCCAGAAGTCAACATTGCCTAAAAATATATAAAATAATGAACAAAATTAGTTATTACTCAAATTATGAAGCGGGTATAAAAGTTCCCAGTGTCCCCATTAAAAAAAAACAATCAAAAAAAACTCACAGAAATTAGAAACCAAATACTTGAAAAACCTAAATACGCTAGAAACTTTTTTTATACACTTAATAGTTTCATCCCTAAATTGTATCATCGGCTTTCAAGATTTCAGTATTCCCAGACTTGATGACCACAATGGTCTTCTATGAAAAGTCAAAATATTTTCAAGACACTGAAACTATTCATTGATTCCTTTCAGGAAGAAGTTGATGCTAACAAATTTTTTTGTTTGAAGTCTGCACGTTAGGGTTGGAAACTGCTGCTTATAAAAATGGATTAAGAGGAAAAACTTTGAAAACTTGCCTGATTAACATTTCTAAAAAAAAATAAAATAAAATTCATCCCTTTATTTTTTAACATCACTGTGTGAGAAAAAGAGAGAAAGAGACTCTTGGGCTAATGTGTGACTGCATTAAGATCTTTTTTTTTTTTTTTTGGAAGAGAATACAGAAATAGATAAGATCAGTGGTTACTATTTGGATTTTCCAGTAGACCCTCCAAAGTTTTGTATTTGATGTTAATCCTAGAGCAGCATGATCAACATCTTTGCATGCCATTTATGCAAATAAGTACCCCCTCCAATACTCTTTTGGGACATTTTACTATAAGAGTTTGGAAGTGTGCCTTGTGGTGTAATGGTAAGCAATCTAGTTTTGTAGACCATTGCTGGAGTTCAGTTCTCACTGGATGCTCCATTCTTCTGGCCTTGGCGCCAAATTAAGCAAAGTTGAGTAAGGATTACTATAAGAATTTAGAGAATTATTTGTTAATTTTCTTTTTTTTTTGTTTCATCTTAGGAACTGGTGGAGAGATAGCAATATATTACCCAGAATCCTCCTTTCTAGTAAAGAAAATGTTATGTTCTTTCAAACAGTCATAGATAAAAAAACAGTAATAAATAAATAGATTAAAAAAAAAAAAAAGAAGAAATTGATAAAGCAAAAGAGAAAATAAATCCTGTAAAAGCTTTTTTTTTTTTTTTTTTTTTTAAATTGTAAAGAGAACAACTCAGCATCAAGGGTAGGTTTTTTTTCCATCTATACATGCAATTTGTTAAATATTTGTGATTTAGGAAAATATTATCTGTGATAGGAGAAAAAAAATATGGAAAAGGGGTATTTGAAGTGAAAAAAAGTATTGGTTGTGTTTGCAATTATCTCAGTTTCTTCCATTGTTCTTGAAGCAAGCAAAAGAAAACATGAAAGCTTTGTTAAAAAGAAATAATGATTGACAAGCTACATTTAATAAGTAAAATCAAGATAATATTACTACTACTACTAATACTACTAGTGTATACAAAAATAACAATTATGGCACTGAGTGATTGGAAGAAAATGAAGGGTAGTTAGATTTTTTTTTTTAATCAGTAGAACAGCTGGCACGGTTAACCAGGTTTTCTGAGGCAAAGGGGGAATTAAAAATTAGGAGTACTGTTTACTCACTGCTGTAGACTGAGAGGAGTGATGATTTGAATAGTCATGATGAATAGCAACTGAAATTAACATGGAAGAAATAGTCAAAAATTGATAATGGCTGACAACAGTCCAATAAAATTTCAAAATTATATAACTACTAATGTTGAAAAAACAAATTAAATTAAAGATGGAATAAATACTAATAAAAAATAATCAACAAGGCTTACTGTAGTAAAGAATGAAAGTCTGATTTTGCTATTAAAAGGCTGAAGAAAAAAACAAACAAACTCCCTGACATGACACATGACGCCTCAAATCCTGATATTAATTCCTGGTCAGTCAATGGCTCACCAATTCCAACATGCTTTGTCAAGAAAATATTATATATATATATATATATATATATCTTATAATGGAGATTGTGTTTGTCTCTCTGTAACCGAAACTATATTACTATTCAAGTCACAATTTCCATAGTTATTTATGTCACATTCTCCATTTTATTTTTATTTAAACTTCAATTATTAATAAAATTGTTTTACTTTATTAATACTGTTGGCCTTATCTACTTTCAAATAACATGCAATTGTATTTATATATACAACAAAATAACGGTTTACAGTGTTAATGGGAAGGCTAATTTGCATATTGATATTAAAAATTTGATTTTAATAAATGTACTTAGTATTATTGATTTCTAATTTTTTTCTCTTCTTAATAAATGAACAAAAATCTCAATAAATCTTAATAGAAATCGATTAACAAAAAGAAATAACTAATTCTATTCTTTACTTCCTAATTTAACTGAATAGTTAAATTAAGAACATTTAGCAATGGAAGTGATGGAAGAGTAAGTGTCAATTCTATTTTTTTTTATTACTCCTACCTCCGTTTCAAATCTTTTTAACTGCATTCTTATTTAGTTTCATTAGCCTTTCTAAATTATTATATTTTATTACATTAAAACTTAAATACTTGCACCCGGCAGAGGGTGCATATAATTGATAGTAACATAAATAGAGACAATTATTACAAGTTTCTTTTGTTATTCTTTCTTAACTGGTCTTCCTTGTTAAACAAATTCAAACTATCCCCTGCTTAACTTTACTGTAGGAGTTTTAAAACAATTTTTACAAGTCTTTTTATCTTTGTTATTTTAATATAAAATCTTCAATAATTGAATTAGAATTTCCATTACATAGTTGTTCCAATGCTTGTGACAAATTTAGTTTTATGAAATCCGAATACAGCTGATGTCCAGTTTGTATCTATATTATACTAAGGCAAACTTTATAAGTTATTCCCTAAATTTTAGGCATTAAATACATAATTTTATTCTGTTAATAATGCTTGCAATAATTCCTGATAACTGACAATCACATTCTTCCTGTAACAGAAGTATAGGATAGACACATGGGCAAAGAAATTCAAAATTTACAAAATTAGACGTTTCAAGGTTCTAAGTACTAATGCTACTATAATGATTTTCAGTCAATCATAGCCATGTGAATGATCACCTTTTTTGCACCAAAGGTGGAACTATTACAAAATCAGTGAAAAGTGAGGGACTAAAATACTCTTTCTATTCTTACGAAACCCATCTGAATGAATTTAACTTGTGTAAGATTTTTTTTTTAAACTCTTAATGTCCTATACCACATCATGCTGGTTAGTTGGAAGTCACTTTCGTTTTCCTAATCCACTCTAAATGATAGCCTTTGTTTGAATGTAACATTAAACATATTTAATAGTCTTTAATTTAAAGGAAATATGTCAGGTTAACTTTAAATGAAAAGGCCATTTTTTGATGAACCCTTATAGGAATGGGGCTCTGGAATTCTCAACAGGGAGTTAATAGAACATTTTTTCCTGGTATCTGTCAGTCTTGTAAGACAATGGAACCGTGTCTGCATCTCTGTGCAGATACTGGCAAGGTTGTGGAAGACCTGCAGTTGCCCATGCAGCAATAGGTTTCCTTCCATCATGTCATGAAAATTATCCAAAAGAAAGGCAAGCTACTATACAACTTGGCATGGGTGCTCCCTGAATGAGATTAAATGTAACTTTGGGACTGCCTTAGGGAATATAACTCCTGGTTTTATCAATCCACGGCAGTATGTTACTCTGCCACACTGGTATATATCTAACCCTTCCACACGAGCATTATGTGACACAAGGTCAATTTCTTAAGCAGAGTTTAATAGGTTTGAATTCAGGTTTTCTTCTAGACTGGTTAAAGAGCACAGTCTGCCTTACTATTTATTTACCCATAGCTGGTAGGAGAATAGTTGAATTCATACCTTTCCCAAGGGTATTAGAGCTATGTGAAATGCAAAGTCTCGTCCAGGATTTGAACTAGTCTTGTCATGTCCATTTCCTATGACAGTAACCATTACACCACACTGGTTACTCTTACCAAGACTAAAGATCTCAATCTACAATTTACTGATAGCTTGAGATTATATATATATATATATATATATATATATATATATATAATTATATTTTTTCCCAAGAGCATTAAAAAAGTTGAGAATTTGATTATCAGATCTACACCATTCACATCTCCAATAGAACATAAATGAGTATTAAATCATTAAATACATGATGGGAATTTTTGGTTCAACATGTTTTTTTGTATTTGCTGTCAGTATTCATTAGATCAAAACAAATCTAGGATGAAATCTAATCCATAATATAGGTTACACAACCAATTAGGGTCATCATGACTTTTTGAAAATTCAAACTGTTTCTGGATTATAATATATATATATATATATATATATATATATATATATATATATAAAAAAAGAGAGTTTTATAATTTGCTTGAAGCATTGTGTATATATTGGTTTGGAGGTTGATTTTGATAGCCTTCAAAATCAACCTCCAAACCAATATATATATATATATATATATATAAAGAAGTCATATTTTCTTGAAATTCCTCAAAGTATGTATGAGAAAACTTTGGTAGTTATTTTTGTGCCCTTATGTTGTGAATTTCTTTTAAATGCAGTGATTGTCATGAGGAGGTTGACATGAAGAAAAAAAAAAAAAAAAAAAAAAAAAAAAATTTAACAGCATATAAACTCCCTATGCTTATGGATTATTTAATGCCAAATTTTTTATTAATTTGTAAACATTTGATTATAACTGTTTTCAACATTCCACTGTAATCAATTTTTTTAGTTGCACTTTTGTCTATAACAATCATTTGTTTGCATCAAATTATATGGTATCAAGTGTTCCTATCTAATACTAATAATTTACACAATCATACAGCTTCATGCAACTATTCACATTTAATAATAATGATTTGTTTGTATATGGGTTTCAAACATTTCTATCAAATACTAATCATGTTTAAACAAATCTATTTGACCCATAGATGGGAGCCTAACATTCTGGGTCAGAGTGGACCTGGGAATAATAGCAATAGAGATATACCTCCCATTGCCCAGAACAGGAGCCTCACCACCGGATGAAGTTTAGTATCATACCACCCCCCCATGTACAAGTGATGATACATTGAATCATTACAAATCACAAAAGTCAAACTGCAAACAATATAGCATGGTGATGAAGGGTGATCTAAGTGACACTCGTCACATGCAATGGAGAGAGAGAGAGAGAGAGAGAGAGAGAAGAGAGAGAGAGAGAGAGAAAGAGAGAGAAAGAGAGAGAGAGAAAGAGAGATCCATAGAAAAAACAGAGACATCTGATGATCAGGTAAAAGAAAGAGAATGAGGCCAATACATAGGAAGAGTTCTCCAAGGACATGTATTACAGACCAGTCTAATTTCAATACAGATTGTTTATGTACAGAGAGGCCACATACACATTAGGTAAGTATTATGGAATAATATTGTCCCATGTGTTTTGCACATCTTGGGAAGACAATGTTTCCATCATTGGATGCCAATTAGTCATACAAAGAAAAGTTGTCTAATCATTTCCACTGCAACAGTCAGTCTCCCCCCCCTCCTCTGAGCAGCAGAGATGATCCTCTGATCATGCTTATGGATCTGTTGTGGGCTATATGATCCCAGGAATCTGAAAATTTACATTTAAATTGTTGGTTGATCATTGAGCAGTATATTTTTCAGAGCAACTGTTTTTACCTTAAATGTTTTGGCTGAGGCACCTAGTTTATAGTTAAAATTTTCAACAAAACATGGCAGTAAAAAAAGAAAAACTTGCCGACCTAGAATTTTTGAGGGATTTATACACGCTTCGATCATTTAATCAGTATGAATGTTATCATAATGTACTTTTTTTCAACAAAGAAAATTCACATTTAGAATCAAAAGAGACTATTTATCTACCTACCTACAAGTTTAAAGTAGGTGTGCATTGAGAAAGGGAAGAATTAGAATTATATATATATATATAAAAAATAGTACAGAAAGACTGATATTCATCTTCAAACTGTCCAATAACTTTACTCTCCCACCCTTTAATGCCACTACAGGAATAAAAAAAAGAAAAGATTTTTTTTTTCTCTCTTTCAGATCAATTCATAGCCTGATATATTTTATTGAATCGTAACAAAAAAAAAAGAAAAAAAAAGAAGATATTTTAAATTTAAAAAAAAAAATCAAGGAGTTAAATGAAAATTTTTTTTTTAAGGAAACCATTGGAGAGAATGAAAATAAAAATGTTAAAGTGAAGGTTGTACAAACCAACAATGAAGCAAGCCAGAAGACTAAAAGAAAAATTACTTTTACAAAAATTAAATGAGTAAAATATTCTTTTCAGGATTTTTATTTGGTGTACTGTATATATTATTTGGATATATATTTAAGTAAAAAATTAAAGCATGGAAATATCTTTAATTGTTGCTAATTAAGCCATGGAATATCGATTGATTAAGCTCATTAGATTGTAACTACAAACAGTAATCTTAACTTTTAATGAAATACAAAAAGATTAATTTCAGTTATTGGATAAAGAAAAGTGAAAATATGAATAATTTTTAAGATTCCAAATGTGAAATATCTTTTTAAAGCTTTTTAAATCACTAGATTTTGACATGTTTTATTCCATTTGCCATTTTCAAATTTAGCTGATTGTCATCAAGAATTATTCTTCAAGCAATTTCACATTAGTAGATATCACTTTATTCTGACAAGTAATAATAAGAGTTAGATTTAATCAGGTGTTGGATAATAATGTCTATTAGACAGATGATTTGTAAAAATAGTCAAGAAAGACCAGCACAAAATAAAATGAAATGCAATTAGAATCTCAAGAAGCATTTTTCTTTTTTGAGATGTACAATTCTTAATATATTAAGTGATATGTGTATAGAATAGTAAACAGTAAAAATTTGGTACCAAAAGATCAAAAAGGGAGAGAGAGAGAGAGAGAGCAATAGAAGTTAGTGCATATAGTCTTCTGATAAGTATTTAAGAGTGTTCCATTACTGATGGACAGCATCATCTTTCTCTTGTCTCACTCTACACACACTAATAAATATATATAATGCGACAAGTGTGTGTAACACTTTTCAGATACTAGAGCGAGATACTAAGCAGAAATGCAGTTTTTATGTAAATAATCCAGCCAATTTTTTTATGGGAACTATGCTGTTAAATAAAAAGCATGAAAAGAGAAAGAAACAAAAGATACAAAACTAATAATGCCTTAATAATGAAATGGCAAAGCAAACATCTGTTAATCATTTTCCAATTAAGCAGAGAAAAATAAAATATTGTTTCAGATTGTTATTTTATTACATAAAAAAAATTAGAAAAAAAAAAAAAAAAAAAAAAAAAAAAAAAAAACAAAATTAGCTGCTGACAGGATGAAGATGGGCTCCTGCTTTGATGGTTTGGTTTCTGGATTGAGAAGGAAATTAGGGTTGAGGGCCAGGGACAGGGAGAGAAAAAGAGTGTGTGTGTTAGAGAGAGAGAGAGAGAGAGAAGGAACCTTTTCCATAATGAAGCAGCAGCAGCTACTGCCAGAGAGGAATTAATACTTTTTTTTTGGTGGTTGACAGCAGCAGAAATTTACAACAGGTAAGAGAGAGAGAGAGAAAGAGAGAGAAAAAGAGAAGGGGGGATTATTGGGGGTTGAGGAGGGGAAAGAGAGAGGGTTTTTCTTTTTAATACCATGAATCATATAATTATTTAACTTTTTGACAGTATTAATAATTTTCTTGAGGCTGTAGAAGGGTGCAAAAGAGCAATCCATAAAAATATGAATCAGTGTGTGGTCATGTGATCACCATGGAAAATAATCAAGTATGTTTTGCTCTTATAAAATTTTGAGGTTATTGTTTTCTACAAACTTTTTAAAGAAGACTTGTTAATACTGTTAAGATTGTGAATATGATCCATGGTAAAGATGAAAAGAAGGAATTACCAACAGTTCACAGGCCAAACACTCAAAAATGCTAAAAAAAAATAAAAAAATAAAATAAATAAAAAAATAAAAAACTGCTTCATCTTCAGATAACAAAAGGTATTAGGAACATCAACATGAACAAAACAACCAGATTTTTTTTTCTTTTTTTTAAAATCTTTTCCATTTGTGTACACCAATAAACTTTTGTACAAAATGAAAGATGGAAGGGGTAGAAGGGTAAAAAAAATTCTTGAGGTGAGAGGCATTGGAAATATATATATATATATATATATATATATATATATATATATATATATATTTTAAGGGGCGGGGGTGTTATGATGTTAGCGTTGAAATAATTTTCTGGGAATACCAGACAAACTCTCACACACAATAATGCGCATGAGACTTATCAATTTATCTACAGGATGGAAAATAATGCCATTACCAAAAAAAAAAAAAAAAAAAAAAAACTGAATATATTTCAGTCACAATGGAAGCTAGATACAAATTGGGGAGAGGGGATAGAGAGAAAGGAAGAGGAAAGAACAAGGCATGTATACTTTACACAAGTAGACATATATGTAAATAATATATATTTATATATGTATATATAAAATTAAAAAAATGTCCCCGTTTTCAAAATAACTGGACTCTGAGCTTGATAAATTTTGATCTTTTTTGTTCATCTCATATCCAAAACACCTTTATAAATACTTTTGGCAGCATTAACGGTACTTTCAAGCTCATAGATTTAAAAAAAATTCTTTATTTAAGTAGGAAAACAAGTTTAAAAATCACACAAGAAAGAGTAAACAGTCAGCTCGTTTTAGCAAAAGGATTCACACATATCTCAATAAACACAATTTTTTTTCTTTCTATTTTACTGCATTTTTTTAATCAGAATTTAAAAAAATGTTTTAAAGCCTTGATAGGAGGGGAAAAAAATGAGTTTTTAAAAGGTATTTTAATAATACGAGGTGGAACAAAGATTGACCATATATATTTTAAAATTACATTTTAGTTTATTTTTTGTTCCTCCGACTCAAATTTCTAAGTTTAATTTTTAAAGTTACAAAACCTATGCCTGGGTGTTCAGATAATGCTGTGCTGCTTTGCTAAGTTAGGTGTCCCAGCAGCGAAAATGAAAATAATCCTAGGAGACAAGTTGCAGCTTCAACAATTCAACAACTGGGTACAAAGATTTGCCAAGAAAATAATAATCATTGTAAAGGTTCCAAGATACAAGACTGAAATTTTCCTTCAAAGTCAAGAACAGAGTTGAAGTATTTCATGAAATAGGAGGCAGTTCCTTAGCTGAACCTAAACCATTTTCAGAGCAGCAGAAAGAGAAAGAGAGAGAGAGAGAGAAAGAAAGAAAAAAAGAGAGAAGATGAAGTTGATTGCAAGAAAATAAAAGACAACAACGCAACCCAGATGCATTTTTAGAAAACAAAGCAAAATAGAGAGAAAAACTAAGATTTAAAAAAAAAAATGATGGTGAGTGAAATAGAAAATTTTATTGAACACAAGTTGGATGCTCTCCACACTGCTTTTATTTAATATTTTTGTTTATTCTTTTTGTAGTGAGGAGAAGGAAGAGGGAGGGGGGGAAAGGAGGTTGGCTGAAGTGGTGGTGAAGGAGTGAAGCCCAGCAAAGACAGTGATGGAAGTTGGAGGAGAGAGAGAGAGAGAGAGAGAGAGAGAGAGAGAGAGAGAGAGAGAGAGAGAGAGAGAGAGAGAGGGAGGGGAAAGGAGGGGATGGAGATTTTTAAAATCCAACTAATAATAATCATCTTGGAGGAGGCAGAGATGTGATAGGAAGAAAGGACTTTGGCATGCTGGGCAACATTTTGGGTGGGGGGCAGATCACAAATGGAATCAGGAGAAAGACAGATGAGTGAGAGAGAGAGAGAGAGAGAGAGAGAGAAAATAAAAAGTTGGTCAGAAAGAGCAGAATAAAAATTACTGCAAAGACCTAAAACAGAAGCTCCTGAATTTGACGAATCTACTGTTACAGCATCATGTAGATACGTTATACCACGCGCAGGTAATTGCGAATTTTACAAGTGCATGTATAGACTGACCGCAGAGTTGGGTATAGGAGCAAGAAAAAGACTAGCCTGAGGCCGAAAATGGACACTCCTTGGCTTGAACCTGAGCTACCCACATGACTGGTCAAAGATCCAGATCTTTATTGGATGAGCCATGCCACCCACCCTATACCTAGTGTGGTATGCATGCATGCGTGTGTGTGTGTGTGTGTAGGTTTGTGTATGAGAGGAAGAGAACATATTTCTGATAAGAAGGTACAAACTTAAATTTTGTGACCTAAAAGGGTTAAAGGAAAGAAAATTCAAGCAAACCAAGTTTAGCTTTTACTATTGTAACGTGTGCAATGGAGGGAGGGCAGGGCATGTGCAATATGGGGAGGGGAGTCACTGGGCAAGCAATGGTCAGTGAAAAAAAAAGAAAAAAAAAAAAGAAAAAAACAGAATAGGAAGAATAATAAAATTTAGAATAAAGATGATGGGCTAATGATGGCACTGATTATATAAACTGACCAATCAATATGCTTGGTTACAGTATATATGGTGGGAGGAGTCCAAATGTTGTCTTCTTCTAATGGGTAAAGCCTTCTAGTTGTAATAGTAGTAGTAGTGGTGGTGGTGGTTGTAGTAGTAGAATTAGTACTGAGCCTGACCAAGCCACAAGGTCATTGAATTTGGTGGAATGAACAAACCAAAATGGCAGTAGCAGCAGCAGCAACAGCTAGATTCTGTGGTGGTGGTGGTAACAGTAGTAAATATCTGTTGGCTAATGGCCAATCAGCAAAGATGAAGTTGGGTTTAAATGATCACGCCCTGCTGACGCTGACACACCGACAGCCCAGTGGTATCCTAAAACAAAAAACAAAACAAGTCAGTAGGGAATTACACAGAGGGTAAATATGATAAAAATAAGGAAACTTTTTTTTATTAGATAAAGCATTGTCAATCCAATTATTAATCTTTGACAAGCATTTTTTAATAAATTTTAATCTTAGTTGGGGTTCATTGCAACTATTCAAACCATTAGACAACAGCCATCAGTAAACAGATGAACACTTATCACGAGAACCCTACGTATACAGATTCTACCAAATTAACTATTAGAGCTTTTACATTTTACAGAAAATCAAATCTAACTCTGAAACCCCATTTTTATTTTCACCCTAAATAATAAGGAAACATTTTGCTTAATTATTCAGTTTTAAAGCTAAACCCAAAAGATATTGGCACTCATGAATTTTCTTGACCATTTAACTTTTGTAAGAGTGTTGTCCAGTAAATTGTTATAACCTAAAAAAATAAGACCATTAAGCGATAGATAGATTTGAAAAATGCTTTATAGTGAGTCAATTATATAATTAAGAATTTGATTGAAAGTGTTACTTTGCTGTTCTCTTGCAAAAAGAATTTACAGAGATATGAATCTAGCATATCTGCTTGAATGCCATATTGCCCTTTATTTTGCCAACACGAGTTAGAAAATTTCAGAACACTCTGCCATACACTGGAGAAACTTATTAAGGGAAGTTTGTGCCGACACTTAAAAAAAGGAAAAAGAAAGTAAAATACTGTAATTAGTGGGCTTGGTATGATGGCAGAGATTAATGAAGGCTTTTTTGTAAGGTGAAAGTATAATAGGGGTAGATCGCAGGTTTTCGGAAGGATATACTGCAAGGTAAGACAAAATAAAAGCAGTATGGCATTCAAGCAGATATGCTAGATTCATGTTTATGAATTCTTGTGGCAAGAGAAAGTAACATTTCAATCAAATTCTTAATGATATAGGTGATTCACAATAAACCCATCTATCACATAATGGTCTTATTTTTAAAAGGTATAACAATTTACTGAACATCGCTCCTAAAAAAGTGAAACGACTGAGAAAGTTCAATGCCAAAAATATCAACATGAGAATGTCATGATTTCAATTATAGAATTCATTGGAAAGGGAGAGGGGGGGATATTTATTTCTCATCATCTAGTTGACGTTAAAAGCCCTTTTCTTATATCTATTTATCCATGTCATTAAAGAAAGACTTATCAAATTTAAAAAAATAATTTCCTGCTATTAGAGTTTATATACATCTAACACTAATTCTTAAAAATTATCATATATAGTATTATTAACATGATAACCAAAATAATTTTGTCTCAAGGTTCTTGTGTGATTATTTCCAACTCTAGAGTAATTAGAGTAATTTAAAATAAAGAATCTTCATATTGCAATAAATGTGTCTTTAAACAATGAATTCTTTCAGATTACTTTTTGGGACAGTATTCAAATCTTACACCTACTTTGGATTTGACAGTTGAGAAATTCTTTTAAGGGTCGGATATTAAATTAACAAAAACATTAACTTTAAAAAATCAAAGAGGAAAAAAAAACCTAAAACAAACAAACAACAACAAAACTGGAGTGTGTCAATTTGAATCAACAAGAAGTAGATGACTTTCAGTAATTGAACAGATAATGGAATTAAAAGGATACATTTCTTTAAGTATATTTTAACATTAAAAAAGAGACTGGCCATTTGATAAACTTGTTTAATTTAAATACTATTTTTATTTATGTATCAGTTAACATTCATATCAAGAGTAAGGTGACATTATTATGATTAAAAACTGCTTGTGCTAAGGGCACTTTGGGGAGGGTATGATTGTCCCATTGTTAGATAGAATTGACAAAAATTGTGATTAAAAGTTACCTACGCCCACCTATCTCAGCTGAAGATTGTTTTCATATCACAATATTGCAATCCTCTTCTTAACTAAATTTACATCATTCCAAGAGGCATGTGTGCAAAAATGTGTCTAAACAACATCTAGCAGTCCTTGAGGCTGTTAGTATTTCTTTTCTCAGACCTACTCTGTGCAGACAAACACCGAGACACTCCATTTATTTACTGGGAGGTATACATAACCCTGGTTTAACCTAGGGCACACACACACATACCCCTCTTTCCCCATTGACTTGACATTTATCTCCGATCACAAACACCACGGAGTAAATGAGCTCTGATGATGATTTTTGTAAAATCGAAATATTGATCAATATCAGCTATGATTATGTTATAAATTGTTTTCTCTTTAACAGCTTTGTGTGATGTTTTCATTCCACCTTTTCATACTCACACAGTGTTACAGTCTTAGATTTGACAAATGTTAAATAAAAATGTGTAATTTCGACATGTTCTGAGTTGAAGTGGGAAGCTAAGTGATTTACCCTTCTATTTTATTCTTTCTGCCCCAATAAAGTGCAATTGTACCGAAACTGAGAAAATGGAAAGAAGGTGATCAGCCTAGGGTCACCTGGTTCAATTCCTTTTAAGGAGTGTCTCTAAAGTAACCAGGTGACCCGATTGAAAAACGTGCAAATGACGAATTACATAGTCAGTTGATAGCAAACTTTCTCATTGTAGAGGTTAAAAAAAAATTCTTAGAACATTTTCGCCAGTTATTTAACTTGACTTTGTTAAACCTCTGTATAAAAGGAATGTTCAACTATCCTGCAGTCTATGAGAAAGACCATTAATTGAAGATAAATTATTTCAACAATTCAAGAAGAAAATTGTGGGGATATATATTATTCCACACAAAAGAAACCTCAAATCTGTCTGCAGAGGAAGAGAAGGAAAAGAAAAAGAGGACTGACAACAAAGAGACGGCTATACCTTCTGCCATATATACATACAAGTTAAAAGGAAATGAATCCGACAGTATGAGTATAGATAAAAGGATATGAAAACAACACAATATGCTGTTAAAGTGAAAACATTTTATAACATATTCATAGCTAATATTGAACAATATTTTGATTTTTATAAAAAATCATCTTCAGAGCTTGTTTATACTCTGTACTATCAAGAGCGGAGATGAAAGTCATATGAATTCAAAACGAAAAATATTGATGTTGCAAAAAAAGTTATGTGGTAGTTTCAAATATATATATATATATATATATATATATATATATATATATATATGGGGGGAGAGAGAGAGAGAGAGAGAGAGAGAGAGAGAGAGAGAGAGAGAGAGTAAGAAATTTGAATTTTTGCATATCTATGAAAGGTTTACAACTCCTTTGTTGATATCATATCTGCTCATTATCTTAATTTGTTTCTTTGATTTTATTCTGCATTAAATTATTAAGCCTTATATCTCATGTCTGTTATTTGTCATCATTGGTCCGTATGGTCTGAACCGGGGACCCCTCCCCTCCATAAAGAACCTTGTGTTCATTCCATCAAGTTGATTATATATATATATATATATATATATATATATAGTTATGACGAAAAAAAATAATTTCTCAAGTTTGGGGATTTATGTCAACAGCTTTATTCAAGATAGATGATAGGGAAGAAAGAATGGATGATAAGTAGAATGTCTACTTACACCAACCACCCATGTGGAATTAAAGGTGATTCAATAAGTAGTTCTGCCTTCACTTCCTTCATTGGATTCATGCCGTTGACGGCCACTGCCGCTGCTACTGCTGCTGCTGCCACCACCAGGGTCTCTTGCATACTCGTCTCGCGGTTTGCCTCTTCCAAAGATTGTTGCGTTCCTCTCAGATTTCAAATAATCATTCAAAGGATCTTTCACTGTCCGTGGAAGAAGCTTCAGACGGGGACGAGCAGCAGCAGACTCTGCAGAAAGTCCAACGCCAGATAAAAGAGAATAATATAATCTAATTAGTATGGAGGTAAAAAAAGACAAAAACAAACTATAAACAAAAACATGTTACACTTAAGGAAGGAAGGAAGGAAGGAAAAAAAAGAAAAAAGAAAAAAAGAAAAAAAAAAAGAAAAAAAGGGACATGATTTTGCTCCTTTCATAAATGAATAAATCAACCCATATTGCTAATTTTCATCTGGAAGGTGATAAACATTAAAAATTAATTTTGTTGGATGTTATTTATTTTATGGCATCTCAATCCTTCTTGGGTTATTTGATGTCTAAGGTTAGCTCATTTTTGTTATCTGGCAAACAATTATATGGTTTCAAGTAACTAAGAATAATAATCATTTGCACAATTATAAGGTTTCAACTATTCCTATTTAATAATAATCATTTGTTTGCAAACTGTTCTATAGTTGAAAGTATTTCAAATAGATCTATTTGACCCATAGATGGTTCTGTAATAAGTATTACCACTCAGGGTTAAAGCGGACCTGGGAATAATGATAATGAAGGGGTCTCCACATTGTCCATAGCTGGAACTTCACCACCAGATGAAGTTTAGAGTAATACACAGGACTCAATCCATTTGGTAAAAGTTAAAATATCTATGATTTATAATATTAATATTTACCATTTCTCACAACCCATGAATTTATGAAGCAATTCCAGTTCACAGAGCAAAGTTAAAAAAATGTGTGTGTTACATATTACAATGAACAAGAATTTTCAAATCCATTTCAATTGAAAACTTGAATTTATTGTGATCAGAATAAAAAAAATAAATTCAAAAAATCTATTTTGTTTTGACTTAGCTACCGTATATACTTGTGGATAGGTCGCACCCCTAATTTGTGATTGTCAAAATGGATATTTGTGGTTGACCAGCAGATAGGTTGCATTATAATATTCATCTTTGTTTCAAGACTTTACTTATTAATATTAGATCTAGAACACTTTGCCATAGACTGTGATGCATAATGCAAACATATAGAAATAAGGGTTGTGTTTCTTAGTACTATAATCAAATAAAAAAGTGTAAAACGTGTAACAGTCAACTAAAAAAAAAAAAAAAAAAAAAAAAAAAAAAAAAACATTAATTATCTACTCAACAGTTATAAACATATATTTACAAAGGAAAGGAAAGTTTTAAAATAAATCATTAAACAATAAAAAAAGATATGATAGCATATTTTTTCTTTCTTTCAGAGATTTAAATCTTTATTAAGTGTTAAGCAAATGACAGTTGGTTTGGTTTCTTTGTTTAATGGAATCAACCTTTGTGGGTTATTTAATGTCATAGCCATCTTTGTAGAAGAACAGTGCTGGTACTATTTAACCCATAGCTGCAGGAGATAAGAGGGTTCACATATCTTTCTCAAGGGTATTTGTCTGAAAGTGAACATAATAGCGCGACTAGATTGGTTTGGTTTGTTTTAGGGCATATCAACCTCAGTGGGTCATTTAATGCCGGCAAAGTTTTGAAAAACTCATTCTTAATGGATACTCAATTTTTATAAACTCACGTTTTTCTATTTAACCCATAGATGGAACCCTAACAGGTACTACCACTCCAGCGTGACTGGAATTTGAATTCCTTTACTATGTCGTCGCAGTCCAGCACATTAGCCACTAGGACTCCCCCGATTATTGGGTGGGTAAAGTTTGTAGATTAATGCTGCACGTGTGTGTATTGGGGAGGGCAGGGGAAGAAAGGACACGCTTAAAATTAGCCAAGGAATTTTTGGTGTGGGAGTGGGTCCACTGTATAAATCTTTAGTTTTCACCCCCCCCTCTCCATTCACTTATCAGTTTTGCAAATTCAGTTCTAACATTTTTCACCCAAGTAAATGAAAAACTCAATGGTTATGTAAATCAAGGATCAACTCACCAGGGGACGGTTCTCTAAATTCTGCAGACTCTCCACTGTTGCGCCGTTGGCGAGGGCCGCTACCAAAACCTCGTCTGTTGTCAGGCCGATCATAGCCACCACCGCCACCGCCACCAGGACCACCACCACCACGGGGACCACCAAAGCTTCTAGGCGGGCTTGCACCACGGCGGTCATAGCCATGGTCATCCCGGAAATCATTGCGACCACCTCCTCCTCCACCTCCTCCCCGGCCACCAAAGCCACCTGCAAATCCACCTGACAAAGAAAGAAAATTTGTTCAGTATTAAAAAGTTACAGGTATAAATTTCTATCACTTCAAACATTTGGTCTATATTTTGTGTTATTTCTAAATACCTAAAATATTTGAAATGCTAGACATGCTTGTTATACAACAGTTTTTAAAAAAAAAAAATGAATAATATTTTTGCCATTTTGGGTAATATTCAGATTTTAGTTTTGGTCATCCATACTTCAGCTGTCACATGAGAGTTTCATAAATTTATGTGAGCTTTCATGACAGCTGATTCAAGAGTTGACAGGTATCAGACACCCACCCACAGTAAACCCATCGATTTTCCACTATATTTAAAATAAAAACAATTTTTTCTTTCTTTCAAAATCCATTTAAATAAACATTACAGTAACTAATTTTCATCAAATCCTATATTTTTCTATTTTATTTTAGGAAGGTTTTAATTAGAGTTAAAATTTTCCTATTGGTAGCTATGAGTCAGAGAATTCTAATGTCCATGATTGATACAATTTGTAATGTTTTCATGTTGAAATCAGCAGTATTTCATATTTAAATTATACCATTTTATTAGGACATATGAGGTTAGGCATGAACAAACATGAAAAGTGCATCTGGTCTATACTTTTAGATATGAACCAAAACATAGTATGACAAGTTTTGTGTGTTACAGAATAGATACTGGCTTATATATATCATTTTTATCTCTAAAAACAGTTAAGTCATTTAAATAAACAACAACAAAAAAACTGATATAATCTTTTGGAGCTTTTATCAGTATCATTGAGAGTGATCTATATAAAAACTTATTTTGTAGATAAAAAAACAAAACAAAAAAAAAAAAACAAACAATAAAAACAAAACATCAGCAAGATTGGTGTCAAATCCAGCGAAGATAAATTAAGTAGAATCATTTGGATTTTATTAAAATCTTATATTTTAGATAATACTATGCACATGATAAAAAATAAAAAATAAAAAAAATTGTTACCTTGTGCTGCTGCGCCTCCTGCACCACCACGACCTCCTCGGCCCCCAAATGAACCCTTGTCTCGGCGACCTTCAGCTATATCTACCCGTAAACAACGGTCATTAAATGACTGTAAAGAGAGGAAGAAAAGAGTTAGGAATATATTTAGTATATTGGGAAAATATTTTAAAACTAAAATAGACCATATAATAAATATTTTTTAGTCATGAATACAGAAATTATTTTTTTCTGCAACCTTCCTCTGGAAGGATTTATATTCTCAAGACTGATGGTGGCTGAGACAATCAGAGTCAGTGTTCAAGCCCAATCAAGAAAAGGCTAAGGATAGGTTCTCCCTAATTAAAAAATTGGCACATAATCTTCCAGGAAGGAGCAGGATGTGTATTTTCAAACTTGCAGAGTCTATATGGCATAAATATCTACCCACATAACATTAAGTTTACAAATAAAAACAAATTGACAACAACAATGGAATTTCCTTATATCTAAGGTCTCAAGTTAAATAAGCCTTGTGGCATTCTTTCATAAAATAAGAATGAAATGAAAGTAATGGAATTCATAAACTGGTAACATACCATTAAGCAGATTTATCTTTTATATAAAAGATTAAAAATAAAAACATACTTACTGCACCATCAAAAGTAAGGGCTTCTTTGAGATCTTCCAGATGTTCAAATTCAACATAAGCAAAACCTAGTCAAAGAAAAATATAGATTTATAGCAAGCTTAAAAAAACCACAAAACAACTAGTGATTTGTAATAATGTATTTGTATTAATGGTCTTATAGTTATTGATATTTTCTTTAAATGCTTATGAAGCTCTACTTGATAAGAGTAAAAATATTTTTGTGCTTAGGATAATTGAAAGAGAATCCCAATAGAACAAATGAAAAAGGAAAAATATATTTTGATTTCCTTTTTTTTTTTTAAACTAAAATTTTATTCTTTTGTCTGTCAAATGCCAATTTGCCCTCTGTTAGCTGCTAATCATTTCTTCCCTAGTAGTCAAAGGATTTTGAACCAGGAAGAATAAGGGCTAAGCAGATGAAGTTCATTACTGAGAGGGAACCCCCACCTCAAAAATGGACTAATAAATGTTTTCTTTCCGAAAATGTATCAAAGATATAAAGAATAATAATTCCATGACCAAGTGAAAGCAGTTATGGTGTGTGCACACTAGTTAGAAAGTTTTCAAAGATCTCATTACAAATTATATACCTGAAGAAGGCGGTAGAATGAATCAACTGAAACATTGATATCAAAATATCAACAAATTGTTGTCTAAACAAAGCTCTAGACAATGTTAACTTTTATATTTGAATGAAATATTATTTGTATAAATTTTTGAGATGAGGTTTGATAATCTGTATTATTTGGATTTGGACACATGGCGCAATGGATATAGGGGTTGAGTCCATAAAGTTCTAAGTGACAATCATCTGTAGGCTGCAGGTTCAACCCTGACCAAGCGTGATAATAACTTAGAATACTTAACATAGCTTAACACTTGTACCTGATTATGGTTAATGGAATGAGAACAGTCTACTCTAGTAGATTGATTGAATAAAGGGTTTGGTTTGAAGTTCTGTGAAGGTTTCTGATTACAAGAAACACCTGAAGAATGCCAGAGGGCACATCAGTTGAAACGTTATGTATATAACAATAAAGATGAGGACAACAGTCCGAAAAATCCAAATAATACAAATTGAATGAAATAATTTGAATTATGGTTTAATATTTAATACAGACATAATGATGAAAACACAGTGTGTGTGTTGTAAAGTGTCCTGCTAACAGGAAGAAAAATGTATATATACCTTTGAATTTATCTGTTTCTTTATCTCTTACCAATCGTACACTCCGTACCTAAAAAGAAAAAGCCAAAGTCAAAATCACTGCTTCATCCATTGCACCTACCATTAAGATAGGGAGAGAGAGAGAGAGAATATAAATGACAAAAAGACCCATGCTAATTGGAGCTAATTACACCTAACGAGCATTCTTTGAGATGACAGACCCTCTGAAGACCAAATATAAAATACCCCTCAAGAATATGGTGGCCAAAACATCTTAAAGACATTAATAAAAAAAACAAAAAAAATCATGGAGATTAATGAAAATACTTTACCACTGAATTTGAGAATATATTGTATTTGCTAGTTTAGAAGATGAATGGTTTACAACAAAAAGGTATTTGGAGGATTATCACTCATTGCAATTCTAAAATAAGTAATACTAGCAAAAGTACCCGGTCTATGACCAAACGAAAACATTTTTAGGAACACCAGGGAGTGTTCCTAAAAAGGGTATGACATTAAAGTGCATTTAATAGTGAAGTTCTAATTCTAGAGCTCTGGGAAATGTGGAATACTCCTTCATTGCCATTTTGACCCAGAGTTGTAGAACCTGTTAGGAACCCATCTATAGGTTAAATAGATTAAAAATTGAGTTTTCATTAGAACAAAAATTAATTGTTTATTGGATATTTAATGTTAAACAAGGCTAACAGTTTTCTATTATAATATTAGTTTATTTTAGGAATAGTCTCTTTTTGATGTTTACGTTTTTTTAATATTAATAGCATCCCATTGTAGTATAAGGGTTTGCAAGTTAGACTAATATTGTTACTGAATAGCGATTTTAATACTCGCTAGATGCCCTTTGCTTTCGACCTTGTACCATATCCTACCTGTGACAGACAGGTTGGGTAAAGAAAATGAGGTCCCATCATTGTGTAATGGTTAGCAAGGTAATCTCGTAAATCCATTACTACTGAATAGCGAGTTCAATCCTTGCTGAATGTCACATACTTACGGAATTGTGTCTGCTAAAAATGTCATAATATTGACATTTTTTTTTAGCAGAATTTAGAATTCATGTTTTTTTTTGTTATTTTACTAAAAAAGTCCTGTATAGAAACTTATAAAAATATTCTGAGATAATTATTCAGACTCTTATCTTTATAGAAAAAAAATCGTTTTTTATCTGTTCATCTTTTTCAGATTTCATAAAATAAAATTGTGAAAATTTGACTATTAGTTGATTTTTCATACAATTTTTTAAAAAAAGCTGGCAGTCATAACTTGTTTTTGGCTACTGTAAATTTCAATTGATTTAACTGTGCAAAAAGATAAACATTGTTTTCGTTCCTAATTATCATTATTTTCATAAGCAAAACATTTTTTTTTTTTTTAAATCATCAGGAGTTGTTTTAATGTTTCTTCTTTTGAATGGTTCAAAAATTTTGAAGATAATATTAACCTTTATTCAAGTTTCATTGTGTTAAATATAAATCCAGCTAGCAATTTGAAAATAATAATAGTATGTGTTTTTAAAAAAAAACAAACCCTCCCCTTTTTAATCGCTAAGAATTTGCAATTTTTTTTTTGTTTACAACATTGAGAATAATATTTAAAAAAGTAACTTGTGAATGTTTTAAATGATTTTTTCTAAAACTTTTTTGTACACAAGACAATTTTAAATTAATTTTTTAAATGCATGTTGAGTTAGAAATAAAATGTAATATTGTAATTTTTCTTTTTTGAGCCCTAAAACAAAAGTAACAAAGCTAATAACTAAACATTAGCTTATTTGTAGGTGGTTTTTATGAATAGTTTCTTATGTATTTTATTCTAAGAAATATGAAAGTATTTGTACAAAAAACCCCCCAAAAAACAAACATCCATAAAAATGTTTTCATTTAATTTTTGTTTGTGTATGTAATTTTTTTTTTCTATTACAATTACGTTTTCTTTTTTAAAATTTCCTTTTCATTACATTTAAAAAGATACTCTTGGTTTGAAAAGTTGATTTTTTTTATGTTAGTTCTCAAAAAAAAACCAAAAACAGTTTGTACTAAATTACAAAACAATTGCATTCAAAATAATGTTGGCTTTTTAGTAGAAATAGAACAACTTCTATTAAGAAGGTCAAATTCGAAGTCATGGTTGTAGCAAAATCAAATGATTTTCGGAAAGCATTGTATAGCTGCTGTTATTGTATCAGCAGGAGCTTGCTAGCTGGTTACATCAGCTACTTAGCTGTGTGCTCACTGACTTTTTGTACGCCTGTGAGACCTGGGTTGTTTACAAATGACATCTCAGGACACTCAAGAGATTCCATAGAATTGCCTTTGCAGGATTTTAGGGATAAAATGGTTGTCATTTACACCAGACACCACAATACTTGAAAGATGTCACCTGCCTAGTATTGAGAGTTTGATCCTTAGATCATGTCTTCACTGGTCTGGACATCTAGTTCGCATGAATGATTGCCGAATCCCAAAACAACTATTTTACGGGGAAATCTCAACTGGCAAACGTTGTCAGTGCAAACCCAAATTGAGGTTTAAGGACTGCCTCAAGGACACTCTGAAGAACACTGCTATTGCTGTGGAGAACTGGGAGAAGCTAGCTTGTAATAGACCTGGCTGGAGAGCCACCATCTACCTGTCTGTGGAAGAATTTGAGTCTAACCGAATTAAACACCAAAAATTGAAGCGGGCTATTAGAAAGGGTAATTTTCAACCCAGCAACATTCAAAGTGGAGAAGTTCCAACATGTAGTTTATGTGGAAGAGTATGTCTCTCCAGGGCTGGCCTGGTGAATCATCCGAGAAAACACAAAGATAGTGTCAAATGCTACTGGCACCCAACTATGATGATACCCCCCCCAAACAAGACAGGAAATGGTCTTACTCGAACACGAGTTGACAGCCATTATCATTATTAGCTGATACAGGCAAGCTCTTGCTGATGCAGCAGCTATATGATGCTTTCTGAAAATCGCTTGATTTTTGTTTGATTAATTATATACCTTAATTAGAAAAATCAATAGCCAAATTTGCTGTGTTTCTTAGTTAGAAGGTTGTTAAGATGTATGCAAGATTTCGAATGTGAATGGCGTCTCTTTTTGGAATTATAAGTCAACACGTACATACCAAACTTTCTTATATATGATCAATCCAATATAAATTAAGATTTTTAAGAATTTACAGTACATTATTCATCATCAAATGGCATATCAAATTTCACCCATGAGTTAAGCTTTATAATATTTAGTCGTTTCATAACAAAAAACAACAACAAAAAAAAAACAACAAATCAGCAGTCACAGCTTGAAAAGGTAAAAAATCAAATGTGAAAATGTTACCTATCACACCTGAGCCAGAGAAATATTGCAATTCAAATCACACGCACAAAAAAGAAAAGAAAAAGTTAAATTCCTCAATGTGTTTTCACAGTAAAATATCAAATCTTGAAATACAAGACTTATTGATTACAAAGTTCACTTTCAGAGATGAAGAATCCATATACACTAAATGTACAGTTCAGGCAAAACTGATAAGAGATGAGTTGCTTCCCATCCCAGGTGCAAATCAGACACTTCTTTATGTTCATTCATTCTTAATTAAATTATTTACTTGAATTTTGTAGCTCAAGATATCCTTTCTCACACTAAAGATAAAACAAATGAAATTCCCTCCACCAAAAAACAAAACATTAAGTGACAATAAAAACAATATTTACAAATCTTTAAGGAATATTTTATATCTTATTATAATGGAGATTAGGTGTCTGTAACTACATCAATGCTTACATTAGAATACCCTCAGGAATTGCGTAAGTTTATTGAGGAGCATTTAATTTATAATCAAAATCATTAATACATCATTTGCCTCAAAACAGCCCATGTTAGTATGTTTAAAATGCTGCAATGTATCTTGTATATCATTAAGAAATAAAGGTTTACATAATATATGGTGTGGTTAATTTGCATACTGGTTTTAACAAAACCAGGTTTAATAAATAATTACTTGTTATTGATTTCGAATATTATTGTTTTATTCTCCAACATATTAAAATCAATTCTATGAATGATTTTATATAGAAACCAATTAAAATAAGTAATCTTTATATGCGTTCTTATTTAATTTTGTTAGTCTATTTTTAGATATTTCATTACATTAAAACTTAAATACTAATGCCCAGAAAGCTCATATTCTTGCTAGTCCTTATAAGTAAATCTATCAAAAACTTTAAAAAGAAATTCTTTGATAACAAATGTTTACCAAAATCAAATTGATGATTGGTTTTGTTTTACGGCATATCAACCTCAGTGGGTCATTTAATGCTGATAAAGTTTTGAAATAAATCAATTCTTAATGGATAATACAATTTTGTTTATCAACTCATGTTTTTCTATTTAACCCATAGATGGGACCCTAACAGGTACTACCACTCCAGGTCAGAGTGGACCAGGGAGCAATGGTGATGAAGGGGTGCTCCATATTCCCCAAACCTCCAAAACTGGAACCTCACCATCAGATAGAGTTTAACGTCATTCCCAGGGCATGTAGACCCGCAGCCACCGCCTTCTAGCACCCATATGATAAAAAGGGGTTGGGGCTTGCCATAAGGGCAATAGGGTTGGGAAAATCATAGGTGCTAGGGCTTGACGTGACCAGCCGATTGATCGGAGGGGGCCTCTCCGACCGCCCGTCTAGCCCAAGATAGGGCCAAAGTGGAGTATTGCAAGTGATGAACTGCTCATCCACCTGGGCTCCATCCTTAAGCATCACGGGTCACCACCCACGGCCAACAGGTGGCCCCATTGGGGGAGTCTTACCCCTCTGCAGAGGTGCATTCTAACGCCCCACCGACAGGGTGGTCAAATTGATGACAAAACTTTTTGTTGCCAAGAAGTTGTAAAGCAAGCAATACATTTCAGTGAGTAATTTGGAAAATAATAGTAAAATGGAAACTTACGTTTAGGCCTTGAAATATTACTTCTAAATCCCCTTGCACTACTTTGTATGGCAAGTTGCCTACAAAGACTGTGAAGGGTGGTTCAGTGGGTAAGGGTTTACGTCGTCCTCGATCTCTCCCCCGGTCAGCATATCTGTCACCATACGTTGAGTCACCTCCATATCCTCGACTTCCACCATAGTCATCTCTGTAAAAGATTTGACAGAATTACAAAATAGATTTGTAAGAAGCAAAAAGGAAAATATCCCTGCAAAAATTTACAATAAATGAATCAACATTTCTAAATATTAGTAGCATTGAAAATATATTTGCAAACAAAAACTATTTTATAGCAGCAAAAAGTGTACAATAAATTAAGGGGGAAAAAATGAAAGCAGGAAATAACAGGTATTTCAGGAGAGTACATATCTCATTTCTATCGAGAGAAACTGAAATATCATTTGATTTTGTTGATGAAAACTAATTCAAAGGTTTTTTTAAAAGAAAAAGTCTATGCTTTAATTAGCTAACCTAACAAATCTTTGCGAAAAATGGATTGTTCATAAACAAAGAAAATCCCTTAAAATATCTAATGGAAACTAGAGACAGAAGCATGGATATAGATATGAACATACAACTTTCATCAGAAAGTGATACAAAAAAAAAACAAAAAACAAAACAAACTTGTATAAAAGTTAATTTCATTGTTACAAGCTATTAGCTTATCTGGATGAAGCTAAATTCATTTTCATATAAAAACTTAAAAAAAAAAAAAAAAAAAAAAAAAAAAAAACTTGTTATGTGGAAGCCACACATCAAAGTGTATATGAACAGCAGTGATGCTGATAGCTTTTTGATTTAGTGCATCTTGGGTTGCTCATATTTGCTATGAATAACTCCATGTGAAAATTTATAAGTTCCAACTTCTACTTTGTAACCTATCCTGTGTAATTTGTTTCTAAGAAACTATTGAAATGCATTTACAGTTAGCTTGAAATGGCGAGGGAAGAAAAAAAGAAAAAACACTGGGATGCATGGATACAATTTTACTGTGTCCTTTTAGATTTTTGTGAGTCAGGAATACAGGACGCATACCTATCAGCATCTCAAATGATTTTAATGCTTGATTATATTCTATCTCATAGAATTGATTAATTCATAATCAATGTCTTAATTTTGATCAAGTTCAATCAGTTTAGACAATCATAGAGTATTATTTTGCAAGAAACTAAAAACCACTTGATGTCTGCTAATTTACAAGGCATTCTCCATAAAATATTTCATTTGCATAAAAAACCAAAGAAACATAACATGCAAAAAAAAAAAAAAAAAGCACATTGGTATAACAACCGTCACCAAAATTAATCCTTTTCACCAATCTAATAGTTTATGCAAAAAAAATAATTGTTTTAATAAAATTTACTTGAGCAATTAAAGAAAAACTATTTTTCTTGAAATCATTTTTGCTAGATTTTTAAAGGTTTTTTGTGAGTAGACATTAAAAGATAACATAGTAATTGATGCTCTTGTTTTAAAATTTCAATTCTACATTATACAAGTTGCCCCCATATTTCTTAAAAAAATTTTATGTTCCAAGAAATGAATATAAATTCAAGATGGTTTTATATTTAAGTACCAAAATACCATCATGCCTAATGGATGAATGAAATAAAGAAATTTGGGGATACCAAGGCCAAGCCCTCAACTCCACAATTGTAATTTACCTTTCATATATGAAATTAAAATTGTTGATAACGTGAGCACATTTGTAAAAATAAAAACACAAGAGCCTACATATTCCAAGCTGAAATAATCTAAAAGGCATTATCATTTTGTCATATTTCTTTGGCAATGAAAGTTTATGATATAATGAACATTCAGAAATTGACAAAGATTTTTGCTGCCTTGATTAGGTTATCTCATCCAACAAAAACAGTTATATTTTTTAGCATCATCAAAAGTTTTGCCAGAAGCAAAATTTATTGATGTGGATAATGTACAAACTTTTATAGACTCTTATTACAGATAATAATCAATGTTTTGATAGGAGCAAATTCTGAGTAAACCAGATATTTGCTTTACAATATAAAATTCCCATAATGGAAGAAGAAAAAAATCAGTGTAAAGTGGGTGACACTAAATGATGACAAATCTGTAATATGAAGACTACATAACAAAAATCAACATTAAAACTGAATAGCTCAGTCGGTATAGCGTTTGGCTAGAAACCACAAGGTTCCTAGTTCAATTCCGGCCCACCTCAGACGCAAAAACAATCTCCTTGGTCTAGCGCTAGTGAAAAGGGGATAGACTCCATCGCTGATACCGACTTTAGGCCATCCCGACGACTTTACTTACTTTAATCAAAAGAAACAAGCTAAGTAAAGGATTTTCTGCGTATTCCCCCATACAAATGGTCTTCACATTTTATAAACAGCTGCTACTTTTATTGGAATAAACCTTAACTTATCTTAATCAAATTGAAGTGGTTAATGTGAAGTCCTTTTCATTGAGAAGAACTCAAGTCACTCTACTCCTTATTCCCAAACTCTTTTGATTTGATGAAAACTTTCCAAGTTCAATAATTAACTGAAACTCATGATCAAATTATTTCTTGACCCTTTATATCTAAAAAAAAAAAAAAAAAAGAAAAAAGAAAAAAAAAAAAGAAAAAAGAAAAAAAAGAAAAAAAAAGTTATCTATTCTTTTGACCAATTTTCAATCATTATTTCACCTTCCAAGTCAACTAAACAAAGAGCAATAAAAACAAAAGTGAACATTAAAGAAAATCTAAGAAAAACAGCAATTTGTTGGGGAAAAAGCTACAATTCTAGGTAAATTCATCATATCAAATTAATTGCTCTTATGGTTACCCTAATCCTTTAGCTCTTTTTATTAAATTCTTAAAAGCAATAATTAAATTCTGAATTTTGCCATAAATAATTTACTCTAAATAAATCTACTACATGCTGAATTTACTGGCAATAAAGTTATCAGAAATTTACTGAACATGAAAAGCTACATGTTGCCAGGTATGGTCACTTGTTTTTTTTTTTTTTAAAGCTTCAAAAGGAAATTACATTTTGTTTTGGTGCATCTTTTGCAATGTTAACAATCTTAAAATATTAGTAAATTTGGAAATATGATATTAAAAAATTAAACAATAAAAATGAAAGGTAAATTCCAAGGCAGTTGGAAATAGAAAGTATTTTTAACCAAAAAGAAATTTAGTTGGTTACGAAAAGCAAAAAGGAATGATCATTTTAACACAAAATGATTATGGTGAAAGAATTAAAGAAAAGAAAAAAGAAAGAAAAAAGATAAAAAAAGAAAAGAAAAGAAAAAAAACAAAAAGAAAAAAAAAGAAAAAAAAAAAAAAAAACATGCTAATACTTTGGATTCTTGTTGGACAAAACACTTGCCTTAAATATTCACATCACTTAATTCTTATCTACTAAAGGTCTATTATAGAATGCCCATTAACTCTTAAAGTCCTGTACCACCTCATTCCACCCGGCCAGAAGTCACATTTGTTTTCTTAATCTACCCCAAATGATAGCCTTTGTTTAAATATAATATTAAACCTATTTAGAAGTCTTTATTTTAAGGTAAATAACAGGTAAGTTTAAATGAAAAAGCCATTTTTAACCATTTTTTGATAAATCCTTAGAGGAATGGGACTCTGGACTTAGAAAATTCTCAACAGGATGTTAAGAGTTAAAGGGACAGGCAAATAATTTTGCAATTTGATAGCAGGTCATTGACATTTCTAATCTTTATCAACAGAAAGATTATAGAAGCATTTTGATCAGTTGAAATGTAAACTCTTAACTGAAGTGCCCCCCCCCCCAATCATAATTTTATTAGGCTGCAGCAGCTGAATTGAAGTTTTTGTTTTGATGCCCGCACTTTACACTTTTTTCAATCTCCCCACATCTAATAAAATTATTAATCTCAGCTCCAAATTGACCTTCTTTATTTCTAATAACCGATTCAAATGTACTTAATGATGGTAAAAATGAAGAGTTTTCATAATAAAACTGACTTCAAAAGATGAATAGGTAAAGAGAGAAATAATTAAATATCAATTTCTTTAAATGACCAAACTAAACATGATCAATTCATCTTTAAATGGTTTTCAGTTTCTGAAATTGATAAAGCAGATTGTAATCCTTTGCGTCCAGTTCATCATAGAAACATGCAGTTTCATGTTATACTGATTGAATCCAGATTACTATTTCACTTAATTCTAATTTCTATTCATTTAATTGTTTAAATCAAAAGGTTTGTTCCTTCAAAAGGAGCTCATAATCCCACCATGTAGAGAGCACTACTTTGAGTAAAGTAGGACCTATCATATGGTTAAGGGACGACCCATTTTGTTTGTCTCCTTATTGAAGTTCCATGTTGTAAAGTATCCACTTTTTACTGCCTGTCAATTTTGTTCTATTCAGTCATTTGCACATGGATACCATTAATGCAACAAGACAGTTTAAATGATTTTCAATGTTTTATTTGGATATTTTATGTTTTAGCATTGTGGTCATCTCTTGTGTTGTATAATATTGATTATTTTCAACTAATGTTTTTTTATTTGATTGTAATCATAAAGCATTGATCAACAAGAAATCTCTGGCATGAAATTTGAAAACCACTTTTGACATCTTTGATCATTCATAATACCTCCTCCATAAATTGCACAAATCTTTATGTGAGAGTCACATATTTAGAATAAAAAATAAAGTATATGCAGGAGAATACTGTTTATTTTTTTCTTCAATTTTTAAATGTTAAAATCAATAAACAAAAATATACCAATTTTGATAAATTTAAAAAAGCACAATATGGGATAATTCTTTTAAAAGCAGAGCAAAATAAGATGACAAGGCTAAATTTGTTATAAGTGGAAATATACAGATCTAATCAATAAAGTTTGGACAAATACTATTTCCTACATAATGAACAATAAACTGGAATAGATAAACAATTCCTTTATCTAAAATTTACAAAAAAAAAAAAAAAAAAAAAAAAAGTAATATTGCAAAGAATTGCTAATAAGTTAGCCATTTAAATATATATTTCAGAATAATTTATTACACCATTAACCCCCCACCCCCCCAAAAAAACAAACTTGTGATAAATAATTTTCAACATGCTGATTAGTTTCCACTACACACAAAACAAATACAAAAAAGCAAAGCAGAGTATAAAAACCCAAACCCCAAAAACAAAACGACATGCTAGCATCAAAATAAAAAGTTTAGAGCCTACTTTATTATTATCATTACTCAAGAAATTATTTGGATAGAGTAAATTTTTG
>CM042138.1:51041175-51178675 GCA_023376005.1 Doryteuthis pealeii
AGGCTAACTTTAAAATAGAAGCAAAAAAACCTTTCCCACAAATTTTAGTTAGGTAAAATGTATTTCTCTAGATTTGTAAAATCATCTAAAATGTAAACTATCAAGTCTTGCATCAAACTTGAAAAAAAAATTTAAATTTTAATGGAATTTACAATAAGAAGAAAACTATTATAAATTCAAATACAAGCGGTAATAATAATTAAAAAAAGATCCTACTCAAACCTGCCAGGCTGGTTGAAAGCCTTGGAGAGATAATGGTGACATAGTAGAAATTGTGAGATAACAATCATAAATATATCAAACATAAATGAATAGACTGTTTTCTTTAATAGAAAAGTTGCTCACCTTTACTTCAACAAAAGAAAGAGAAAACTAAAAACAGCAGATACACCCCCATAGACTTTAAGTAAATCAGTATAAATATAAAAGATCTTAATAGTTGATGAATTAAGTGAAAGTGTTGACAAAATCTGGTTACTATAAAAGGAATAATAAATTACCAGGAACAGTTTAAAACAAATTGCAAAGACTTGGTATTTTTTAATACTTAAAAAGGAATAAGATTATGAAGTTTTACTCTTACAACCATTTACATTTAATGCCAAAGTTTTGAACCTCATTATTTAAGGAGGAAGAGTATTTATTATTGGCTAATTGATTATTCATGCAGTTACATACAAATAGCTTTGAAGAAATCAAAGCTTTGAAGAATGAATTCATTAAGGATTGGACAATAAAATGACAGGTCTCAAAGTTTCTTACTGACAGAAATGTAAAAAGAACTGATAGATGATTTCATCATCTGAAATACCCACATTAACAACAAATACTTAGGTGAATGTCTGAGACATTATATTATAGTTTATTTTATAGTAAAGGTTTTTTAAGGTTTGTTTAGTGTTTAAATTTTGTATTTTATTTATAGCAAATAAAAAGGTTTTCCTCTCCTAAAAAAATTGTGATGCCATGTGTGGATGTGTAAAGACTAGCTAAAACTATGGAATGATCACATCAACTTTTAAATGAAACTTTAATTGAAAAATCAAAGTAATCTATAAAATGGCATATCATGCCCTGTCTAATTAATGCTGTGAGAAACAGGACTTGCCTGTGGCACTGAAACAATTTAGTTATAAAAGAAATTAAATCCTGTTGAAATGGGGTGGGAAATCACTTTGGGGTGGAGTGAATATCTGTTGATCTCATAAGGATTAAAAGACAAATAGAAAAGTAAATTGTAATGATTAACATTTAAATTACATTAATAATTTTGTTCATGTTATCAATTAGTACAAAAAGATGGCTGACTGACTGCTCATGTATTATAATTTATCATCAACAACCCTTCTGCTTGGTCTTTATTATAGACTGTGTGTGTGTGTGTGTGTGTGTGTGTGTGTTCTTCTTATGGTTAGGTATGCTGGTTGCATCTCAAGACACACAAATGAGCTAATCACACAAGCAGTAGAACAGTCACTTGCAGGAATTTTTTTCTACTTGCAGATTCCATCATGACAGCAAATAATTGGGCATTGAACCATATTCTCTAAAGAATTACCAACAATCTTTTTAAAAAGTTGGTCTCAATATTTTCTTTTTCCTCTTGATAAACTCTAAATAAGAGGCTTGGAAAATAATTTCCTGGCTGGGACACTTTTTTTTACATGGGTTTTAAATAGCATCAAAACATTTATTTAATACAGAATGTTAAAGGTTAAAGAAAGAGTGAAAACCTCGATTTGAAAATGGTCATAAAAGATACTGAATAATAAGAGGAAAATATAATAACATTTAGGTCATAAAATACCAGTTCTTTACTCAAGTTCACATTTGTGGGTTAATTCACTTAAATGATACTTTCACTGATTGATCAATATCAAGTCATTTTGTATTTATAGAGTTTATATAATAATTATTTGTAAATGTTAATTATCACTAAGCTTTAAGGATTCTTTCTACTTTATTCCTATTATTTTCTAAGGAAAAAAAAGGGGGGGGGGCTTCAAAGAAAATTCTTTAAGTTAGAATATTTTAACTAAAATTATGCTACAATGTGAATAAACAGAAATAAAGTAGCTACTATCAGAAGAGAAACTACAACCACAAATCTCATCATCAAAACTTTTAGGGGAGAGAGTGTTTATAATTAGAATTTTTACTTCAAAATAAAAACAATGTAAGTAAAAATGTTGACCAGACGACTGAACAGGGTAGAAAAGAATGTGAATACAGCTTTATTCTGGAATATAAAGCATTTCTTTTGGTAGCAAATGTACAGGAAAATATGGCTAAGAAAAAAATAATAAATGAAATGAAATAAAATAAGAGGAGTGAAGAGCTAAGGATAGTTGTTGGACAATTTTGTTTCATTATATGCAGATCACTTTTTCTGTTTTCAATAAATTTCCCCCAAGCCTGTGGTCAAACTACTGTTAGACTAGAGAAAGAAAAATACTGATAAGCTGGTATAAGACTAAAAGCAAGTTTATTAAAAAAATATCTCACTTGAGTTATTTGCTGCCAATTTTCCCAACAAACATAAGGTGAAGATGTTTGAGAAGAAAGGCACATGTTTATATGAGGGTGAGAGAGAATTGTTACAGCTTGGTGGGTGGATGTGAGAGGACAAGAGGGAGAGAGAGATAGGCATGTCTAGAGTAAAAAACAAAACTAAACAAAACAAACACAGAAATTGAACAGATCTGAAGAGAAAGAAAGCCCCCCCCCCAACATAAACACATACAATTCTGCTATTTCCAACCCTGCACTCTCACCCATCAAACTCTTTCCAAGAATCTGCTACAACTGCAGCAGAAAGCAAAACTTGAAAATAGACTTCCATATTTAATTGTTACCTTAATCTCAGAAACTTAAAACAGAGATGAATAAATAATAACCTGGAGCTTCTTGTGAGTTTGGTAAGGAAATGCAATCTTCAACACCATACCAACACTAATATTAAGAGCAGCAGCAGTAGTATAAATACTTGAGAGCAAATAAGCATAAATCATCCAATTTGGAGATCAGATACAATGAGTTGAATATAGAAGAATAAAAAGCTTTAACATTCATAAGAAAAGATTTAAAAGTTTTTTTCCTCTTTTTTCTGCACAAAAAATTGATATGGAAGGGGAAAAGAAAATCAAGAAAAATGAAATCTAATATTGAAATGCATATAAGACACACACACATTATACATACAAGAAATTTAAAAAAAATCACAGAATGTTTATTTTTAAAGTGTCATCTAGTGTAAGCTTTTTCATGCATCATGTCCACACATCTATATGAAAAAGAAAAAAAAATATTTTAGATGAGAACAGACAAAAACTTTTTCTCTCTTGCAACCTGTTTAGAAATGTATTCTCAATAATCCTAGTCATAAAATAAGAGTTTTAGAAAGTAGTTGGCAAAATAATTTTCCAGGTAAATATTACAAGCAGATATCTTAATCATCAATTTGCTTTTTGTCTTAGCCAAATATTTTTGAGCATTTATTAAAGAAAGGAAAGAAGGAAACCACCTAAGATAGTATTATATAATCTCACACATTGAATAAAAAAAAAAAAAAAAAAAAAAACTATAAAAAAATCTCAAGGTTAGGTCAAGTCAAGAATTGCTGCTTTAACATGCTTATTCTCATTTAAGGCTTGAAGGATTATCCTCAGTTTCAACAAAATTGGTCTCTTGACCACAGCAAACGTTTTAAGGGGAGGGGAAAGAAATCAAGAAACCCAAGTCAACATTTGCTAATACTGACAATAAATGTTCTTTCATTTAAATTTTATTCATAAACTTGTAAAAAGAATATTTCTGAGAAATGTAGACAAACTATTACCCCCAAACCCCAAAAAATTTCTGCCTAAAAAGTAACAGATAAAAGAAACTATAAACAAGCGATCAAAAACAAACATGCAATAAACTAAACCTAACATTTAAAACACACGCGCACGTGTATGTATGTTTCAATAACTGAGATAATAATTCTATTTTAACTGTATTTCGCCATTCAAATTTAAGCCCATTTCTTATGAAAACCTTAAGAACTGAAAATGCAAGAACAGACGTGGCAAATTTTTACAAATAGCAATGATATCCATAAATGTAATTTCCTACTCTCAGTTAGTTCTAAGGTCATACAGGGGTGTGTGTGTGTGTGTGTGTGTGTGTGTTATGGTGGCGGTGTTGCAGACTAAATGTTTTTGCATGTATGCCATATAACATCCAGAGTTGCCAAAATTGAAACTAAAAACACCTAGTCTGATATACTGACCCTCACCACCCATTAATGAAAACACTATTAAAGTGTAAACGATAAGGAGTTATTTCTTAGGAAAACTAGCACTGCTCACAGCAGTTAAACAAGGTAGACTATGAATTCATGGGGCGTAAATTTTTACCATAATCTACCGGACAGATGTTAATGGAATGAAATGAAGTCCAATGTATACATTTTTAATAAAAATGAAACTAAAGAAAACATAATACGTTAATTCATTTATAAATTTTTTTTAATTAAAAGGACAGCATTAATTGGGGTTATGAAGGACTATTTGCTCGTAAATTCCTACCATAAAATAAACTGAACCCCCATTTTATGTCCGTGTTTTTGTATTAAATGTTTTATTTTTCTTGCACCCGTTATTTTACAATACTAAATATATTTTATTTATCTAATTTAATATTCATTTCAATGTGCATATTCTAAAAGTTTTTATTTTGTGAGAATGTTTAGTTTTAAAGTTTTAGGGGGCCGTTTTACAATTTAGGCATAAATTGGATCCTTCTTTTATGACCGTAATTTTGTTTTTTCGTCGACGATGATTAAAATCTGACGTTTTTATTTTAGAGTACCAAAGCCAAAAAGAAAAGAAATAACAACAACAAAAAGTAATATTCAACTTTTTACTCGTAAATTCCTGCCATAAAATTAGGCTTGGGCATTTTATCGTAGGAATTTACGAGTAAAAAGTTGAAGTGTAAAAACGAACACCACTTTAAAACTAAACATTCTCACAAAATAAAAGCTTTTAGAATATACACATTGAAGTGAATATTAAAATAAATAAAGGATATATATTTAGTATTGTGACATAACGGGTGCAAGAAAAATAAAACATTTATTGCAAAAACACGGACATAAAATGGGGGTTCAGTTTATTTTATGGTAGGAATTTACGAGCAAATAGTCCTTCATTACCCATTAATTGATGTTGTATAGATTTAAAGTTGTTGCGTAGTGATTCAGTTATACTTTAAAAAAAAATTTTTTTATACCTCAGCGTTGTTATTTTAAGAGAGTTGAGATTATAAACTTATCAAATCCTATACTGGAATAAACTGAAAATTACTATTCGCTGGTCATTTCGCCGAGTATTAAACGATATATATTTTTTTTTATTTCAGAGTAACAATATAAAACTTAAAAACAGTCCACTTTTGCAATTCTGAGGTAAAATAATGTATAACTAAATCACTACACAACAACTACTTTAAATCTATACATCAATTAATGATGTCTTAATTTTTTTTAAACTTATAAATGAATTAACGTATTAAGTGGTTTTCCTTAGAGTTTCATTTTTATTAAAAATATCAATTCCACAAACATCTGTCCGGTAGATTATGGTAAAAATATACGCCCCTGAAATTCACAGTCTACCGGTAAACAAATCATAAAATATTGTAAAATCCACAAAGTATATTCAAGAAAGCAAATTGGAACAATCTAGTTTCAATGAGGCAAATAAAAAAGTAAACCAATCATAATGATTACATAAAAACCTTTTAAAGCAAAACGTCAAATTCAAGTAAATTTGAACATTTTTTTAAAGAATCAAAACAAAATAAAAATGTAAAACTTGACAAAAAATAAGTTTATTAAATACCAGGACAATAAAAAAAAACTAATGGATCAAAAATCACTAATTATAATGTGTTGTTCACAAAACGAAATAAAGAAAAAGCAGACCAAGAATGTGTATGAACAATGATCCATTATTATTATTATTATTATTAAATAATAAACATAAGAAAACGTGTGTCTCATTAGCAATTAGTTTTTTCTGAATGGTAGAATATGAGTAATATTTAAGGAAACTGCAAGTTTTTTTTCCTTTTTTTTTTAGACTTCCAGATAAGTTTGCCTTTTTATGTTTTCTCTTATCCCAAATCATTTTGAATTCCCAATTTTAGTGACTGAAGAATAGGCTGAGAAATGTTTTGGAGAAAAATATTCACGGGTAATGCTACTACTATGGTAAAAAATACAGTCTGGAATAAGTTGGAAGAAGGATGAGTAGACCGCGCTTGACTTTGGCACCTCACGTCGCCTAATTGATTTAAAGATGTGTCATACTATATGAGTTTCCAAGGTATAGGATGTGAATTTGAGTGCCACCTCGCCCCTCCAAAAAATAATTTAAAAAATTGTTGCGAATTTTTAATGTTTGATGAAGGATTCAGATGGGAACCATGAGATAAAATTAAGTAAATAGGATGAAAAGTTGTTAAAACTAATAATTAATAAAAGAATGCAACATTAGGCTTAAATGAGGATTGATGTCAACAAGAGAGAATCAAATCTCTGCTAGGGACACCCTAGCACTTCCCTGGAAAAAGAAGGTTTTGCTGAGTAGTAGTGTCAAACAATACTTGTGCATCATAAACATCATGGTAATTTATAGTATATAAAAATTTAACAGTAAAAACATAAGACGCAAACACTCATGAGCAGGAGGAGAGAGAGCGAGGAAAAAAATGTTTAGATATATATGTCGATGATAATCGTACGTATCGGAATTTTTTTTTTTTAATGGTTGAAGAACGTAATAATCCATTTCACACTTATCAGGCAATAAAAAAAAAAGAAAAAAAAAAAAAAAAAAAAAGAAAAAAGTTTTCCATAGTCGTTAGATTTTAGGGAATTTAAAAGGTACTCCTTCCAAAGAAGAAGGAAATCGTTATAGGAAGGAGAAGGTTGTTTCTAAAATTTTAACGACCGAGTGTCTTTTTAGTGAATGAACCTAGAAAGGCCGGCAGCCATGTGGTAGAGAAGAAGAAAAAGGTTTATTGTGTGTCTCATTCACTCCTATTATTCGATCTTCTTCAGCAGTAGAAAAAGCAAGCATCCCCCCAAGATTTCAATCCTCCCACCTCGTATATAGAACATTAGTAGTAACTGCTAGTTTGATTCATAATGAAAAGGGACTTAGTTTTAAGACCATGTGGTGATCAGATTTATTATTTTTGAGACCTCAATGTATTAAAAGTGCAATAATATTGTTCACAACATAAAAGAAAAAACTTCGTAATCTACTTCAAATTAAGCAAACGTAATTAATACAAAACGCAATTATTAGTGACAACTTAGTACATCTGCACTTTTTTAACTTAAAAAATGCAACGTACTGGACGAGCTGCGTTTTTGAAAATTAACAATTAATATATATAAGGCAATTGTTTAAAAAAATAAGTAATTAATCAAAAATCATCAGTTAGAAGAAACCCTTTTCCCTCCTTGTTTTTTTTTTTAATAAAAAAAATAAAATAAAAAGCAAAGTTATCTATATTATATATAACCAGTAGTAAAACCAGAAGTTCAAAGCCAAGAAAGGTCATTTTATTGTCATTAATATCTTATTTCGATGCAATTTCTTTTTCTGGCTAATGACCGTTTTGCTATTATTTGCAAAGGAAAAAAAAAGAAAAAAAAAAAAAAAAAAAAGATATCAAACTACAAGTAAAGAGACAAATAATCTTCACGTTCAATTCAGATATAATAAAATGTCTAGGTAAGTAAGTAGTAAGTCAAGTAACGAGAGTGACCGCAGTGAGCAGTCTTAGTCTAAGTAAAGCAGCCCACGTTGCAAAATTAAAACTCAAATAAAAAAAATAATCTGTGACGTATGTAAAATAAAAATATAAAATACAATGCATTTTTAAGTAAAAGAAACGAAACATATTGTTTCATCATTGGTAAGAAAATCGCTGGTTTCACTGACCAAAATTTGAAAAATTAAAAATAGTTTTATTTTTTATCCTCGTGGTCAAAATTACTCCATAGAAAATATTAAAATGTAAAAATAAATAAGTAAAAAGTCGAGCATAAACTACAAAACAAATCGAAATTGATAATAGAGTAAACATTCGTTTTATATTAAAATGTAAAATAAAACCAATTTTCATTTTTAATTTGCATTTCTGGGAATTTAATTCCAATGTTTTATTTCCAAAAAATGTACCCCTACCTGTCTTCGTTAAATGAGATTAAATCTTAAAGATCGAGCAGATTTAGGTTATTTTTTTTGGAGAATATTTCAAGAAATGACCGAAAAATACGTTGATAATATATTTTGCGACGTAAGGAGTTTCTAAGAACTTAAAAATCTAAAATATGTGCAGAAAAAGAAAAAGAATAAATAAGCAAATGATCCCCGATTTTGTGGCCGCCGCCTTCTTTTCCTACGAACTCTTCCTTTTGTTCTTTTCTTTTTTTCTTCTTAAAAAAATAGGTTTTCTCAGAAGAATTTTGTTTTTAAAGATCGACATGAAAGAGACAGTTTTTTAATTAAAATTTTTCTTATTGCAAAACCAAAAAAGGTTTTGATCACTTTTTGTGATAAAAGTCGAAGAAGACTCGGCTTTCTGCCATGAGAAGCGACTAAAGAACCAAGGAGAATCATTTTTACACGACATTGAGTAGTAGTAAAGTTTGGTCAGCACATGTAAACGGTTTGGATCGACAATCAAACACATCATTACTTCTTAAATCTCTGTCAAATGATCAATATTATACAAACAATCGACTTGTTAACTTATCAAAACTTACCTGCTCGAACCCCCGCCATAGCGGTCGTCTCCATAATAATTGTGGTTAGAGTCCGAATAGTCGGCCATTTTGGGGGAACTGTAACCGGAACATCAAGCAGAGCGCCACCTGGTGGCGAATTTTCACGGAAGTAGTCGGCGCTACTAGTTTTTACTTCCGGTCAACATGGCAGCCTCTAGTTGCATCAGTAACAACATGGAAACCGACACGTCTATGCCTCTTGATTCTCAAGAAAAATCGAATACCCCTAAGAACAAGATGAATGCTCTCAGCGTTGATCAAGCTATTTTGGATATATTTACTGCATTGGCTGTCGCTCCGAAAGATAAACGGGTTAGCTGCGTGGAAGATCTTATCAACAGGTTAAAGGAAAAACAAAACGGTGTATGTAGAAATAATTGATCGTGAAACCCCACGTGGTTTTCATTTTTTTAAATTTGTTATTTTTATTTCAAGGAAAAAAAAGAAATAATTTAATTTTTTTTAGTTGCTTCAAAATTCAATTGGATTTATACGATATGAAGTTAGCTTAAGTTTTATTGTATTTTAAATTGGACGGGTAAAATGAATGAATGAATGAGCAAAAAGTCAAAAACTTTAACATTGTAAATTGAACACCTGTATAATTTTTAAAAGTTTTAGAATTAAATAAATTTTAAAAACATACTTCATTGCATTTACTCCCAGTTTCAATCTTATCTGCAGTGAGTACTTGATAGGTCAAATAGATATGTTTAAGAATTATTTGTATTAGATAGGAATAGTTGATATAATTTAATATAATAACAGTGTGGAAAAATCTCTTAAGAAACTCTACACAAAAAATGTAAATATAAACGTACAATGTTACGCAATTCCCTCACCTATAACTTAAGCGTAAAATAACATCAGACGGGTTGAGATGCCGTTAAAATCAAGCATATTAATAACCCTAGAAAGTTTCTAAGTTATGCGATGACAAACCGTAAACATGAAGTGAAAAAAAGAATTTCGGTCTTGTGGAACTAAAATGACAAACCTTAATTTTACTGACCATATTCGTAAAAAGAATGATTCATATTAAGAAATGCAATAACTGTTAGTGTGAAATCGCGTACATGTAATTGTTGAACAAGAAAGAGAACAATTATTGTTCTCTTTCTTTCTCTGTAATCCGTCATTTATGATAAATGTATGTCCTCTTTTACGGTCCGAAAATTAGGGGGACCCAGAAAAAACAGAACCCACAAATTTTGTAATAAAACTGTTAATTTTAACTAGCGGGGGGTTTAGGGTTAGGTTAATGGGGAAAATAAATAATTTGGGTTCTGTTTTTTTCTGGGTCACCCTGTAACAGGTATTAATTTTCCGACCGATTTGCCAGTTTAGCCCTTTTTATTGATTTTTCAAACAAAACTTTTTTTCTCTATTTTGAAACTGTATTCAAAACAAAAAGAAACTAGAAGCCGCTATTATCCCAACTACTTTAAAAGTTAAACTGGATTTTTAGTATACGAATCTTTATAGCTGATAAGTGAATATATAGGGAAAAGAAAAAAAAAAGAATTACCTGCCCTTGTCTATTAGAATTTTTAAAATAAAAAACACGTGACAAAAAATATCATGCGGAAGAATGTGATGGGTTGTGTGAATGCCGGCTCCACGTGGAGAAAGCACATGCGTTTTGGAAAAGACGAAAGAGATTACAAGAGCCAATTCTTGTTACTTTTCTCTCTAACCCAACCAACTATACATCTAAATCATTAAAAACTTCAATTACGGACATTTTCTCAAAGAAATTAACATTTCAGGCATTTAAGTTCAATTAATACTTCAACTAAAAGGCGCAATTATCAAGTCGGACAGAAGTTCCTCACTATAAAGAAATTAATTCATTTTTTATAACTTATTTTTCGATGAAGCTCGTCAATTTCTATTATATATTTGCTATATTTAAAAAAAATTTAGTGAAGGAAATGATTGTTTCCGAGAATAATAACCTGCATTCATTCTCTCAGACTTGAAACTGAAATTCGTAACTGGTTGGAAATGAAATTATATAACAAACAACTGTAAAGTACGGAAATAGTATATTTACCTTTCCTTAATTAAGAAGGGTTATGAATCTTAATACCACAAAAATCCCAATGCAGAACCCGTTCCAAAGTATTTAATAACATCCTCATTGGTTACCAAGTGACGTTTAAAACGAGCAAATTCATCATTTCCCAGTTTTTTCAATGACCCAATTTAAAAAAAAAAATTATAATTTTCCAATATTTGGAAATACTTTGAAATCTGAAATTAGCTAATTGTCTAAATTAGTTTAAAGTAGAGTGCTACACCTACCATCAGCTAGTTTTAATTAAAAAAAATTAGCTGATGGTAGGAGTGGCGCTCCACCTCAGACAAAAAAAAAAAAACTCCCTCGTCTAGTGCTAGTGAAAAAGGTATAAACTCCCTTGCTGTCGGGCTGATAGGCCACTCTGCCGATTCCATTTAGTATTGATGTGTTTTTTTTTCTCTCCATTATCTGTCATTTTATTTATTTATTTTTTAATTGAAATAGATCACTAAGTAGGCCTGAGCTATTCTAGTAGTGACCAGGTTTGAATTCAGTTTTCCTTCTAGACTGGTTGCCTAACCAAGGTTAAAGATCCCAGTCTGCCCTACTATTTACCCATAGCTGGAGGGAGAATAGTTGGATTCATACCTTTCCCAAGGGTATCGGAAAAATTATAGTTAAATTCTCTCCCCCTGGCACCAGAGGGCGAATTGCCAATATACAATATTGGTGCCAAAATTAAACCTTCTCCACCCTCAGTACTTATCATGAGGTTGTTGACCCACGAGTGGTTGCATCCAGCGCTAATTTTACCTTCACCCTCAGCAAGATAAGTCTGGCTAGCAAACGCCACAAGTTTGCAACCGTTTTGTACCCTTTGAATATATGTTTCTTTATCTTCAATTGTTGTTCTCGTCTTCTTTCATCTGAAATTACTTGCTTACTATCGGTAAATTTTAAGAGTCCTGAAATATCTCTTAAGGGTATATACACTGTCTTGATACAGCATATACCCAAGAAAGTAGACTAAGCCAAATGTTGTAAAACATTAAATAAAGGATGGTGACAATGTGGATGATTTTCCCGATCTTCCCCCAGGCTGGATTAACAGAAAGTCATTTTAATGTGGGGAGCAACACACAAACTGAAACTCATGCAATGGCCAGTACAAAAAATATGTGGTCTCGTTGGCATTCTCCTTGAGGGGTGCCTCAGGCACTGGACAATAAACCTGGCATTGTTTCCTTTTAGGTGAGAGGCCAGTTGTTGCCTGTGGGGGATGGCCACCTGGGAACATGCTCTTAAACAATAGTGTAGTATCTGTTAAACTTCCTCTGACATGGCATAGGGTTAGATAATAATTTAGAAAATTTAACTGAGGAAGAGAAAAAGGAAAGAATTTGAGGTACTTCTTCAAGATCGGCTTGCCTTTGATAATTAAAAGAAAAAAATATGGTGGAGATGATGTTATTGAAATAAAAGAATCTGAATCAGCATTTCTGGTGGCTGATCACTTAATAAATATGCATGAGTTTATGTGGGAAGAGATTTAGAATACTTTTATGAGCTTTCTTATTGAGAAAATACATGTATATATTGTTTAAAAATTAACCTTTTTAAGTGACAATTCTATTCTCAAGTATAAAATATAATCTTGTGAATCTAAATAGATTCATACTTTTAGAATATATTTTCCAGCAATTTTGATTGCTTAACTCTTAAAATTTACCAATAGTAAGCAAGTAATTTCGGATGAAAGAAGACAAGAACAACAATTGAAGATAAAGAAACATATTCAAAGGGTACAAAAAGGTTGCAAACTTGTGGCGTTTGCTAGCCAGACTTATCTTGCTGAGGGTGATGGTTAACCAGTTATCCTTACTGAGTGCTCTACTTTGGTATCTCTGCTTTAATATGTTGTAAATATGTACTATAAGTTTTAAAGTTTGTTTATAAAAAAAAAAATACTCCAAGTAAAAATAATACCTAATAAAAGAATCTGTTAAAAAATCCTAACATATTTGGTACAACATGCCTGTTAGTGTTAATATGGCGTAAATAGAAATTGATTGTTTTTATGATTAATATTGGAGAAATTGTCAATTTCTTGTTGGACTGTTAACTGTGATTTGGGAGTGGTAAATATTGATTTGTTTTATTCATTATGTTACAAATGATGTACTAGAAGGCAATGTGACAGTCTTCATGTCCTGGGTATGACGTTAAACTAACTGATGGTGAGGTTCCAGTTTTAGAGGTCTGCAGAATGGGGAGCATTCCTTCATCACCATTGCTCCCAGTTTCACTCTGACCCGGAGTGGTAGTACCTGTTAGGGTCCCATCTATGGGTTAAATAGAAAATATATCAGGAAAAAAAAAAAATGTTCTTCTAAATTATCGCTATGAATCTTTCAAAATTTTGCTGGCATTAAATGACCCAACATGGTTGATATGCCACAAAAACAAACAAAATGTTACAAATGATGTAATGTCAATTCAATGTAATAACAAAGTAGAATATGTAAATAAATTAAAAAAAAAAAAAGTTGTTGGAGTGCTCTATTGTCGGTATCAGCAAGGCAGTCTATCCCCTTTTCACTAGCGTTAGACCATGAAGATTGTTTTTGTGTTATGAAGTGGAATGCCACACTTTACCGCTCAGATTCAAGCTCTGTTACTCATGGGTTGTTGTTGTTATCAGTTCACAAATACAGTTTATATATTATGTTATACACTGATTTATACAAGCTTGTCTTCATCTAGTTGTTATAGTTACATTTTGATTTTGGCTTTCTTCAGCTTTTTTTCGTATTTAGTAATATTGCCAGAATTTGGAACTAAAACTGTGTAGTAGTAGTAGTAGTAGTAGTAGTAGTAGTTATAATAATAATGATGGTAATATCATTCTTTGCAAGTTTTTCCCACCAGCATTAGTTGGTAGTCTTTCACTGGAGTCTAAGTGACAGTAAGTCTCCCCAGATCTGAATTCTTCTGAGTATTCTAGCTTATCTTAATGTTGTCTGGTGGTTTCGATTCTTCCTCTGATTTCCAATTCCTCTGCTCTTCTTTCCAAACCCTTAGGGATTATTCCAAGGGCATCAACTACTACAGTTGGTATCACCTGCACCCTATTATTATTACTACTCATCTCAGAAATTCAGATATGGCAATGAAACTCTACTAATACCTATAGTTTAATCAAAATAACACCAAGGGCTTTTTATATCTGCCTAAGTAATTTAAAAAAACATATTTCAATTCCATTATCATTTTTATGTTTAATGTATGCTCAAGAGTCATCATGCCATGATATTCAGTTTGTTCTTTTTATAGAAGAGGCTTTCCCAACAATTAGGAAGGATCACTAATTTCTTGGTCCTTTTGGAATTTTGTTTGTTCCTAGATAACCTTTATTTAAAGCTCATGAGTATTGACAAAGCAAGAATAACTTATAAGTTATTTTTACTTTGTTACTCATGAGCCTTAAAATTTCATAGGCGAGAAACTATCAGTTACCAAGCACTGTTGACTTCATGACCGCATTACCCTAACTTTATACACCACAATATTTTTCAAATATAAAATAGGATAATTATAAAAACACTATAAAAACACACAACTTGGTTTATCATTGTCAATCCTCAGGTGAGTTAGTATTTAACACGTCTGACACCTGTTAGATTCAACTGAATAAATATGTACTCTTTTGAGTTGCATAACTATTATATATATACTCTACAAACTCATGCTCTAACATACTCTAAAAAAAAGACATCAGATGTATCAAATACTAGCTCACCTGAGGATTGACAATGTGAACCTCTGAGTCTTGAGTTTTTACCCTGTTTTTATTATCCTGTTTCATAATTGAAAATATTGTGATTTTGCTCTGCATCTTTGTGCATAGAGCACTGTAAAGATTTTAAAATGCTTTTACCATTGAATTTTAATTATATATTAGCAGAAAGATAATTTTCATTCAATAAATAGATATGCTAGGTTCATTTTTATTCAATTAACTGACACACAACCAAGCTGTCTAAATATTTAGACCACTACATACAACCATTTGTTCAAGAAATAATATCCTATATATATAATATGACAGATTACCTAAACGAAATGAAAGATATCTACAAAATGGTTTGCTGTGGGTACTATTGCTGTCTCTTCATGGAAAAGTTTGAAAACTCAACAATTGCACTTTTAGATATTTTAATATATATTGATAAGAACTGATAACTACAAACAATACTTCATACAAAACCCACAAACATCTTTATTACAAATTGACTGGTCTTCAACCAAATAACCTCAGTGAAATGATAGGAAGCAACAACATACTAAATAATAAAGTAATCAATAAGAAGCCCACAATTAAATCCACTAAATTTTGCCAACCATATAATATTAAGAAAAACCTATCCTACAAACATTTATTAGCTTCACAATTTAAAAAAAATTTTAAAAATTTACCACAAATCTAATTGCAGAAGCAAAAATGTAATTTATTTACTGGATTGAACATGTTGCCAAAAGTAATGCATTGAAAAGTCAGACCATTTTATTTTACATTAAACAACTTCAGAATCAAATCTATGAATTATAACAAACTAATACTTAGATAACAACAATTCAACCTCAAAGAACCACAACTTCAACAAAAATGCAAAATTTACCATCATAGAATTGAAAAAAAAAATGCATTGGACAATATCATAGCAATAATAGAAACACACAAAGATAAATTGATAACATATCTCCAAACACTGACCCCCAAACATCGAACTAAACCTTTCTCGAGATATAACTTTGAAATCGGAAGGACAGATATACGTTGCCACATAAACATCTAAATAAACAAATGCCTAAGTTAGATATCTGACTAATTTGAAACATCCCACCCACACCAAACAAATATCTCCAAAGTGTAGATCTCACTGTCAGGTGTTCATGGTAGTAGATATCATAAAATGGTGAGTTCAAAACACTTAAATACCAAAAAAATAATTTTCATTTAATTAATTGATATATGCTATGTTACCAGTTTATTTTTGTCACTCCTTTTATGGCATATCAACTCTTAAAAACTATAAAAAAATATTTTCTTTAGATGATGACCTAAAGATGAAACTAGTTGGGGAGCAATACCCTCCTCCCCCCAAGCGAAATCTCCTCCAAAGTGCTCAACCCACTAAGGGATGGGGGAGCATATATAGTCATCCACAGACACCTTGTTTCGATGTACACCCTCCCACATTGTTTTAAGAACAAGTATAATGTAGACAAAACACTTTGTCAGAAAGATCTCAAGTAGTTTTACTTGGATAAGGTCTGTTGTAAAACTGCAGATTTAAGTAATGTTAGTGAATTAGCCAAATTATGGGTAGGTGATAAATTTTGTGATAATCCAACTACCTCTAAAAAAATGTCTGCAAGGGAGGTAACTCAAGTTTTCAGCCAAATTGATGGAAATAAATACATAAAAAGAATCTTGAGATATTACATTCCTCTTATGTTACTGTCAGATAAGATGATTGTTAATGTTGCATGACTCTTAACAAATGTCAATGAAATGATCAAGATTATTGTATTTTTTTGTGTTTTTTAATTTCAGCAAATCAAACCTTGTGGGGAACTTGAGTACACAGTGAAACGTCTCATCAAAGGTTTATCTTCCACTAGAAAATGGGTTCGTATTGGATATCCACTGGCTCTTTGTCAGGTAAGTAAGAAGGATTTAACTTTTCAATAACAATTTTAGATGGTCTCTTCCTCTTATAATTAAATCATTATTTGAATTATAATTTTTCTTCACCAGTGGCTGTTAAATTTGAAGATGATGAAAAATTTCATTAAGATTTTTTATTTTATTGAAAAAATGCTGTAATAGGTTTTATTGAAATTCTTAAAGCTTTTATCTATTCATTTTTTTATTATTAGTTCAGCTGCTCCAAAAGGCAGTCTTTCTAATGAGACTTGAATTTTTTTCTAAAATTTAGTTGGACAAAATAAGGATGCATCTTTGAAGTTAAGAAATTGTGTGTGTTGCTTCTCTCTCTCTCTCTCTCTGTCTCTCTCTCTCTGTGTATACACTTGAAAAATGTAAACATAACACTAGTTTATCAAAATGTGTATGGGAGATTAAAAATAGATATTGCATTGACCCCATCTTAAAATGGAAGATTGTGAGAAAAAAAAAAAAAAAAAGATCTCGTAAGTCCAATGCTGGTGATAAATCTTGCCTCTTATGCATGTAGGAAAAGTTAGTGATTGTTTCTTACCCCAAATCCAAAGAATTGTTGTAAGTTTTAAAGGTATGTTGGCATAAAAAGTTTGGCTTCTTAACCAATGACGTGTTCTTTTTAACTGAGTTTTTATTTTTCTCCATTTCCTTTTATGCAAATTTTCTTACTTTTATCAAGAAAACCACATAAGAAAAAGGATTGTTTATACCAACCTCTTTAGTCAGTATTATCCTGAAAATCCTTTGTGAAACCTTAGTGTTTGACTCAATGTAGGTTTTCTATGTTTTGCTCTACTTAATGTATTGAGCACTTTTTACATATTAACATAGTTGACTCTTTCGGTTGCTTTACTTTTTCCCGGTCATTTTTGTGAAGTTTGATTTTTTTTTTTCAAACAGTACAGATGATTTGGCTTTTTATTTTTTGCATTTTTTCTCAGGCTTCTTATTTGTAAAATTTCTTTATTTACAAATTAGATTATCCATTTTTTTTTTTTCCATCTGAGTCATAGAAATACAATATATGCACACTGATATGTAAAAGTATTGGATTCATGGATTTTTGAAGAAATATTTCTTTCTCACATGTTGAATTTGTTAATAAATTTAGGTGTAGGCAAATATTTCCCTTTTTTTTTTTTCTTATCTTATACCTTAAATACTTATATATTCAGGTGAATTTTGAAGTAGCAATAATTATTTTCTTAAACCTTGAAAAGTAATGTGTTCAATATTTTTGTGCGTCACTATGGATGTATGGATGTATGTGTGTATCATATATATATATATATATATATATATATAGGTAGTGTAGACATGCTCATTGGCAAGAAGCTGACTGTTACCATTTACCAAAAGGAAATCAGCATAACTTCCTGTATCCAAAACTGTTCCATACAAATCATATAAATATATGTAACAAAAATGCATTTTTCTTGTAGGTTTTACGACAGCTTCCACAAATCCAGTTAGCCGAAATTTTGAAGCTGATTGAAGAACATTTGGATCCATCACACGCTGACAGTATTCCTGTAAGTATTTTAAAAAATTTTTTTTTTTTTTTAACGACTGTCTAGAAGGCCAGAAATTATTAACTTAATGGAGGATATATAATTGCTTTATTTTGTTTTAAATTTCTGAACTATAGTAATTACTGACTTGTATTTAGCCCAAACCATTATTGAATCACAAGAGTGACTTAACAGGAGGATTTTATGTCAAATAAAATAATTGTGTTTTCAGATTTAATGATCATAGCCATTGATTAAAATATGAAGATTTTCACATATGAGCAACAAGCAAATAAAGTTGGTTATATAGAATCATATCTTTAAAAGTATTTTGATCAAAACACAAAACTTGTGGCAATATGTAGAACAATTTTGGTTTTTTAGGCAGGGGACTTTAGCTGCACAATTGCATTTTGTGTGTGTTTTGATCAAAACACACTTTTAAAGATATGATTCTATATAACTAAGGAAGGATTTTATGATCACCTTGTATAATAGAAATACTCAGTCTGACAACATTCATGAAAATAAGTCAACCAACTTAAGTATTAAAATCTTAATAAAAAAAAAAAAAAATAAAAGCCTTTATGGTTTAACTATTTTAGGCAAAGCTTGAAAAAAATATTACCTCCATTCCAAGTTAATGAATTTAAAAAAAATTTTAATTCAAAAAAACTTTTTTATTTCCTTGAAGTAGATTGTTCTGATTCTGTTATCCATGTTCAGGAGATATTTTGTATCTTACTAGTTAATTTATCCATGTGATTTTTGTTAACCATTGATTTTACCTTTGTATTCTTTGTCCCAACTTCAAGGAATGATATATACACAGATCTTGGTCACATTCTCTTCTAATGGATGTTTAGTTCTCCGCAGAATAGAAACAGCTTTTCAATATTTTTTGATGCTGGATGGGACTGCAGATCCTTTTTGAACATTTCAGTTGTGTAAAACAGATTGGCAGTTTTTCATTGTAATCTCTGCTAATATAAATTGATTTTATGCTTACAGTCAAATATATTTTTCTTTATAAAAATTCATCAGAAAAACCAATTTTTTTTTTTTTTTTATCTACTGAAAAAAAGATATAACATATTCTTTGTGTTTCATGTATTCTTTGTATTGAAAAGATTTTTTTCTTTAAATTTTCAGGAAAAATCTAATTTTGAAGTTGGCAAAGGTTATGCCTTTAGTTGTATCATTCAGTCTGACTATATTTTTCAGGTAAGTTACTGAAGATGATTATTAAATTTATTCTTTTGATAATTTGTGGTAAAAAAATGAAAAATGTCTTCAGATTTTAATACTGGCTGTATATAGCTGTAGGTAATCTGAAGAAGTCCTTAACATTTTTTTTTTTTTTTTTTTTTTTTTTTTTTTTTCAATGTGCCAGGTTATCCTCAAAATATTTTCTTTGTTAATAGTAACTCTTATTCTTAACTGAATAGGAAACATTTCATAATAAAGAATATGAGAGTAAATGTTAGAAAGAAAATCATTCAATACTTAATTTGAAGTATCATGTTGTTTCTGATGATCTAGCATGCAAAGAATTCACTATGTTGGAAGTGTACTTGACACTTGCACACCTGGCCGTTGGAAGTGTACTTGACACTTGCACACCTGGCCGTTGGAAGTGTACTTGACACTTGCACACCTGGCCGTTGGAAGTGTACTTGACACTTGCACACCTGGCCGTTGGAAGTGTACTTGACTTGCACACCTGGCCGTTGGAAGTGTACTTGACACTTGCACACCTGGAAGTGTACTTGACACTTGCACACTCTATCTGATAGATAGTGGGTTAGATTTTAGTGAAAATAACTTTTCACCTGAATTTTATCTATATGTCAATATGATATTGTCAATAGAAATTTTTTTTTTTTAGATGAATTCATCTCAAATCCATATGGGTAAAATGTCTCCTCAGCTGTTTTAGAAAAGAGAAGAAATCTTTCATAAGATATTTCAACAGCCAATTCTGAGTGGCTAATGAGTAAAGTATTGGGAGATTTTCCTGTTTTATAAATAAAATTTAATCTCATGAAAATAGTTCATGCATAAACATAAATTTCAAAGTTAACTGAAATCAGCGAAAGTGTTTTATCCACCCCCTTTCCCTCCCATAGGAATAACCTGTATTTTTTCTAAGAGTTCAAAAATTGCATTACCAGTAAGATGTATTATTTTGATTTTTCAGTCTGTTCTCCTAATCTTTATTTAAAAAAAAATAGAAACACAATGTTTCAGCTGTTGTACCCTCCAGCTTTCTTCAGGTGTACCTTGTCTGTCCGGGCATTGCAATGATTCAACCTGCGAAGTCATTGCTGGACAAGGTACACTTGGAGAACAACAAAGGGTACAACGACCAAAACATTGTGTTTCCATATATATATCACGATAAAAATGAGGACAACAGTTGAAAAAATAAGACATATCAAGCCTCATCTTAAAAATTCAAACAAATAATACTAGTAAGGTCTTCAAAATGAAGGTAGGTTGGCGTTAGTGGAATGGTGAATTTCTAAAATGATTTCCGACTTTATCCTGTTTTATTTAAAAAAAAAAAAAAAAAAAAATTATCTTTTTTATTTATTTTTTATTTAAAAATTTTTTTTGTTTCAGAATAAAAATGAAGTGAGCAATTTAGTTGACAATTTACTTCAATTCAAATCAGAAAGATCCTATGTCAAGTGCATTTGGAATCAGAATTTACCATTGTTGGTTAGAAAGGTTTGTATAACATTTTCTATAATTTTGCTTGATGGTAATTTAAAAAAAATATTAAAGAAATACTTTTTGAAATGAAGATGCCAATTTTACAAATATAATTGGCATGTTTTGTTTAAATTCATATATTTGGTTCGCCTTCCAAAATGGATACAAATATACACTTTATTCATCTAATTGTGACAAATAATGCATACAATATTGAGAGAGATCGATAGAGAGAGATTGATTGATTGATTGTCAATTTTGTTTTTGGTATTGATTTTTTTTTTTTTTTTAATAGCTTAGTTTCTGTTTCGTTTTTTGAATTTTCTAGTATAGTATATACTAGAAAATTCAGAGATAGGTCGCACCCCTAATTTGTGGTGGTCAAAATGGGTATTTGCGGTTGACCTGCAGATAGATCACATAATCTGGCTAGTTACACCATCTATTCTAACATAAAACTTATCAAATATTCACCTTTGTTTCAAGACTTTACTTGCTATAGTTATGGGTAAATAGCAGGGAAGACTGCGCTCTTTAACCATGGCTAGGTAACCAGTCTAGGAGAAGGAAAACTCTGAATTCTAACCTATTAAACTCTGCTTAAGAAATTGACCTTGTGTTGCATCCTGCTCATGCAGAGGGGTTGGTAAATCTATCTGTCTGTCTTATTAATTTATATTTCACTGAATGCATAGAACATGTTATAATCTTTGGAATAATGTCAATGACTTCACTAAGATTTTATATCAACATAAGGAAGTTTTGAAGAATATGTCGGTGAATTGAAATAAACACTAATATAACCATTGCGGATTGATAAGAATTGTTGAGTTGAAGCTATGAGCAAACTAATTTTCTAAACCCTAACTTTACCCAGACTATAAAGTCAGAAAGCTCCTACTCTTGTCAATCGCATCAAGAGCCAATAAAATATTCTTATATTGTTCACACTTCAGACATTTTGTTTATAACTCTCTTGTATTTTCAGCTGCTGAAAAATGAAGATTTTGATCAATATGTGTGGCCATCATTAGAGAAAGATCTTTGTGAAGGTTGGAATAATATAAGTCCTGAGAGACTTGAAGTGGTTCTTTTATGCAAACAACAATTTCCTGTAAGTATTCCCTTAATTTATTACATACTATTTATTGTCCATGAAAATATTAATGAATTTATATGATTTTAAATCAATCACTAGTTAAAATGTAATAAAAATTTAAAAGGAAAGTTTTAATTTGGTTTTCATTGTTTGAAATGAGTTTAATGCATCAGTTCTCTTGCAGGAATTTGAAAGATATATTTTTTTTAATTTGAGAATGTACAGCCATATTTGATAATGTAATTTAACAATAGGTCAACATTAAATTATTGATAATTTGTTTTCTATTTTTCTAAATTTTGTGGATTTTTCTCTTTGCAGGAAAAAATCGACAAGTCTTTTCTAAAGAAAAACTGGAAATCTAAACACATTGTTGACTCAAAAACGAGTGAAAATCTCTTGTGCGTCTTGAAGGTTAGTATTTTTTTAATTTAAAAATAAAAAATTTCCTAATCACAAAATACTAACTGGCTGTTGGCAAAAGGAACAACACTTTCTTGCTGCTAAGGCTTAGACAAGTAAGGTGGTTAGAGGACAATGGCTTGCTCAGATGCTGTTCTGGGTTGCCCTCTCTCTTTGTAGTCAGCTAAGGTGGCATTGGTTATTTATCAAGATGAGACATTATATCAAAGTATTCAGGCAAAGGGACAGGAATGTGTCTCTTCTGATTCTTTTTTCCACCCGGTGCGCCTCTTCTCCCGGAGCTTTTTTTACTCGGTGCGGTTCTCTTCACTAAGCTTTTTTACCCGTGCTGCTCTCCTCCCTAACCTTTTTTTTTTTACCCGGTGCATTTTTTCCACCCAGTGTGTCTCTCCTTCCGGTGAACTAACTTATTCCTCAGATTTTACCAAGCCTTCCTAGGTGAAATGCAGAAGTACAATTTAGATTTCTGTTAGGCAGCTTACAAAACGCCTAAAAAAAGCAAAAAGCAACATACCATTAAACTCCACTTAGAATACAATCTATATTGATTTTGTGTATCAAAAATATGTTGCTATTAAAATGCGATTCATAAGATGTGTTGTGTTATTCTGTATCTTCTGTAAATTGTACTTCTTGTAGGCTTCGTTCCAGGGAGATTTTTACTTGTTAAAACCTGAGCTATTATTTTTTTTTTTAATGTTAGGAATCAACTAGAGGTCATCCACTGATCCATAATGTCAATGGTCTACTGGTCCAGGAAGTAATCAGCAGTGGTAAAATTGATGAATTTTGGATGGAAGTTGCTGGTGAGTGTCTTTTTATATTTCAAAGATTTTGGGATTTGTTATAAGAGACTTTTTTTTGGTGAAGTTAATCAAATCTAAATTACATCTGCAATAAATTTTACCTTTTGTTGAATTATTTTTGACTATTTGTCTTTAGATATCTGATAACATGTGACCTTAACACTTAGTCCGTGGTTCTGTTAAATACTTGTTTTAGTTGAGAATATGAAAAAGAGAGGAAAAGTACAAAACAATTTACAAAAAGCTGAATATATATAACATTAAATGTTGGCTTAAAAATAATTGAGATGAGGCTGTTACAAATTTTTCTTTTTTTTGAAAAATATCCAGATTCATTAAAAAATGATTTGTCATTTATTTCAAATTGTTTAATAGTGTTGTAAAAAAAATGACTAATATTCAAGTAGTTTTGCAATTAATTTTTAATTTTATAGAATATCAAAAATATCTTTTTGTTTGTTTGATATTTTCTGAATATTAAACTAAATGGTAAAATTAAGTAAACATTTTTTTAGTCCCCTTGATATAACTAGAAACAATTATTAGACATTAGGGCACTTTTGGTCAAGGGAGGTAATAAAAATTAAAAAATTTTTTTTAAACAATTACCAAAATTCCGGGAATTGTCAGATTTTAATGAAATTTCCAGAACTTTATTGATTAATGACTTAATTTTATAATGAATAGCTTATTTTATTAAAAAAATTTTTTATGGATGTGGAAATACATACTAACTGTATAATTTTACTGTATGGGCTACCATAAATTATTCCTTATTTACATACAAAAATCTAGTCTATTGTTAATTGATGTATACGCATTTATCTCCTTTAAACCTATGAGTGCCCATGCCTGATTATATTATAATAAATGAAAGAAATAAAATTAGAGTAAATAGCAATTTAAATGTTCCTTAAAAGTTTCCAATATTTCATGTATGCACAAATACTAAATGTTTAGTAATGTGAGACATAATTTGGCAGCTCTGGATGCTTTTGCTGAGGTTGTCAAGGTGATAAATATGCCGGACTGTGAAATGCAAAATTCACTTGATACTCTTTGAGTTCTAATTGCCAGATTTGCCTCTATGGCTTGGGGCACAGCCTTCGAATCCAGTTTTAGACCTACCTGACCATGCCTAATTGTTGAGTTCTTGCAACCTGATCAAAATTTGAACTGTGATTACTGTACTGTGATCAACTGTGCCTTCACCTTTTGCACAACAAATTTTTTGGTTGTTTCCGCAGCATTATAGCCCAGTTTGAACTCTGAAAGTTTAAGTTCATGAATTAGATTATGTTGCATATTCATCTGTGTGGCTTTCAAATCACACATGGAGTGAAGCAAAGCATAATATGTCTGTACACCAATTGCTATGATACTACTGACCACTGCAGGTGTCTTCCATGGCTGATTCAGTCTTATATATATATATACCGCAAACTAGCAAGGTATTGCAAAAATTTTGATTCCCTCTTGTATATAGATCATATATATCTGTACATACCTGTTACAGAAAGAAATCTGTCAAAAAGATGCATTATAATTAATTACTGTGTAGTTGACTCTTTTCAGATGATAGAGAAATGTTACATACAAAAAAATATAAATGTATACATTTTCTATTTTATGTGGAGACTTTTCTGATTTAGTTTTTTTTTTTTTTTGAATTGTATAAATAAGTATAAACTTAAATGTTTTTTTTTTTTCTCAATTTTTCAGAGAAGTTATTCCATGACGATTCTCACAAAAAACGACTTGGTATGTTTCTTTTGTCTGAGCTGTTGAAATCGATCAAAGAACCCAAACAGGTAATTTTTTTTTTTTTTCTGAAAGTCAAAGCTCAAATTAGAAACAATTTTATTTTAAATTTTTTTAACAGTTTGAATCCTCATAATCATACACTGTACATTTTAAACATATTTTATTATTGAATGTAAACTATTTTTCTTCCTTCTGCATATTTTCCTTCATATTTCCTCGTCCTGCTCCCAATCAACCTCAAGATTGTCTAACTCAAAATTTATAATTGTTGTTTGTAGAGAAAGATCAATATTAATAGTTTTAATCTACCAATCTGTGGTTCCAATTTGTCACTGAAAACCCTAAAATTCTCACCCCCCAGTTGACAAAAACTGATTTAGAATCCTGGAAAGTTTTTTCTCTCAAATAATTAACTGATTCAGATTTTGATGATTTACATTATGCAAATTTTCTAAATGTTGAAGATTTCAAGGAAAATAAACTATTTTAAAGATGAAGTCATATACATTTAACCTGATTATATTTTCTGTTTGAAGAAAATGGAGTATAAAAATGGGTTCAACAGTTTATTCTGTTATTTGACAATGATGTATTTAAAAAAAAAAATCTGTTTTATTTTAAAAAGCACCAAACATCAAATTTAATCAGTAGTTTGGGTTTTGATAGAAAATTGTGTGTGTGTCAAAACAAAGCATTTGGGGAAAAGGATATCAGACTGATTTCAAGTTGATTGTTTATTGATTTTAATGGCATATCAACCTGTCTGGGGTTATGTCATGCCTAACGGTTAGCAAGTGATACATATCGTGTATTTATATTTATACTTTTTAGTAAAATGGTTTTAACAATGTGTTAGCATTATTGGGGATTATGTTGTATGGTATTGATTTGTTTCATGTCTATATTCTATGGTATAATTTTATTTCCTGAGTGTACCCTTGTAAACTTGAGATTCTCTTGTAAAAGCAACTTGTTCATGATAGATCTATGTCATTGGTAAAATTTTTACAAAATATATATATAATAGTTGCATGGATAATAAAAGCCTTCAAGCTATTTTGTTTGAGAGAAAAAAAAATTTGAAATGAAGAATCCTGGTGCAGTCATTCATAAATCTTGTGTGATATAAGTGTAATGAAAATACTACTTTTAATAATAGATACATGAAAGTTTAATTCAATACAAATTGTACATAACATTGGAATCTAATGGGCAACCCTGTTTATACTAAAGAAAGGAGCAATGACATCTAATGTAAGGGATATCACTGGTAATCTTGGTTGGTTGTTTTTTATGGCATGGGTTATTTTATGCTAAAGACGTTTTAAAAACAAATTGGTAGAAATAATTTTCATTAACTTTATGTGTATCAATAAAGTGGAAGAAATAATTTTCATTAACTTGCAAACAGATCTATGACCCATAGATGTAATCCAAACAGGTACTCCTCACCTCCCAGAGCCTCAAAATTGGAACCTCACTACTAGATGCCGTTTGGGAAAGGCATGAATTTACTTTTGCCTGTGCTGTGTCCCATCATGAGATATCTTGAGAAATAGTTCTTACCATGGTTGATAGAGAAATGAGTACTTGGCCAAACTGTTCTCCTATAATCTTCTTACCTGGCCAAATATTAGTTAATAGTGCTCAGGTATATATTTTGGAAATAATTCTCTTAGAAAGTCTAGATAGAAATTAGCTGAACATTTATGCAAATGTCAATACTAATAAATCTTTTTATTTGTTGTCTTTTCAGGTGAAGATGCTCATGTCGTCACATGTATGTTCGATGTTGTACACGGATTTGAGATTATCAGAGAAGAACATGTCCTCTGCTCAAATGGTGGTAAGTTGGATTATTAGGAAAATGACAGGTGTCATATTCTGTTTTATATGAATTATATAAAGTTATATGATAATGAGAAAGTTGTTGAGTATGAACTTCTTTGGTCACTTGACCTATCTTATCTCATTGGAACTTGATAAAAAAAATTAAAAAAAAATTAAACACTTATTTCACGAGGCCAATAGATTTACATTTATTTACATTTTAGTATCAACATGTGTCCAAAATCAAATTATCCCATATTCTAGTAAATTGTTGGTAGGTACAATACTAGATCATTTTTGTAATCAGTAGGATTACTTGGCAGTGCTCATCTCCTCTCAGAGTATCCAATGACTTAGTATATTATTGGCGGAGTACTATGATGGATCGGACGAAATGTTTTAGAAACAACATAATAAAAAAAAAAATGAGTTCAATCGTCTGAACAATTATGTCGTGTAATAAAATATTTTGAAGGTTGGTGATATGCCATTAAACAAAGAAACCAAACCAATAAAATAATTATTAGCAGTGTGTACTCAAGAAGTTTCAAGGGAATCTATTGCTCGGTAAAAAATATGGAGTTAACTCCCTTGAATGTCAAATACTTTGATTACTGAAGTAATTTTTTTTCAAATCACAGATAAAAATTAGAAGATATCATTTTAAAGTCTGTTTTAAATATTACTCAATAAAAAATGATCTAAAGTTTGTCCTGAACCCATAATGATTTTCCTAACTATATTTAACATGTAGTTTATAGATTACAACTAAAAATAAAACCTCAATACTAACTGTATTTTTTATACTGGAAATAACTTCTCTGTCAAAGCACTGCTATGAATCTGTTATACTGTGACCTTGGATCTTTAACAAATATCTCATTTTGATATTTTTTTCCTCCCTCCAGATTGACAGCCTTGTTATTTTACTAGACACTGTCCAAGACGTTGATCTTCATCAATCCTTGCTCCAGTCTCTGTTGACCCCTGTTTATGTTATCAACAAATTTAATGCTGAAATCAGCTTGTTTCTGTCGGCCATATTACCACATGTAAGTTCAATCTAAATTTCTTTTAACCCTTTTTTGTTTTTTGTTCCTGCTGCCATTGTTTGCTATTTTGTTGCCGTTAAAAGATGACATCCTTAAATGTTGGAGAGTTTTCATATTTCTATAAAATGTGTCAGTTGGAAGGCAAATGGTCTGTTAGTCCCAGTTAAAAGCATGGTAATGGTAAGCTGAACTTTCTGAAACCTTGTTTTTCCTATGCAGATATCTTTTGGCTCCTTTACCAAAACTGCATCAGAAAAATAAGGTCTAAAATAGTTTCGCTTTGGGTTACCCTTACTGTGCTTTAAATAGAGACTATTGGCCAATTTACTTTGTTCAGTAAGATGTACCTTACTAATTTTGTTGGATTAGGTTAATGTTTATGTAATAAGTAATGAGAGTTACCTCCCCTTGGGAGAACTCTCTGGTCTTTACAAGAGTATATAAGCTCTCAGTAAAGTGTACCATTATTCTAAGTAGAATAAAGCTTTCCAAAGCCTATCAGTATTATATTTATAATTTAAAAAAAAATGTTAAAGTTTATATATACTTGAACAAGAAAAAAAATCTTATTGTTTAATTTTATTTGCTTGTTACATTATTATTATTATTATTATTATTATTATTTTCATGTTCAAAGTTTGATGGGTTTTCATTTTGTTGCATTACTTTTTTTCTTTTCTTTTTAAGTTGACGGCTGAAGCTGTAGAATCATTTGGCAAAGAAATCATATCAGTTGTAAAAGGAAAAACTTTGTATGGGTAAGTTCATAAATATTTGTTTTTAAATTTCTTTCCACTCACAAATTATTTGTGATAATTGCTTTTATAAAATAAGGAGAATGAAATATCAACTTTTCTTATTTATCTTTCTTAGATCTTATTCAAAATTATTTCAGGGAGAATAAATGTGCGGTGCTAGTTCTCATTGCTTTTCAATATCTGTTTTGGTTTCAAAATATTTTCCTAAAAATAATAAAATCCTTGTATTTTTGGTTTAGAAGGAAATTAACTTTTTATTAGAAATATTATACAAGAAACAAAATATTGCCATCAAGCCTCATCTCAAAAATTCAGATAAAGAGCCTTATAATTTTTTAAATATTTTTTATTATCTATTTTAGTATTGTAAGTGCAGTATTTTTTCTGAATGAGATGAATTCAAATGAAAGATGTGTTATAATGGAACAAATTAATGTATGTCTCAATTTTTTAGATAAGACTTGATAATTTTATTTTATTTTTTTTTTTAGAAGCAAATTGGATAGCGAGGATCTTTTTCTACGGAAATGGGCTGTTGGTCAGCTTCTTCATTTGTTGCATCATCCTGGAAATGCTGAAGAAATGGCCAAATGGCAGGGCTCTATCTTGGAGTTTTTGTTCCGATATGCCTTTTTTACACTGTTGAACCCATCAGATACATTACCTCATGTAAGTTATGTTATTACTTAACCTGTGTAGTACTTCAATCATAAAATGTTTTTAATGTTTCATTTAATCAGTTTTATTCAATAATTACTACTAACACAAAACATCTGATTCTGTTAGATTGTGCTGTTCTAGATGAGAAGAAAACAGACTAAAAAGGGGATGCTACATGCCCCTCTCCTAAAAAAAAAAGGCCAGATTGGGTTTACTGGCCATTGCATGAGCTGCAGTTCTTGCTTGGTTCCCTATGTAAAAATGGCTTTATACTAATCTGGCCTGGTGTGAGGCTTGGAAAATAAAGTTGAGGAAAGTCAAATAATATATTATTAAAATCATTGTGTTCAAACAATAAAGATAAGGACATTAGTCCAAAAATATGGGATATGAAAATGCATAGATCAAAATGTTAATAAAAAAAAATCAATTTCACCACTTGCAGAAAAACCATAACTTGTAAGAATAGACTTAGTGTTTTTAGAATGGTACACACACCATAGATAAGTAGGTAGGAATGAATGAACGAGAGGCTGACTACGCCCAATGAATTCTTACTAATGAACAAGATTTTGATTTATTTTAGACTGCCCCAAAATTAAATTTTGAAACTTTTGTTTTTAATTAGTGTGAAGAAGTTGGTGTTGCTTTTCCTGTCCAATTACAACAGTTCTGCCACAACATGTTTACCAAATGTTTCTTTAAGGTCATCACTCAAAAAACAGGTAAGCAAATATGACATTTTTGCAGAAAAATCTCAAAATAAAAATTTTTTAGATATTTAGCATAATGCAGGTTTTACTCTGTCAAAAGAAGTTTCATTAAAAATGGTTGTCAAATATATTTTAAAATTTTGTAAGTTTTTATTTTTTTTTCAACTTTTTAATTCACTTGAATAGAATTATCCTATTTTTTTGTCAAACATTTTTATTTATTTTACTTTGAACCATTCTCCAGAGTATTACAGGTTTTTCTACAGATTCCAATCTTGTTAATTGTCCATTTTGATTTTACAATTGAATCTGAAAAAAAAAAAAATATCACCAGATGTACCAAGTAGACCAATATTTATTACATAGGAACTGATGAAATAATTTTTTAAATCTTTGTTTGTTGGAGGTCCTTGTTACAATTGAACTACATCCTCTCAGTCATAGTAATTACATATGGTAAGTTTAATGAGGGCAAGACTAAAAATAACTGATCTCAATATATGACCATTGTCACACTACAAATTTCTGCTCTTTGATGTAGTAAATGAAGTGCTGCTATAGTTTGGATTCCCTGGTACCAGGTCCATTTTTACTACATCTTGCCCAAGGACAAAAACAGCTGAAGGAGATGAACATAATCTAATCCAAGCTTGAAGATCACATCCTCTTGGTTGTCTTTGTTTCATTGAGTTATTAATGCCCACAAATGTTGAATTATTCATTTGTAGATATTAGTTCTGATTCTTTATATAAATATTTTTTAATTGATTTTTCTATTTCAGATAAAACTAAGAAGCCAGCCATCATGTTAGCTGCTCATCAACTCTTTTCATTTGTTGAGGTAAAAATCATTTGACACTTTTATTCTTTATTCGCCTATTGTCTATTTATTGACTGATCTTATATTTCATTAGCATCAAATATTTCATAAGTAACCATAACAAAATTGAAATAACAGCATTTTTCTGTTGCTACTTTTCAAGTAGGTTAGTTAATTAAGGGAGAGTGATACCCACTCTTTTTTCCTCTCCTTAATCATTGTCATTTTCAAAAGTTCAGGGAGAAATGCATTCATGCCTTTCCTTATTGCATTAATGTCAAGATTGATCTTGTGAATATATTAAAACTTTGGTTTCCAGTTCTTTCATTCCTTAAAACTGGATGCAGTGTAAATGACACTGAAATACTTAATCTAAGATAGGGTGATTTAATTGAATATAATTTTAGAATTTGATCTTGTGATTAAATCCTGAATTGATTCTGCCCAAGAGACTTTGTAACTTAGAACAGTTGATGTAAATTTCCATTTATTTAAACGTGAAAAATGCCTTTTGAAAGATGAGTCTTATATATAACTTTGGTCTTATTTAATAATAATGATAATGAAATTTATTGTACAGTGCTCAGGTGCACCACAACTCGTCAAAGTCTCATGTCAAGTACACAGAATAATGTATTAGTGTCAGGAACATGAACAGTTTACAGTAGTAATATGCATGTATGTGTGCGCGTGTGTGCATATGTATGTGGAGAGTGGCATCAGGTATAGTGTCGGCGGACTACAGGAAGCATGGAGGCTTTGAAAGACTCAGTGCTTCGGCATCCTACAATAGACGCGGTCAGTTTATTCCATGTCTCTGCAACTCTGAGCGTGAAAAAATGTTTCCGAAAGTCACGTGAGCAGTGCTGTTTTCTGACTTTGTAGGCATGCCCACGTGTGTTAGAAAGATGGAGATCAAAAAGGTGCTCAAGGTTGCTTTTAAATGTTTTTGCACTCAAACATTTAAATAAGAAACCTATTTTAGAGTTGTTTGGATAATTGAAGTCAATCTTTGTGTTACTCATATTGTTATATTCTCTTTTCTTATAGATTTTTCACATGAAGATTATAAAATAGATTAGTTGAAATGTGGTAACAACAATAATTGGTTCAGTTGTCTTAACAACTCAGGCATGATGAGGACTCAAAATTATAGACAAACTTATTTTTGCCCTTATGGCAAGCCCCAACCCCTTTTTATCATATGGGTGCTAGAAGGGTGGCTGCGGGTCTACATGTCCTGGGAATGACGTTAAACTCTATCTGATGGTGAGGTTCCAGTTTTGGAGGTTTGGGGAATGTGGAGCACCCCTTCATCACCATTGCTCCCTGGTCCACTCTGACCCGGAGTGGTAGTACCTGTTAGGGTCCCATCTATGGGTTGAATAGAAAAACATGAGTTTATAAACAAATTGTATTATCCATTAAGAATTGATTTATTTCAAAACTTTATTGGCATTAAATGACCCACTGAGGTTGATATGCTGTAAAACAAACCAAACCAAACCATCTTATTTTTAATTTTCAGACTGTTGTCCTCATCATATTGTGTTATGTAAAAACACAATGTTTTGACCACTGTATCCTCAGGTGTTTCCTGTCTATCCAAGCATAACAACAACCCAACATGGAAAATAATTTTGAATAAGTTGACTTTAGGTTAAACAAGGCATCAAAAAATTTATGAAGATCTCATTCAAATAATGACATCATGAAACTTGTTTTTACATACCACAATAAAGATGAGGACAACAGTCTGAAAAATCAAAATAATGCACATAAAGTCTCATCTAAAAGATTCAGACAAACTCGTTTGATTTATTTTTCAGATTGATTTTTATTTCGTTTTTAACACAATGTTTTGATTAGAACATGTGGTCTTTAAAAGTCACTTAGGTCTTTTTTCTTATATTAAAACCAACAAAAAATATGGATTAATGAAAATACTTAATCTTCAGGCAGTAGTGGAATGCTGATAATATATTAAGTGGAATGTGTTAAAGATGATAAAAATAGCCTGAAAAATAAAAAATGTTTCATCTTAAGACTTGTGAAAACAACAGGTGTATTATCAAATAATGCAAAATATGATGGCACCAGTGTGTAGGAATTAAGGCAGTTGATAATTTGATTATATTATCTTTCTTTAACAGTTCTGAATTTGTGTTAAAATATCTTTTTCTTCTTTCAGTCACTGATAAAAAACAAGGACATTGTAAAACCATTGAAAGATTTGGATGAGGAAGTAAGTATTTGTATTTTTTTATTTTATTTATTTTAACAGACTTTTTCTGTTGTTTACCAATCAAAAATATCTATGGAAGCCATTGTAATCTTTGTATTGTAAAATATGCAGAAATTGTGGCTATTTTATTTGCTGTTGTAAGCACCCCTCCCCCAAAGAAAAACTTCATTTATATTTTACCAACTACCGTTTACCTTTTAAAAATGTTTGTCAACATCTTTTTATTGTGAATAGTACAGATATAATATTAAAGTAAAAAAGTAGTCTGCAACATGGCTTATTGTCAGTATTGGTCGGAAAACTAGCGCTAGACCAGGGAGATTTTTTTTTGTGCTAAGGTGGATCACCACACTACCCTCTCTATCGCACAGATCAGATAACCCAAGCTGCTACTCATGTGCTGAGTTGGCGAGGAATGGTATTGAATGTAAACCATGCAATTCCTTGAAGGATGCACTACCAACTGGTCATATAATAATATTCCAATTTTTGTTATCAATATTGATATAGATGGTATTTATCATGAAAAAATTTTTGTTTTCTCCCTTTTTTTTTAATTTAAAAAAAAAAAAATTTTCTTTTAACTATTTAAGTTTTTTATGCCATGAACTAAATTCTATTAATATAACAATGATTGATTATTCAATTATATATAATATTTGAGTCAATTTCAAATTTTATATCTGAATTTAAAGGAAGTACTTTTTAAAAAAACTTAGAATAAACTTTTTTTTTTCTTTTTTTTTTTCTTATTACTTTTTAATCAAATTCTCATTGTGATTTTAACAATTAATTTGTCAAAAACATAGCAAATCTCTATCTAATATATATATATATAATATATATATATATATATATATATATATGTGTCGGAGTGGACAGTCAACAAGAGTTTATTTGCATATTCAAAGACATTGCTGAATATAAACATAAAATCTGATAAGATATTAAAGAAGCTCCAAAACTTTTTTTAACCTTGAAAATTTTGTTTTAAAGGAAGTGAAACTAGCAATAAAGAATTGAATATCTGTTTGTTAATTAATTTTAGACAATTGCTGCTTTGGTGAAAACAAAGAAAATGATGCAGAAACTTGAATCACAGGTAAGAATCTTTATTTACTTTGTTTAGAATTAAACAGAGCATTTGCTTTTTGTTCTGAAAAATAGCATTTTACTATACTCTATAAGTCCTACATTTTATGCACAGGAGATGACTTGTGTTAGATCAATAATAAAAGGCTTAATATGTAGACTATTCATAGCCTTTCTTTTAATGGAATCATAAGATAAAGATTAGATGTGTTTTGTACTTAATTTATCTTTGAATTTTGGGAGTTTAGATTGTCTGAATGCCCTGGGTTTCGAAAGGTTGTTATTTCAAGCTGAAAATTTCCAAATTGGTTTAAATAGTGGAAGATCCTGAAAACAATAACCAAAATGAAAAAACTAAAATTGAGTAAGATAAAGTTTATTCAGTATTTTAAGCAAAAAACAAGCATAGTGGTCTAATAACTGCCATAGTGACCTCTTTCTTTTTTTCTTTCTTTTTTTATGAAGTTAATGTTAAATTCTTTTCATGTCATCTAACAAGAAAAATATTTTTTTTTACTCATATATCAATGTTCCATTTGTAAAATTTAATTTCTTCCATTTTCTAATCCAACATATTTTTTTTTGTTTTGCCATCATTATCTTCAATAAGGATCATTCTCACTACAATTGATAAAGTGTGGGGAGTTATCTTGATTTAAAAAAAAACAAAACAAAAAAAAAAAAAAACAGTGATGAACCATGATTAAAAAGGGTTCTGTCAACCTACACTTTATTAATGGCTGTATATTATGTATAAACAGGTATTATACACACACACACACACCACACACACACCTCAGTACTTTACTCATTTTTTTTTCTTTTTTTTTTACAGAAAAAGGATAAGGAAGCAAACAAAGATATTAATGCCTTTGAACTTTTGTTGATTTACCTGGCCCTGCAGGTATTCTGTGATCCTCAAAACTGTTTAGATGTCATTGAGGTAAGTATACAAACTGAAATTTTGCTTCTACCTACCTGCAATATGAGTATGGCATAATGTTATTGGTAATCTTAGTGAGGGGATCTTTTTTTTTATCATAGAACACAGTTAAATTTGTTAGTACCAACAAAGAAAAAGTTTAATCATCAAATTACTTAAATGTCAAAAATAAAACAATGAAGTTGTGCAGAGAAGAATTGGAAAGCTAAAAACTGATTTTTCTGAAGAAATATTGGAATAGGATGATTTGAAAAAGAAAAAAAAAGATTGAAACTGCAAATTATATTATTTTAAATAAAAACTGTGCTGGTGGTGGTTGTTTGCGAGGGGGGTATATACTTAAATGCCCCTTCCCTCCAAAAAATATTTTAAAATTTTATCCCTACTTTTTTTTTCTTTACACAAATAGGATACATTGTCTTGTTGTGATCGAGCACTAAGAAAAACGAACAAATCTAAGAAAAATGGTGAGTATTTTTTCTTTTTTCTGATCAGACATTTTTTAGATATTGCTTTAGAAAATATGAAGATTATGTAGTGCCAATCTCCTAGTTGGATATGAATGTGCTTCCCATCAATATGAACTTGTAGTAACCAAATAATTATGTTTTTGTTTTTCTTAGTAAGTAATGGAATATTAGCATCTGATGAACAAAGGTCTATCATCTTTGTAGTGATAATAAGTGTAGAAAAAGACCTGGACTTGTGTTGTTGGGAAATTTTTTGTTTTCTTTGGGAGAGAGAGAGAATGAAAAGTCAAACAAAGAATGAAGTTTATTTAGTTAAATAAAAGAACCCATTTTGGCCTAATGACTTCCAACAGAATTTAGGGTGGAATTATTTTAATACTTTCTCTTGGGCTTCTTTGCTGTTCTTGTTCACCACTGGTTATTTTTTATACACTTTATGATTAAAGCCACTTTAGTTAAACTTTACACATGTTTATGGCTAAATACTGACATGTACTTAAATAACATGAACAGGTATTTACTTTAATTTGATTATGTGTAACACCAATGTTTTCTTTTGATCATAACGCTGTCACTTTCTGTAATTAAGCCATATTATTGAATTGCATATATTTGGATGATTTTATTTCTACTTGGCGTGAGAAAAAATGTTATGAAATTAATGAAGCTTTGAAATTCAAAGATTTCTCTAGTTAATGAAATTATAGAAAAATAAATCTGTTTTACTTTAAAAAAGAAAGAAAAAAAAAAGATCTTTAATGTTATCATATTTATCATTTTGAAAAGAAAACTTAGTGAATGTAGAGTGATGCTCAACACAATGTGATATAGTTAACATTCTCTTTACTTTCTTTTATTCATTGTATCATTTGGTTTTCTTTATCCACAGAACCTGACTGGTTACAAGTTCTTATGGAAGTTCTTATTGGAATGATGACCAACCCAACAAAATTATCTCGGGTAATTGCCCTCAATATTTTTGCTGCTGTTGTAGAACATATCACACCTGAAAATGTTACACAAATTACAGAGGTAAGACAATAACAAATTTTCTTATGTTTTATTTTTTTTTTTTTTAAATTTTTACCTTCAATGATTTTACAACAGATATAAGGGTTGAGTTAATACAGTTATAAATGACAATCATCTGGAGGTTGCAGGTTCAATCCTGATTATGGGTGAGAATACTTAACATAGCTTAACACTTGTACCCGGTCAGGGTTAACGGAATGAGAACAATCTACCTTAATGGGTTTGATTCAAAGTTCTGTGAAATTATGATGGGAAACACCTGAAGAAAACTGGAGGGCATATCACCCGAAATATTGTGTCTATAACAGTAAAAGATGAGGACAATAGTCTGAAAAATGTAAATAATATAAATTATCAAGCCTCCTCTCAAAAATTTAAAAAAAAAATGCTTTTAAGTAAATATAATCTTGTATAGTTAAAAGCAAAAGGTATTATTGATATTAGGTGTAGTGCAAAAGTTTTTTGTTTTGTCTGTTCAATTTCTGACATTCATTTTATTATTAAAAACAAAAAAAAACAATTCCTTGTTATATTTGACAGATTTTAACAAAGAAGTCATCAAACCTTGATGATGATGAAGACTTGTACTTGGAAGGTGAGTTGTTGAATTTTTTTCCCTTTAAACTTTACAAGAAAAATTTTTTCATCTAATGAACTTGTTGGTATTTTTATGAATAGAATATTGAGTTATAAAAAAAAATCCTTTGAGCATGATTGATCATTTTTGCTAAAATAGATTCTTATTTATTACCAGCTGAAATGGAGTCCATAGTTAGACTTGGCAATTATTTCCATTGTTACTACTACTATTGCTAACCTTGACAAGGACCACCCAGTATTTTGAGCTTAGGGAAACTAAAAAAAACACATGAACCTTTAAAATGAGACATTTTCAGGTGTGTGTGTGTGTTTTTTTTTTAAGTTGACAATGTGTTTAGATTTTTTTTTTTTTTTTTTTTTTTTCAAATGATTTGTCATTTATTTTTAAAATTTTTTCCCCCCTTTTCTAGAGAAATATAAATTCACATTTTATGAGAGAAACAAAAAAACAAAAAAAATGATTACAATATTGCATGGGTGTCTTTTTCAAATTCATCTCTTAAATGTTTTTATCAAAAGGATGTTTTTCCTTTTTTCTTCTGATATGAAGTACTGTCATCTTTTTATAGATTTTTACTTGTTGCAAATGATCTGTACTTTAAAAAAATAAATCTAATGTGTAGACAGCCTTTTTAAATGTTAATTAGTTGTTTTAATAGAAACTGTTTTGAGTGACATGCCAAATTTAACATATTAGTAACATATGTAAAACGATCTTAGTTTGAAAGCACAAGGATTCAGTGCTAGCAGTTGTTTGAAAATGCTTCATGAATTCTTCAGTGGTCAGTTGTTGCCATGTAGCAGTCATTGAGACTCAAGGGGTTAAGAAGTATTTAAGTACTTAAGGTTTAAGTATTTAATTAAAATTACTTTATTCTTGTTTTTTTCCCTCAGATGATGAAGAGGATGAGGAGAATGATGATGATGAAGAGGAGGATGATGAAAATGAGGAGGAGAGATGGATGAAGAAGAGGTGAATGGGGAAGCAGAGAGTGGTGAAGGAGAAGGAGAGAATACAGAGGAAGTGAGTAGTGAAGAGGAGGAGGAGGAAGAAGAAAATATGGATGTTGATGAAGAATTTAGACAAAAAGTGAAAGATGCCCTTGGAGATGCTGCGCTTGGATCAGATGAGGTAAGTTCTTTTGGAATTTTGATAATGCAATAAATTCCCTTATGTTTCTCTTACTTTTTTTTTTTCTAATTCATGTCTTTTAGTTTGATCCAAGTTTCACTTTTTCTTGAATGAAAATGGTACAAAAATATTTGATAGAAACTTCTCCACCTTTGTGAATTAATTGTAATAGTTTTCAGATATCCTGAGTCACATTTCTTTTCAATCTCAGATTTCCTCAACAGCCCTAGGAGCCAAGTGACTTCTGGTTGAGAATCACTACTAATTGTAGAGAATATATTATAGATATTTACTTGTCACACAATTCAGTATTTATATTTGAGATTTTGTAAGTAATGCTTATACATGTATTTACCCAACCCCTCCAACACAAGCATAATGTCAATTTTGAAGTAGAGTACAGCTGGTTTGAATTCAATTTTCTATCTCGTAGATTGGTTGCCTAACCAAGGCTAAATAACCCAGTTTGCTCTACTATTTACTCATAGCTGAGGGAAGAAGAGATGGAGTCATGCCTTTCCCATGGACATTAGTGCAAAAGTGAAATGCAAACAGGACTTGGGTGGGCGATTTCATTTCCTACGATGATAACCACTATGCCCAAGCAACTCCAATATATATATATATATATATATATATATAATATATATATATATATATATGTTGTTCTGGTAACGGGAGTAAATTCAATATTTTTTAAAAAAATTTCACAAAATTTTTTAAAATAAAATTCACATTTTCTCTTTTATTCAGGCTTTGATTGATTGATATATATTATATATCTATATATATATATATATATATATATATATCTATATATATATATATATATATATATATATATATATATATATATATATATATATATATATACTATAATCCTACCCTGCCCATCATTGGTCCATTCTTAATCTGTTGACTGACTGATTCACTATTATCTGCCAACTATTATCTTTCAGGACCCTTACTATTTTGTGTGTGTGTGTGTGGGGGGGTCCCTGTGGTGTAGTGGTTAATATGCTAATATGCAACATCATAGTAAACAAGTTCGAACTCCAGTCTCGCTATTATGTTCATTTTCGGACTAATACCCTTAGGAAAGGTATGACCCCCTCCCCACACTAATAGTTGAATAGTAACACTACTGTTCTTCTATAAGAATGGCTTTGGCATTCAAATAACCCATGAGACAATACCATTAAAAAAAAAAGAAACTGAACCTTACTATTTTGAAGGGGAAGGTAATATTGGATCCATATGGATGGGCTGTTTAATTGGTCATTGTTGTATGCTGTTTGGGATTTTGGAAGCTTTTTGCTGCTATTGTTGTATATGGTGATTTTAGTAGTCATTGATTGCTGGTTATACTGTAGATTTTTAAGTGTTGTTTCATTGTTGATTCTTGGATAATCTGTTCTGGTAGTGGAGACAAAGATAAAAGAAAGTTGGATGTTTGTTTTTGAGAATATAATAGTTTTATTTTACAATTATAATTGTGAAGTGGGAGAAGTGAATATTTGGAGAAAGTGAAGCTTCTAGGACAAGATGTTTCTATCCCTTTAAAAAACTTTTTGGGGACTATTCATCAGTGATGCCTCCAGGTCATGGAAGATTTTGGGTTTTAGCATCATATCCTCTCACTGGGATGACCCACCCTGCGCTTGTACAAACTGATATTCTGTTGACAAAATTTTTTTTTTTTTTTTTTTTTTTAAATTGGTATATAGATTGATGGAGAAGAATGTGGGTGTTATGTTGCAATTATGTTTTTTTTTTTTTTTTTTTTTTTTTTTTTTTTGTCTGGACCGCGCTACAATGAAGAAGTGCATTTGGAAATGATCAGAGCTGATGTTAGAAACCAGCCTGATGAGTTCCCTTGAATTTAATCAATTGATGTCATTAATCTTTCACTCCTTACCAATGACATTTGGAAATTTATCAATTGGAAAACAGATAAATGATCTTCTCGATCATTGGTTTTCAGAATACAATATAAAGGAAAGCTGAAAAAGAAAGTATTAAGAGTTTATTTCTTAACAAAGCAGCATGGCTGAAACACAGAAGGGTTGAAATGAAATAAAAATAATAAAGATATAAAATGCTTGGAAGAATTAAAATGTTTTTCTATTTATTTCATTAGGATGATGATGATGATTTGCCAGACTTGAGTGATGATGAAATGATTCGAAGAGACAAGGCTTTGGTTGCTGCTTTCAAAAGTATGAACAAACAAAAGATTAAAAAAACAGAAAAAGACAAAAAGCAGCAGTTGTCAACATTGAAGATCAGGTAAGGGACTTGTGGCATTTCAGGATATATATATATATATATATATATATATGTATGTATAATACCCTTATTAATACATCAGGTGATAAATTTATTTCAACTTTAGTCACCTGAAACATGATGTATTAATTTATTTATAATTTCTGTTCATATTCTATTTTATATATATATTGAGCTCTCCATCAGATTCTACCCCAAAAGGAATGGTCCTAATTAATGTTTATATATATATATATATATATACACGAGCATCATTCAATAAATAAGGGGAATTTAAAAAAAAAACAAAAAAAAAAAAACTTTTTTTTTTTTTTTTTTTTTTCCATAAATGTAAAACTTTGTATTGTTTGAATTGGTTTATAGCAAAAAATCTTTCCAAAAAATTTGTTTTGATGCTATTCAAAATGGCCGCAAATCAGAATGCTCCAGACTTGAACAGTGGTCTGTTATCAAATTTATCAGTGCCCGAGAAGTGCAAACCATGTGAAATTTACAGAAGAATGTGTGATGTGTACAGAGAAGAATGTTTTAGTCACAAAAATGTTTATAAATGGGCTAAACATGGATTTGCCACTAACAGCTTGAGTTGTAAAGACAGTTCAAGGAGTGGAAACACACTGACTCTCCAGTAAAGAAAAAGTTCTAAGCACAGTGGTCAGTAAAAAGGCCCTGCTGACAGTCTTCTGGGACATGAAAGGACCTATCACAATTGATTTCCTTGAAAAAGGTGTGGCAGTAAACAGTGCTTCCTATTGCTAACTCCTTAGGCAAAAGTCACCTTATTTATTGTATGACCATCATATATATATATATATATATATATATATATATATATATATATATATATATATATATATATATATATATAATAAATAAGTCATCCACAGACACATGTTTCGGCATATCATGCCTCTTCAGTGTGGCTAGACACAACTATCCTTGGGTAGGGTCGAACTCAGACTGACGCATGGTAGTCCGATATCTTATCCCCTCACCCACTGACAGCTGATGCGGGGACTGGTGTCTTTAAACTATTAAATACATAGGAATGTATGTATCTTTCAGTCACTGAGAGATCAAATTTCCGGAGAAATGAGATATATATATATATTATATATATAATATATATATATAATATAAGAGAAATAATATATAAGAGAAATGATATATATAGATATATATATAGAGAGAGAATTGATCATGTAAAGGTACAACAATGTATATCATATATTTATCTATTAGAGTAGGTGTATACAAATGTTTCTATTGAAAAGTCAATTTTCTGCTGTGAATCCTAACTTGAATTTTCAGTAAAGAAAATGCTTAGTGTTAAATAAAACACATTCTGAGACAAAGATTTTTTTTTTTTTTACTATTAATCTTAGGTAAGAAAAGCAGGAATAATATTTCTTTACCAGATTCTGCCCTTAGCCATTGTCATAATTAAATACATCGCATTTAAAAAAAATTTTTTTTTTTTTTTTAACAATTTAAAAAAAGTTGATACACCATAAAAGATGATTAATAAAGCCAACAATATGGCATCTCCATTTGTGAAGGTTTCTTTTTTATATTTAAGATTTCTATGTCGATGTGTCTTTTAGAATTGCATCTTGAATGTTGAATGTAAAGACATACACACACATAGAAAAATATACACTTACATTTAAAATGTACATAGTTTTTGTCTCTAAAAGGTTCAATGTTTTTATTCTGTTTATTGGTTTTGATTATTTATATTTCCTTTTTTTTTAATTGTTACAATAAATAAAGTCATATGGAAGGTGCTGCGCTTGTACAATTCTGTTTTTCACCAAAACCTGCTGATCAAAAAATGTTGAATTTGCACTGACTTGTCCTCATAAATTTTTCAGGTTGTTAGACTTCATAAGTGAAATCGTCAAACACCCTCAACCAGCTCAGGTTATTTTGGTAAGAATTTAATTTCTTTATTTAAAAAATTTCTTTAAATTGTACCTGTATAATGCAATTCATTTTTGGCAAATATTTTGATGGTGGAAAAATTATTTTGAAAAATTGTCATGATTGGTGTATATATATATATATATATATATATATATATAGAGAGAGAGAATTGATCATGTAAAGGTACAACAATGTATATCATATATTTATCTATTAGAGTAGGTGTATACAAATGTTTCTATTGAAAAGTCAATTTTCTGCTGTGAATCCTAACTTGAATTTTCAGTAAAGAAAATGCTGAGAACTTAGTGTTAAATAAAACACATTCTGAGACAAAGATTTTTTTTACTATTAATCTTAGGTAAGAAAAGCAGGAATAATATTTCTTTACCAGATTCTGCCCTTAGCCATTGTCATAATTAAATACATCGCAGTTTTTTTTTTTTTAATAGCATCTTGTGGGAGGACAACAGTTCTCATCTTTTCAAATCATAACAGCATACTACATTGTCTCTGAGAATCCCTGATTTGATAGAATTCTTCTGTTAACCACTGTGGAATGCCCCCAGCTATAGGTTAAATAGTAACACTACTGTTCTTCTACAAGGCTGACTTTGGCATTAAATAACCAATGAAGGTTGACGTGCCATTAAACAATGAAACCCAACCAAACCTTGGTGGAATGCCAGTGTGACAAGATCTTTGTCAAATCATTTGGCAGGGAGAGACAGTTTCATGCCTTTCTAAATGACAGTGAAGGTGTCAACATATTATTCAGCTATTTAAAGCTTGTTGCTGGTTCTACTTTTATTCTTCTTAGATTGTGTGTCACCATTCACCCAGAGAAAAAAAAAATTCATTCATAAATATTTATAATGAATCAATTTGTAGGAAAGCTTACTCAAAGAAAATTATATATTAGATGTGTGCAAAGGTTCATAGAATGATGTTTTTGAAAACTAAAGACATCATATACAGTTGAGTTTTTTCTTTTCTTTTTGTGTTGGAGACTTTTGCACACCTACTATATGAGTGTCCTAGGTATGACATTAATCTGCATTTGGTGATGAGGCCCTGGGTATCGTGTGGAGTACCAACTTCTTCATTGCCATTACTCCTAGGAACACTCTAACTTGGAGTCAAATAGATCTATTTGAAAATTATTAGTATTGGATAGGAATACATAAAATCATATAACTGTGCAAACAAAATATTATAGATTAATGAAAAAGTGTAATTAAAAAAAATGCAGTGAAAAACAGAAAATATTCTGGGAATGGCACTAACCTGCTTCCAGGGGTGAGGCTCCAATTCTAGAGCTCTGGGGAGTGTAGAGTACTCATTCATTGCCATTATTCCCAGTTCCACTCTAATCTGGCATGGTAGTACCTGTTTGGGTCCCATCTATGGGTCAAATAGATCTGTTTGAAAATTATCAGTATTGAATAGGAATTCTTGATACCATGTAATTGTGTGTAAACAAAAGATTATATGCTAATGAAAAAAATGCAATGGAACATAGAAAATATAAATATATTGAAAAATTGAAATGTAAAAGTATTGCTTTGAAAATCAGCATTTTAAATCTTTCTCAGGTAACAAATGCTACTAGGAGATAGAGAACTACATCAGCCATCAAGTAGATCTTAGTCAGATTTGTTATTTTAGATTATTCATATAAAGAAAAACCTCCATGGTTCCTATATCTATCTACACTATATCTGATATCCCCCTTCCACACACACATGAATATACGCTGTTCCTTTTCCTGACATTAGTACATTATTCTATTTACTGTGAATGCACTTTGTGCACCTGAGCACTGTATGCAATAATTTCATTATTATTATTATTATTATTATAAGATTAATTAAGTAACCTATGAGAGTTAAGTGTAAATATAATTTTACAATTAATTATTTCCCTTTCTTTTTTCTCTGCAATACGAACATTTCTGTTTTATTCTATATATTTTGTATTTCTCTCTTGTCTGTAAAAAACCAAAATAACAACTGTGTGATATATTTTCTTATGCCAACTGTTTAGTACCAGTAGATAATTTTGTTGGACAAGATTCAGATAAATCTGTCTATTCTTATCCATATTGATTATCTCTACTTGATGTTATAACGAAAACAAAAAACCTTTGCCAAAATAATTTATCAAACTGACATGAAAAAAAAAGAAATTCTCAACATTCTAAACTTAAAAAAGGGGTCAACAAATTAAGAGATATATTAACTTTTGAATCCTTCTTTTTTTTTTTTTTTCTTTTTTTTTTTTTTTTTAATTTTTTTTTTTTTTTTTTTTTTTTTTTAAATTTTTTTTTAGGCACTTCATGCTCCATTGTTGGATATCCGAGAATCAAGTCTTCGTAACAAAGATGAGAGAACACTTGGCAACAAAGTTACCGGCCTTTACCATAATGTGTGTAAATGTAAAGTAAGTAAATATTTAGCATTTTCACTTAATCAAATTATCATCAGGTGCTGATTAGGGGATGGGGGGATTTGGATATTTAAAATGGATAATTTATATATTTTCATTTCTATTTTATTCTGCTTTGTATCTTTGAAAATATGAATTTCTTCTTTCATTACTTATTAATTTTCTATCAAAATAAATTACCCGTGTAAACATTTGCAGTATATTAAATATTTTGCACATATTCAAATTCTTCTTTCTACCCACTATATGTGTATATAACTGACCGTTTTTTTTTTTCTAATTCCTTCTTGGATGAGTGTGTAGTATCTGTCTACCCTGCCTAGGATGAGAACATAGCTATCTGATCTTTGGGCTGGGATCCATGTATAATATGTTATTTATTCTGTATTCTTGTCTTTTGTCGTGGAGCAGTTTGAACAATTATCTCGAAATTTTCTCTTGTCATTGCAAATGGGTAAACCTGTTCAGATTTTGATTAAAAATTAGTATATTAAATTTTAAGCAAAGTGAACAAAAGTTAAAGAATTTAAAAAAAAAAAAGTGTGTAATGTCATTGATTTTATATTCTTGATCTTTTTAAAAAAATATTTTTTTCCCTCTCTTCTTGACAGGTAAAACCTGAAACAGTTAATGCTATTTCTGTGGATGAAATACAAAATATGATTCAGACTTTGGTTACTTTTTCTCGTAATGGTAAGATATTTAGTTGTTGTTTTATTGCTGATGATTCTTTTTTAAACAACAGTTTAAAAGTTAAATGAACTGAGAATTTTTAAAAGAATTCACTGATTTAAGATTAAAACTTACATTGAAATTTGAAAAAAAAAAACTCCAAAAAAACTCTCCTTTCAGTTAGAAGATTGTTGCATTATAGAACCACTGACCAGATCCTTTTAATCTGGGTCTGATTATTCCTGTGCATTGAAGTCTGCATATAAATTATGTCCCTTTTTTCTTTTCTTCCCACAAAATAGAAATGATTTGAAGTATTTATCTGAATTATCTTTTGTTTGAATCAACACCCAAAAATAAATGATTTTTTTTTTAACATATCTATTCTGCCTTTTCATTTGTGTGAAGGAATCTGGCAGTAACTTAACCAATCGGCGGCAAAAGAACATGAAACAGTTAAATAAAAATCATAAAAACAAAACTTGAGAGAGTAAATATAACATAAAGGTTAGGTATTATTAATAAATGCATACATTTAAGAAGAAAGAAAAGGTAAAGAAGGGATCAATTTTCTCGCCAGTCTCAGTGTTAAAAAAAAAAAAAAAAAAAAAGATTAGGTGAATGTGGAATGTTTCTTAGGATAGTCGTGCTACAGGTGCCTCGATTTAGCAGGCAAACTTGAGGGAACAGAAGAGGGTTTCAAATTAAGTACCAAAGTCTGACGACGTACTTGGATGGTTTAAGGATTGTCTTGGTATATGTCTGTTGCTATGGGGATTTCGACCTATGAGTTGGAGGCTAAATGAAAAGATATGTGTGGGGGAGAAGGGGAGCCTTTGATGAAGAAAGAACAATATCCATACATCTAGTGCAAACTTCTGATAATTGAAAAAGGGATACATGGAGAAAATGGTTTTCTTTTTAATTCAACAACTAAAAATTGATGTTTAATTAAAATAATTTTTCACTGTAAAGAGTGGGACAATGATCTGATACTTCATATATACATTTGGAAAATAAGAACACTTTTTTTTTTTTTCATTATTTATTCTATTTTGCTTTTATTAAACCTGCAAATATATCAGATGATTTTTCTCCATGTATATTTGGTATATTAATGTTTTGTGATAATAATAATAATATCAGCAACACAAAGAATGAGTTCAGTTGTCCAAACAAATGTTAATTACTCCTTTTCTCAAAATTATTAAAGATTTTTTTGTTATTTTCTCTTTCCAATAAAAAAGACCATTGAACAATTTTTGTTTAATAGTTGTGATGTAAAGCAACTAAAATTAAATAATGGCTGACAATGTTTCATCTAAAAAAATAAATTGATATTGTTATTATTACTATAAGATTTAAAATAACTTAAATCAAGATGAAAGAAATACTAGTAAAAGATTAATCATTTCATCTAACAAATAGATTTAACTCTTAACATCCTGTTGAGAATTTTCTAAGTCCAGAGCCCCATTCCTCTAAGGATTTATCAAAAAATGGCTAAAAATGGCCTTTTCATTTAAAGTTACCAGTTATTTTCCTTAAATCAAAGACTTCTAAATGTTTAATATTACATTTAAACAAAGGCTATCATTTGGGGCAGATTACGAAAATGAATGTGACTTCTGACCAGGCGGAATAGGTCATTAAGAGTTAAGATATTATTACTAATGCAACTTGTGTATGTGAACAAAAACCTACAGTATTTGAAAATCTGAATTTTTCAAAGGAAAAGAAATTTTTTTTTTTTTTAAAAAAAAATTGCCATATTAATGAAAACCCGGGCTTTGTTAGATAACCTGCTTGTTGATTCGTTGGTTGATATATCATCTGGTTTTCTAAATATGGTGGAGTTGATTAATTATGGATTTATTTGTGCTTTATTCATATTGATCATTGTGTTCTTATTTATTTTGAAAGTAGAGTTGAAGTGTTGCCAATAAATTGTTCAACCGTCTATAACAAACCTACCCCCCAGAACCAGCCTTTTCCTTCTCCATGAAATATATACTAGCTGGCTATGCCCACTTCACTGGGTCAAATCCTTGATTGCTTTTAGATTTCTGCCCAGATGTATTATTTGTGAGATTTTTCTTTTTGATGCTTGTAGTACAAATAAATTCTTACTCACTTGTGGCTTTTATCACTTTTTATTCAAAACTTTGAGAAAACATAAGATGTTTTTCTTTTATATAAAGAAAAAAAACATTTTGTTTTATGCATTGTGGTGTATTTTTAGTTTCACATTTCTAGCATGTACCATTTAACACTTTGATGGCTGAAATGTTTATGGCAACATTGATGAAAGTGTACGATGTGAGTTGAAGTTGCATTGGAAGCTGCTTCCTTATTTCTGATTCTTTTCTATTGGTCAGAGAGCATATCAATGCTGACTGTTGGGATAAAAAGCAGCAGTAATAAGATGGTGTCATTATTGCAATAATAATAATAATGGAGGGGTTGGTTTAGCTCAATTGGTAGATCATTTGCCTAGGAATTGCAAGGTTCTAGGTTCAATACCAGTGGGTGTAGCACTTTACCTCAGCAAAAAACAATTTCCCTGGTCTAGCGCTGATGAAAAGGAGAATGACTCCCTCACTATTTGCCTGATACCAGCAATAGGCCACTCTGCAGATTTTACTATAGAAAATATATAAACATTATTTAGTTGCTTTGCTATAAAGAAAACTCATAGAAATGTAAACATATTCACAACTAATAAGTGAAAATGGTTCATTTAAAATCTCTTAATAAACTCTCATCCGAATTATACTTAATTAATTGGAGGCCCGTGGTGTAGTGGTTACCATTGTTGGAAATGAACATGGTGAGACAAGTTCAAATCCTGGACGAGACTTTGCATTTCACATAGTGCTAATACTGTTGGGAAAGATATGAATCCAATTATTCTCCATCCAGGTAATTGGTTAGGTAATCATTCTAGGAGATGGAAAACTTTGAATTCAAACCTGTTAAACTTCGCTTAAGAAACTAACTTTTTGTCACATCCTACTTGTGCAGAGGGATTGGTAAAATATATCTATATGATTAATTAACTTTTAAGTTTAATTTTAATTTCAGTAAATATAATATTGATTGTTGAATCATTGTGTATGCATGTAATATGTATTTTGTTTTAAATGGTTTAACATTTGAAATAAGAAAATTTTTTTTTTTTTTTAAGCCTCAACTGTAGATCTTATCATCGATGTATCTGAGGGAATTATAAGTTTGGTAAGTAAAATATTAAATCTTTTTTTTTATTTCTTTAAAATTGAAATAATTGTGTAGATTTTTCTGATATCAGCATTTCAAGATATCAATCATTACAGTTACCATAGAATTATCATTTTATTATAGAGGTAGAAAAAGAAGAGTCTTGTTCATTTTGTTGTTTTAAATTTAAATGTTCTTGCTAATTGACAACAGAGATATCAATTAGTATACAAGAAAAACATTCAACCCATTTTAAACATTTTTATTTCTAGATAAAAATCCTGAATAGCAGAGAAACAACTTCCAAAGAGTCTGGAAATTCAAGTAATGATCAGGAGCAGGTAAAGTTTTTAAAAATAGTGTGTGTGTGTTACTGACTGTTAATATTTGTAGAATTCTCTGCAAAAAGAAAAAAAAATTCTAGTTTATTTCTCAAGCAAATAATTTGTTCATATATTAAATCTTGTGTCACTAATTTCTAATCCACCAATTCATTTGACCCAGAGTGTTAGTACCAAATAGGGTCCTATCGATAGGTTAAATAAAAAAAAAAAGAGTTTTAAAATTTTTTAGAATGAATAAAACAATGTCTTGGGCATAAAATAACCCAACAATGGTTGACATGCTGTAAAATCCAACCTAATACAATTTTAACAAAAGTCAAAATGATTTGTTTTATGGCTGAAGTAGTTGGGTGCTGGTAGTTGATGTTTAAGTCCAGGTTCTTAAATGCTGATTTTCAAAGCATGTGGGTTTTCTCAACTTGAAAGATTACCATAACACAATTCTCTTACCAAAAGTTTAGCTTAAACAATATCTATAAGCTCATAAGTGACATTCTACTGTAGGCACCTACACATCAACACACGAGTGTGGGTTGGCCAGCCAGCAAAAACTACATTAATCTGTTCTATGTAGATGCTGTGATGAGGACCCTCCAGGAGTGATGGCCCATACGGACAGGTATCAAGGAAGTCAAGGAGATCCATGCTGTCGGCATGACTTGAGGAAATCACCAATTTCTCTTTGTGCTAGACAAGTTTAGTAAATATCATAAACCACCAATGTCATGAAAAAATAGGGTTCTTTTTAAAATTACTTATCAATCTTGTTTTATAAATTTATTCCAACAGAGGATTTTTTAAATAATTTTTTTCTTCAAATATATAAAAAAGTCGGTGGAGCGTTCAGCTAGAAACCACAAGGTTCCTAGTTTGATACTGGCCCTCACCAACTCGGTGTATGAGTAGCACAGGGATCTGTGCAGTAAAGTGAGTAGCTTTAGATGTGGTAGGTGTGGCTCTCCACCTCAGATGCAAAAACAATCTCCTTGGTCTAGAGCTAGTGAAAAGGGGATAGACTCCCTCGCTGTATGGCTCATACCAACATTAGGCCACCCTGATGACTTTACTTTAGTTAGATTTATTGCATGTCAACTCTTGGATTATTTTATGCTGAAGACGTTTTTGTTTTATTTATTCTTGTTAGGCATTCACTTTTAAAAAAAAAATTTAACACTTTTTAAAAAGATTTTTATTTAACTCATAGATTTGACACTAACAGGTATTACCACTCCGGTTCAGAGTGGACCTGGGAGTAATGGGAATGAAGGGGTTCTCTAAAGCTCCAGAATTGGAACCTCACCACTAGATACAGTTTAATGTCTTACATAGGACACCTTAGTTTTTTTTTACTGGAATTTTATAAATTTTAGTTGCTTTTCATTGAAACTCAGTCTATGACAATAAAGTGTGTGGATTGTAAATAATAGTTGGACACCTAATAAGTAAAATCAAGATGATATTACTTTTGTTAATACTAATAGTATATGTAAAAACATGGTGTCAAATAATAGTGGAGAATAGAGAATGTGTAGTGCAGTTGTCTTTCCAAAGTAAAAGATGTTCATTGAAATCTTAATGGAGTTCATTATTTGGGATCCATGATGTTTATACACTGCTATATGAATCATTATGAAAATGAAAATATACTTGACATAAATTTATGATCATATTACAACAACTTTCCTTTTCTTTACAAAACTATTTTCTTTTTCAAGATCCAAAAATCTGTCCTGGAATCTTTGCTGCCCAGCCTGAATAATTTCTTAGAGAATCAAGGGTAAGTAATCTCAAAAACATATTTCAATTTTAGTGATCATCATGATTTTTTTTTTCCTTTTTATTTATTTTAATAATGTCAAATAATTTTGTGATCTGTTGAAAATATCTTTTGGTAGATATTTGACAATATTGGAAAAGATGGTGTCATTTTAAAAAAAACTTTAGTTACAGTTAGAGGACATTAAAAAGCAAATTTAGTTCAGTTATCTGATAAAGATGTGTGAAAGGTATTTTGTTTCCTATGTTGTTTGTTATTTATGAGTTTTGTTCTGTAAAAAAAAAACAAGAAGGCTATTTTAAAAAATAAAACTAGTGTGTAATTTCTGCAAACACATTTTTCCCCCTAATATGCTTTGATTATGAAATAAGAAAATTGTTCAGAGATTACATCATTTGCATAATCATCTATATTTCTCTCTCTCTCTCTATCTCTCTCTCTATCTCTCTAGAGAGAGAGAGAGAGATTGTCCGTGTACTGCTTCAGTGTTTCCTTTGGATTAGTATTAATAATTTATCCAAGAGGAGTGCACCATACTTCATAAAAAGTAGAGCTATAATAGTAATTGTGGAAAAAATTGTGTCTACTGCGATTTCAGTTGTGGTTATTTCCTATAAGTTTAACATAAACAAAGGGGAACCACTCTTGACTGATAAATTATTGATTTTCCCATTAAACCAAAATTGAAGTATGGTGACTTGACACTTCAATCATCATAAAACAATTTGATAAATTAGAGACAATTCATTTTTCTTTTACCAGGATGTGAAATAATAGCAAGCCCACAAAACAAAACAAAAATCTGTGTGGAATTGGCCATGTGTGTGTCCCCATACACACACACATTGCAAGTTGACTCAACTGACATGACACTAGGAAACAAAATGCACTAATCTACATTTAAATCAAAATTCTTAATTGATCAAATTTGTTGTGTAAATAACTTGGATGAATGTGAAAATCCTTTGCAAGTTTTATGAATTTAATGTTGAAAATTACTTTTAGAATGAATTATTTTATCTTATTTAAAAAAAATTTTTTTTCAGTTATCATCATCATTTGGAATTTTTCAAGAATTTGTTTGAAAAGCAGCTCGTAAGTAGAATTTGGTTTTGTTCTTCTCTATATTTAATCTGTTACGTATTATTTTCATGTGTGTCAAATACTATCCTCACCCCCACCAGGTGTGTAGGTTGATAAACAAACTCTACATTCTTTGCTTACCAGAACATTAAAAATGCAATGATATTCAAATTATGGATATTATAATTCTAGTTTAATTGAAGACAGGTACAATCTACCTGTACCACTGATATTTCACCAATCTATGAAAGTTTCTATTATCATATTCAGTCGGTATGATGTTAATGAATGTGTCTTTTTTTGGAGTTCTTCACACATAAATCATACTTATAGTTTTGAGAAAGGTTAACATATCTGAATGTTTTTTTTTTTCAACAAATAGGCCTTTTTTTTTGTTTTGTATTTTTGATATTATTAAAATATCTTTTTAGCTTGCGATTCCAAGGCAAGTGTTCTACCGTTGAGCTAAAGCTCTTTTAATAAATGTAAAAGGGACTTTTAATTACCGTAGATTCTCATTTTTTATGAAAAATTCCAATTTTTTTGGCCTTTGCATCTTGTTATCAAATGAGATAATTTTTTGATGTCTAGTTTTTTTCTTATATATATATTTTTTTCCTTTTTTCCAGCCCATATTTTGGTGTCAACATCAGTTTTTGCTAAAGATTATTGCTGATGAAAACCAGAAAGTAATGAAAAGGGTAAGAAAATTTTGTTGTAAATATACATCTCTATTTAGATTTTGTTATATGTGGATTCATCCAAACAAGTGTCCCCTTATCTTTGGTTATTTTGGCATATACTCCAGCTTTCTTCAGGTGTCTGTTATTATAATTGGTAACTTTATGGGAACCAAACCCTTTCATTCTGTGGGGAGGGCTAGATTGTTCTCCTCTCACTGTTCATGCTAGAGAATTATCTTGTATAGAAGTTAATCCTTCCTTGTGATGTCATTTGACTGCATTTTCCACTGTGTATTTTTTTTGCTTGATCTGATCAAAGGATTGAACTCATGATAGCCAAGTAACTAGATATGCTTAACTCTTAATGTCCTATACTGCCTCATTCCACCCGGCCGAAAGTTACATTCATTTTTCTAATCTATTTCAAATGATAGCCTTTGTTTAAATGTAATATTAAACATATTTAGAAGTCTTTGATTTAAGTGAAATAACAGGTAACTTTAAATGAAACGGACATTTTAAAAAAAATAAATCCTTATAGGAATGGGACTCTGGACTTAGAAAATTCTCAACAGGATGTTAAGAGTTAAGCACTGGTTTTATCTATTAGGCCATTGTTCCTTAGGCCAGTGGTTCACCACTTTTTTTTTTTACCTAATGGATCTATTTGATTCCTATTTTACTATGCCCCCCCCTCCACTCAGCCATTCATTGTTTCAAAATCCTAATGTATTTTTATGATCAAATATTTTTTGCTTGCTTGGACCCCAAAAATGTTATATTGGTCTCAGGGGGGGGGGGCATATGGCCTCTGGTTGAGAACCAGTGCTCTAGGCTACTCTGGTGATAGTCATTTGGTGCTTTAAACCTTAGACCTTTTTTGTGTCTCTTTCACAGACAAATGGGATTCTTTTGTACCATAAAAATTTCGGTTTTTAGTAGTTTTATGGTTTTTATTTGGCCAATGCACTATTAGCCAGACAGTGAGGGAGTCTATCCCCTTTTCACTAGCACTAGGCCAGGGAGATTGTTTTTGTGTCTGAGGTGGAATGCCGCACCTACCATCAACTCCCCACTTTACCGCACAGATTTAAGCTGTGTTACTCATGCACTAAGTTGGCGAGGGCTGGTATCGAACCTGGAACCTTCTGGTTTCTAGGCAGATACTCTACCAACTGAGCTAAACCGTCCTGTCTAATCATCAGGTAATGTATATATAATACACACAGTAATTTATATTTATTGAGACTAAAGTTATATTATGTCGGTGTTTCTGCCTCCTGCCTGAAAGCCATTCTAATCCTCAGGAAGGTTGTCTTCGGCAATGGTTTATTTAGCAGGATCCTACCAAAAATCATGTCAGTGATTGAGAGCATGATGATTCCATGGTAGTTTGAGCAGTCTGAGTTTCCCCACTTTGTTTTTGTAGATAGTGATAATTGCATCTTTGGGGTCTTTGGGAAGTTTACCCTGCTCCCAACAGCTGACAAGTTTACCCTGCTCCCAACAGCTGACAAGTTTGCAGTTTAGTGCATAGCTGCCATATTTCCGGGAGAGATGCCATTAATGCCTGCAATTTTATTCAGTTACCTGCATCTTTTTTAAGTTTATTACATATCACTTTGATTTCTGACGGGTTGGATGCATATCCATTTTCATTTTGACTGGTTTCTGCTCAGTTTGGTGGTCTCTTGGACTGCCTAACTTGTGCTGAAGAAGGTGCTTAGTGTTCAAACTTGTCATTCAGTATTGAATCTTTGTCAGTGAGTAGCTCTCTTCCATCGAGCTTCTTAAGATTGACGCTGCAGCTACCAGTGTCATCTTTCACCTGTTGTTTTTGCCTCATTCTCACTGCTGCAAGACTGTTTTTTTTTTTTTTTTTTTTTTTTTTTTTTTAAGAGGGGATGTGGTGTGGGAACAGCCTTCATACCTGCATGGTGAAGTTTAAAAGTAGAGTGCAATGTGGACAGGATTAGCCCCACCCTTTACATCCAAGGGTTAACTGTCATAGCCTATCAAGTTGTGATTGTGACAGTGGTGTCTACAAGTCATAGATTTTAGCACAGTCGGTAGAGCGTTAGGCTAGAAACCACAAGGTTCCTAGTTCGATACCCGCCTCGCCAACTTAGCGTATGAGTAGCACAGGGAGCTGATGGTAAGTGTGGCGCTCCACCTCAGACGCTAAAATAATTTCCTTGGTCTAGCGCTAGTGAAAAGGGGATAGACTCCCTCGCTGCATGGCTGATACAGACATTAGGCTGCCCCGACGACTTTACTTTTTACTTATTCTTCTAGACGGTCATCACATGACGATTTTTTGTTTGTGTGTATGTATTTCCCGTTGATATTAGTGTTCAATCCTAAGTAACAGCCGATATTTTCAAAGCAGACTAACCAAACCCTATATGCAATATTTCTTTTACCCCTTATTTTATCTTGTTTAAAAAAAAAAAAAACTAATGATAAAAATTGTCATAATTTAAAGATTTTATTGATCGCATAGAAGGATAATGAAGGGAGGTAACTCTGATAATCTTTTCAGGAGAATTGGTCGACTTTTGTCGATTTTGTTGTCTTTCTTCCATCATTTTTTAGTTATTTGTGCAGAATCAACTTGACCTTCAAGATATAAAAATGTATTTTGTTTTTATCAATTTTGTTTGATTAGTCTGAAAAACAAAGAAAAAATTCGTGTGCAAATTGAATACTGGAAATTATTTTTTTATCACTTCAGATGTTTTCTTATTAAAAAAAAAATATATTTGTACTTTCCATATTTTTTTGTTTTTATAAATTTATTTTACTTTTATGTTTATTAATCAACTGCTGATGGCTGTGAAAAATTTTGAGCAAAAGAGAAACAAGAAAACAATGTAATTTAACAAAAAATCTTATTTTGTTATTTTAAAACAACTTATTTTTCCTTTTCATATTTTTTTTCAGACAAAAGCTTGCGGTCTTTTGCTTAGTATGATAAACAGAAACACAGTAAGTAATTTATATTTTTACATTCTGAATTGATTAAGGTCAGTTTGAGAAAAGTAAAAAATTGTTGCATGAAATAAATGCTTCTTTTTTTTTCTTTTTCATTATAAGTCTGCAGACTTATAAATCTACATATGTATATCTTTAAGATATGTTATTTCAAATAGTGTTGATATATTTATTCATCTGAACTTTTGTGTCTTGTGTTCATCAGAATGAGATTAGATATTCACTACCTATTGAGTTTTTGTGAGTAATACAACTGTTTTTATATTTCACCCTGAACTCGTAAATTCTTTTAAGAAAAGGCATTTTAACTGAAGCTAACCGGGTTCAAATCTCACAAGATTTGGGGTTCTATTTTTTTTTTTTTTTTTTTTTTTGCACAGGTAATTCTTTCAGGCATTGATGATGATAAAATTTATCAAGTTCCTATCAATTTTGTTACCAGCTTTTTACTGCCTGCTTTCTTTTTACATAAACATTGTTCTCTGTGTGCTATTAAAATCTCATTGTTGAATAATCATAAAACTTTTTGGAGTTGGAAAAACCTAACATTTCTGTATTTGTATTTCTTTTTTTTTTTTTTTTAGCGTCAAAATGTGAAAGGAACAGATTGGCAAACTTTTGCTTCAGATTTTGTTCCCGTGATTGTTAAAGTAAGTCAACTTTTTTTTTTCTTTTTTAAATCTTATAAAATATCAATTTCTGAATTTTCTTTTAAAACATAAAATTCAATTAGTTCATTTCAAATTTAAAATAGCATCAGAATTATATTTTAATGTTATATATATTATAACCATTCCTGTTATATTTGAATATCATTTGTCATAGGTTTAGTAATTTTTAAAAAAAATTTCCTTATATTGATGACAATTATGATACAACAGGTATGCAATTTTAAACATTTTAGTTTTTGCTTTCATTTGAACAGTTTACAATCCTAAATTTAAAAAGAAATTAGGATTGTCAAGTTTAAATGTAACATGAAATTCTTGATAAGATGTAATCCTTAATTAATGTTGCAAATAAGTTGGATATTTGGGGAGGAATCTGTGCAGGTGTTTGAATACAAAATGGCACCTCATTTTATTTATTTATTATTTTTATTTACAGTTGCTTGATTCTGGAGAAGGAAAAGTCAAATTTTTGGAACAGGTGTTGCGATCATTCAATAGTTTTATGACTGTTGATAAAGGAGACAACTTGGCAGTAAGTTATTAATTTTTTTATTTTTTAAAAATTTTTATTTTATTTCTTTTATATTAAAAAAAAAGTTTTGAGGAATATTTAATGAATTTTCAATCTTGACTTTGTCAGGAGTTTTTAATTACAGTAGTGGTTCTCTATTCCAGTTGATATTTATCAAGCTTAGCCTAGTTTGATACATGAACTACATACATTAGTGAGAGTATTCATATATGAGTATATGATCTTGTTCTGCTATGGATCTCAAGTACTCTTTATCTTTCACTTCTTCAGGTTGCCAAATTTTTTATTTTTTCCTTTTCGGATTTGCTTGCTGGGCAACTTTAGCTTTTCTTCTGAGGGTTGATTTTTTTTTCCTTCTGTCTAATATCTTGTAAGGACAAGTTCATATACTTTTGTAACTTAATGAAAACTTTTATTGTCAGATCAGATATTAGGAATTTTTGTTTTAATGTGTATTTACCTAACTCCTCTATCATCAGCAGGATTGGACACTCTCAACTTTTAAGCGGAGTTTAATGGGTTTGAATTAAGAGTATTCCTTCTAGATTGGTTGCCATATGAAGACCCCAGTCTATTTACCCATGTCTGGAAGGAGAATAATTGGATTCATACCTTTCCCAAGGGTATTAGTACTATAAGAAATGCAAACAACCTCATTCAGAATTTGAACTCTATTAGTGGGTCCATTTCTAACAAAACTATTACATTGAAAGTGCCTTGTTAGTATTTTGGGCATTTAGATAGTATATAAGATCCCAATATTTACATTTAATATTGCACTAAACTAAAATTGGGCTAGGTACAAATATTTGTATTCTATAATATCTAGGTGGGCATGAGCCTACCAGTTATTTCATCTTTGCAGGGAGATATTTTTGTTAAAGATCCAATGGTGGAATTGTAAAAGTTAAGGTCTTCTATGGCAATAGATATGATAATCTTTATTCTTCTTATTTGAATTGATCTTAAATAGATTATCTTTTGAATTCAACTTTGTACAAACAATTGTTTTTGTATTTTTTTTCTTTCTGTTAGAGTTGATAAGGCTCTTCTATAAGCTCTGATCTTTAGATGTAATTATTTAAAAAAAAAATTTTTTTTAATACAAAGTAATTTTTTAGGAGTGAAACAAGGTGTCCCAACAATATTATGTAACAAATATCTTGGGATTATTTTACAGAAATTAAGAAAGATTCTGTATGTTTGTACAACGATTAAGCACACATCATTTTATAAAAAGAAAATTGGTGGAGAATACCAAAGACCAAAGTTCAATAAAATCCACACCCTATTTTTGTCTGAGAGGGGGGTAAAAAACGCTTTACCCCTCAATTTCCCTGAGAAAAGCTGAATAAAGAATATAATAAGGGTATGAATTAATGATATATCATAAAATCAATTTAAAAATGATTCGAAAATAAAACAAATTAATAAAGGATAAAACAATAAAAAGCAAATAAAGACAATTAAAAAAAATACAACTAAGAAGAATAATAAAAATAAACAACTTAAATACAAGTATATATAAATATTAAAAGATAATAAAATAAATACATAGAAAAAATAATTTTTATTAATCTATATATTAATAGATAAGATTTATTTTTAAATTCCGTGCAATGCAAGGTAGCTCTGCTAGTGAAGAGATTTTTTCAGAATGTATGAGGCTTGAAAGGGTTAAATAACCAAGAAATTGTAAGTTTAAATCATCCAAAAAGCAAAACCATTGGATGGATTCAACTGAAATTCGATAGAAATTCAATTCTATTTGATTACAGCAGTGTTAATTACATTGGGTTCATATTGTTAATGAAAAGAAAAATTGTTTATTTTAATATGTATCTAATGAACACTTATGATTGCCTTAGTAATATCAAAGTTATCTGCCCTTGGTTTTTTACATATCACTAATTACTTGTAGATACTTTGAAAATAGATTTTTTAACTTGAAAAGTGATACTTATTAAAGAAAAACACAATGGATTTTAAGTATTTCTAAAAATTCTTCCTAAAGAATCTATTTTCCAATCATATTGCAGACAAATTCATGTGAAAGTTGTGAATTATTATTACTACAATTAGTTTTTTATGAGAAAAAATAAAACAAAAAACAAACAAACACTGAGTCCTTGGAGTGAAACTGAATTTAATTTTGAAATCAAATAATTTCTCTGGTATTAAATAGATTTTCTCTTTATTTTTTTTATTTTTCAGCTTCTTTCTGACAGTTTGTTTCTTCAGTTGCAAAAAATTAAAAAATCTTCTTCCCAAGACAACAAGAAATTGGCCAAATCAATTGCTCAACAGTTGAGACATCATGGATTAAAACCAGCAACAAATTAAGAATTAAAAAATATATATTTTAAATAAACATTGTTTTGTGTTTTTTTTTTTTTTTTTTTTTTTCTCTCTCTCTATCCTGGATGTGAATTCAGAATTAGGTCATTTATAGATTGACAAAATTGCAATTTAGGTAAGTTTTGTAGAGTAGGTAACACCCCTTCGGCACTCTACCATATGGACTGGCTCATAGCCATAAAATAGCCTATGATTAAAGTAGATTAACTAGCTGAATAATATTCAGACTGACTTTGCTGTGTTGGCTATACTGAACTGACCCTCCTCTTTTAGTGTGAGTTTGTCTTGTTAATTGTTTGTACTTATTTGTTCTGTGTTTTGTATGTATCCGTTCAGCACTGGATGCTGGCGCTTAATAATTTTGAAGAACCAAATGAAATTCTGCATTCTCATAATTAGTGCATTCTCTCTCCCATCCTTGCAACCTCTCTCTCTCTTTCTTACTTGCAATCTTTCTCTCCCTCTCTCTCGCATATCCTTACAATCTCTCTCTCCTGTATCCTTACAATACATATATCTCTCTCTCCTGTATCCTTACAATCTCTCTCTCCTGTATCCTTACAATACATATATCCTTACAATATCTCTCTCTCTCTCTCTCTCTCCTTACAATATATCTATCCCATACCAGCACCCTCCCCCACTTGCTATCGCTTTCTTTATCTCTTTCACCTGCTCTCTTCCACTCTGCCTCTCTCTCTCAGTCATACACTTGGATGCTCTCTCTTTTCTGCCTTCTTGTCAATACATTCCTTGTCATTAACTGACTGAAAATGTGAAAATTCATTTGGTCAAAACATAAAAAAAAAAATTATTTGTGTCTGCACAGAGATGATTAATGTAAGTTTTTGGTAGTCGGCCAAAATTGGTGTGCCCGTCTGTAGTAGTCCATGGGAGAACAGCACTGATGGGTGTGTCTTTACTTCTCCAGCAGTGCTCAGCATGCCCTGGATGGTTTGTGTGATGGGAGGTAAGTGGCTGTATACCTGCTGTTTGTCGGGTGTTGCTTCCAAGATTTATTCAAAACAGCAAGTAGCATCTAGCATTTTCTCCAAACATTTCATGAACACCCAAGTGGTGCAGCCATACAGTAGTACTGACATAGCTACAGTTTGGAAGGATTCCTGTTTTATTTTATCAAGGAGAACAGATTTCCATATGGTCTGTCAATAATAGTCCATGCTTTGCCTTATGCATATATGTTGACATTGCTTTCATTAGATGAGATACTGCTGCCAAGGTATATGAACTGCTCCACTAATTTGTGAGGCTTGCCATTTAATGATGAAGAGACCAATGCTTCTTGCTGCCTGCTTTAGGCTATGCAGGTGAGATTTGGCTTGAGCTGGTGTATTTCAAGAAGTGCTAGATCATCCACGTAGTTTGCACCAGTAATAGTTTCTGCAGGATATAATCTGCTTCTTGCCTTTTAGTGTGAGACAGTTTGAAGTACATAATATTGGCAGATAATGAATAGAAATAGTGCCAATCTATTTCCTTGCAAGTTTCCAGTGACAATGTTAAAGTAGTCAATGACACTATCAGGTGAACAAACCATTGCCTTTGTGTTTTTATAGAGCATTGTTATAAATGTAACAGTTTCTTATTGGGAAACTAGGTGTTAAAAGTGTTTGCTCCATATTTCCTGGAATTAAATGCCTTGGAGAATCTACAAACAAGAGTGTTGCCTCAAGATTTTTTGTGTGTATTCCTTCAATGATTTGATAAATAGAACCTAAGAAGTTGTGGATCGATTTTTTTTCTCAAATCCGTTTGGATTTTTTCCTAAAAAAAATCTTAACTTCAGGTCGTATACAATTGAGTATCAGGGCATAATAAATCTTAGCAGCTTTAACAGTAAGAGTTATATAGTATGCCATCAAATTTCCTTGTTTCTGTATTTCAGGAGATATTTCATTGAGGTTTATTTGCTCTCAGAACTGTTGAGTTCATCGTGAAGTGTCAAGTTTAATGTCTAGCTGGTCATGGATAATTTCTTCAGTTGATTTGTCTGTAATTTCAGGAGGTTTTCAAAGTAGATTCTTGAAATGTTATCTCCAATTCTGAAGTCTTTCTTCTTGACTGGCAGCTTTTAGTTTTGATCTTATGGTGCTTTTTTTTCTTTCACTTCATTTACTGTTTGCCATACTAATTGAGATTAAGGGCCAGTTTAGCTGAAGCTGATGGTAGGTATGGCGCTGTTTGGTCTAGCGCTAGTGAAAAGGGAATGGACTCCCTCGCTCTCTCTGGCTGATACCGACTTTAGGCCACCCCGACGACTTTACTTACTTTATTGTATACAAAATTTCTGGTTTTATTGATTTGACCATGAATGCATTCTAGTTCTTTTTGGTATGTTTTCTTTTCTTTTCTTTTCTTTTCTTTCTTTCTTTCTGAGCTTTCTTTCTGCACAAATGTTTGTTGGGTTTCTTCTTGTAAGTAAAGATACCTTTTCAGGTTATCCCGTTTTTCCATAACTGTTTCTGATCCCAGGGAATTCTACATTTGTTCTTTGGTTTGGTTGCTATGCACTCTGTTACTGCCAACCTAGAAGCAGCAGCTAAGTTTTCATATTTGTCATTTGCAGTACATCTTTCATGTTTTCCTGAAGAGTATCAAACCTGTTTCTTACAGTTACCAGATGGTGACTGCATATATTGTTATTGGCAAGTCTAGACCAGTCCTATCGTAAAGCCTTCTCTGTTTGCTTCTTATTCATGTGTAGACTCAAGTGAATCTACTGAAACGGTCAAAAGATAATCTTTTAAAAGAGTAATATGCATCGCAGTTCATAGCACTGTTTATCAACTTGTTCATGAATATAAGCAAGCTGTGCTTTTGAGCTGTTTGGGTAGGTGTAAGTTCATAGAAGGTGATATCCATTTCATCACCGATATTAGTTGGACTGTAGCATGAGACCATGGTTGTACAGGGGTTGCCATTAAATGTAGCGCACATCATTCTTGGTTGGATTTTCTCTATGCTGTTTAGTGATTTTTAAAGCATGAGGATTGAAAAGCATACATCCCAGTGGTGGCAGTAGAAATAGGTTTCAACCCAGAAAAAAAAGGCCAAGCTAAAATTTACACCAAGTAAGAGAACATATGGTCTACAATAACATATCCAAAACCCTCTCAAATTGGACGAGGGGAAAAAAGTTGAGATTTCAAAAAATTTGATATTTCTCAAATATTTGGCTAAAATGAGGAAAATGCTTCTACTGAACTTAAGTTTAAAAAAAAAAAGATGAAAATATAACAAAATCGCCAAAATAAAAACTAATAAGAGCTGTCTGTAAGTAATGATAACTTTTTTTGTCCGTCTATGTAAATTATGACAAATTTGGGAAATTCCAGGCAACGTTGGGCAGGCTGTAATACATACATTTTCTAACACACCATTTCTTTTTTCTTACAAGTCTAGCACTTCGACCTAATAAAAGGGGTGTGTGTAAAACCTGAGGTACCACAAAAATAGCATCAAAATGGCTTTTCTTGTTTAAAAATGTAGAAATGTCATTGAATTGTTTCGATAATATGATGCAAATAACTTTCCTCGAGATTCGAGACAAAAAAAAGGCAAATTGTTATTACGATTGGCTTCCCGCGTGGTTGCTATTATTCGAAAGAAAGTAGAATTTCTTCAAAAAGCAAGACCAAGAAATAGTTTTATATGCCTTTCTTTTCCCCTAGTTACACCAATTCTTAAAACCTCAGAAAGTAGTCAATTAACCTCACTAAATTACGGGTAATTCCATGTCAAATCATCCAGAAAAAAGTAAAATTATCACCCACCCCCTTCAATTTTTCGGAAATCTTTTCCAGGTGAGCAGCATTTTTGGATTCCTTGGGCAAAAATGCATTTATAAACCAATTTTTAGTAGTAGGGAAGCTCTAGAACTCATTTTACAGACAAAAATAGGTTACAAAAACTCGCCATTCTCCATCCCCTCAAATTTGGAGAGCTAAAAATCGACATAGCTCCGCCAAGTTTTAGACTTGGAAGTTCAAATTTTGGGGATTGTCTAACTTTATCATAACCCACACTTGGACAAAATTTCAGAAAAATTGAAAGGGTGAGTGACATAGCCTGGATGATTTGACATGGAATTACCTTTACATTCTTTCCAATTCATTGATGAAAACACTCTTAGGACTAAGCATGAGAAATTCTTCTGCAAATTATTTCCAAATCACCCCTAAAAACAAACAACTAGTTCTAGTCAAATAGGAGCTGTAATTATAAAAATGGAGAAATAAAGAAAGTAAATATTGGTAAATTTGGTCATTTTTGTTTAGAAAATAGAAATTTTACCCTTTTACCTATCCCTACTATTTGTATCATATCTTTTTTTTCATCCTGGGAAGATTAAAAGGATTTTGGATATGTTTTTCTACAATAAATAAGCTTTCCAACGATACCAAATTTAGCTTGGCCTTTTTTCCGGGTTGGGCCCGAAAATGAGTTAATTCTACTGGACTATTTACAGTTTTTCCATGCAGATGCCGACGAAACAAATTTCCATTTGACCATATCCGGATTGATGGTATTTTAGTTCTGTGAATCATACAGACGTCGGAAAAGGACACGGCGACCAAAGTTCAAATTCTGAACGAGGCTGTTTGCATTTCACATAGTGCTAAAACCGTTGGGAAAAGTAGGTATTTACCCAACCCCTTTGCCACGGGTAGCATGTGACACAAGGTCGCAAGTATTGGGTATCCAGCGTGGATTGAAATCGCTATTCAGTAGTAATTGATCTGTGAGACTAGCTTTCTAACCATTACGCTACAGTGGGACGCCTAACCATTGGGAAAGGTATGAATCAAACTATTTTTCCACCAGCTATCGGTAAATAGGACTGTCTTTCTCAGATAGCTCTAGATCTAAGCATCAAAGATTTCTATCATATCGATCCAGTCGTATTGATTTTTTAATCAAAGAAATAAAATGAACACTTTTTCTTTTCCCTTGATTTCTGCTATAAAATCCCTGAATCGCATGAGCTCCAAAACTATTCATCTAAATGCATTTGCCTCACAGCAATAGGCCTACAAGTTTTCGCCTGAGAGTTTATTTTCAGTGTTGTGAATTGGATTTTCGGGAGTGCCTCATTATTGAGACCCTATGAAAGACATAGCTTAGTTAATATCATGTAGATATTTACTAAGCGTATCAAAAGTCTGACACAAGGCCATAAGAGCGGATTATCCATCGAAGATAAAACTCCCTACACCATAAACATTTACTATATTAAGTTTCGTATAGAAGCGAGGCACAGTGAGAACCGGACTCTCTTATCGAATAATCCACCAAGACAGGCTTGTTAACCGTCCCTCAACACTAGATGTTTATGGTATTTATCAATCCTAGCTTAGTCTGGCACAAGGTTACAAGTGTGGGTGCTCAATGAAGCTCTAAATAGTCATCTCTGGGGCTCGCATATTAAACAATACTCGACAGTAAAGCGTTATAATTTGCTTCAATAGAAGCAACCTTTTTTTCTCTCCACGTAAATCTAATAAAATTTTCAGTTTTGGAACATTTCATGAGTGACATGCGTCGAGCAACGCGCATGCGCAGAAAGAAAACGCCGATTATTTGTCGTAGGATTTATCAGACGCTTCTTCAAGTTGTCAGTTGTAATCGGATAATTTTATCAACCCGTTCATTATTTTTTCTATACATTTAAACTGCAGGAATAAATGAAGATATTTCATTCGAACGCATATCCATCGCCATATTGGAGAGGGAACTTATTAATGTTTTGTAATTTGGATTTTGTTCTTAAGACAAGAGAATTTTTCTAGATAATTTCCGTTTTAGGAATTGCATGAATAAATGAAAGATGAATTAATTGAAAATATATTTGATTTCAATATATTTGCATAGAACTTATGTAAATGCAAATAATTCCTTATTCTTAATTTTTCTGCGCCACACCATTTGTTTTAAGGTTGATTTCTTTTTCAAATAACTTAGGTTCGATCCTTGGGTACAAATGCAGATTAGCGCGCAAGAGATGATATTAGAATCGAATTTTACGTATAAATAGTATTAGATTACGGAAACTCCCGAAGTAGTCTAACACTTACACTTACACGAGCGTCTAAAATGTTTCGTGTATTTCCGTGAAATGTAATGCTGTTTATACGTAATCCAATGATATTATCTCTTGCACGCTATTCTGCATTAGTACCGGTCCTTGAATTAAATACTTTTCTCCTAATATCACATGACCATTTTGCAATCCGTTAAATGCTTATAAAATCATATATCCACATTGTTTAATACATTTTGTGTTTTAGTTACAAATAATCACTAAGTGTAGTGTTGTAACACATACATATTAGGTAGCAACTTGGGGATATTTAAGGTAATTACGGGAGAATTGTTGGGTGCATACCTTTCCCAAGGTATGCATTCAAGCACTATGTGAAATGCAAACAGCCTCGTCCAAGATTTGCACTCGGGTCGACGATATCATATGTACATAATTTCTTTCCTTAATGAGAGAGAGAGAGAGAGAGAGAGAGAGAGAGAGAGAGAGAGAGAGAGAGAGTAGCGAATATTAGATTTTGGCGCTTTGAAATACATACATTAAAAATGTCCGACTCAATTTACCGTGAAGTAATTACATTTCCGTCATTGTAAATATCATTTGAGCGAAATTGAATTAAAAAAAGAAAAGAAAAAGAAAAAAGACAATCATTATCGTGTTTAAAAAAAATCCTTATTGAAATTTGACCTCAGCGAGAAGATAATGACAAGAGCAATTGTGCATATAGAATTTCTATATTATTTGTAAAGATCTTTTTTCGTTTTTTTTTTTTGTAAAGGCTTTTGAACTTCTTCATTAAGCAGGTTCGGTTAATTACATTCAATAGAAAATGAAGTAATGAAAAAAAAAAAAAAAAAAAAAAACTAAAAAAAAAACTAATAAAAAAATCACCAAAGAATGATCTTAATAAAAAAAACATGAGAAACCATCAATTATGTATTTAGGAAGGTTATCATGGTCTGGCACAAGTATACAGTTGTGGAGCGCAACATATAGCAATAGTAATGCTCTCTAAGATAGCGCTATGTTAAGATGACCAGTGAATAGAACACAAAGCCACCGTTGTGGAGGTATTTAGTGAGACCAACATGTTAGTTATTGCTATACTACAAAGTTATCAACAAGTTTATCTTAGTCTGGTTCAAGTTGTGAATCAGTCTACGGGTTTAGTTTATTCTCTCGAATAGATATACCCAATAAAGAAGCCTTTTGAGTTTATGATATAAAGTTTGGCAATAGATTTGGGTATTTAAAATTATTATTTTTATTAGTAAGAAGGATCCCTTCCCTCCAAATAAAGACTCGTAGTTTTATCTTAGGTATTTGTTCGCCCGGTGAGACCAAAGATCTGCGCCTGGAAAGTGTATTCCTGTCCAGGGCGCAGGCCTGGGTAAGGCAAGAAATTTCACGTATAGCAAATTACTTCACCAATGTTTTTCAAAGGGCGAGAGGACAACTATCGATACAGTTTGGCACCAATTGCCGCAAGAGCTGCTAGAACGCGCTTTAAAATAACGTCAGACTGCTTTTGAGACTAGCTTCTGATTTGCTGACACAGTTTACTCTAACCAACTAAGGCTAGAGAGCCCGGTCCCAGATATTGTATCTGTAGCTTGAAGGAGATATTTCCCATGGACATTAGAGTGAAAATGAACACAAACTCAGTCAATTGATTCATTTTCACTGCTCTTAACCATTAGGCCAATCTATGTTTAGTTTTAACACCATTAAAATAATTTTCGATTATATTCTGACAGTTGTCATATCAGCGTACATTAAAAAGACAACAACTGAAAAATTGACGTTTTTGTTTATATCAATTCTAAGATGAAAGACGAGCATTTTTGATATATGCGATTCAAATAATAAAAATGATTTGTTCAGTTTCTAGAGAAAATATTGTGACTTGTTGAATCTGTCAAAAGTGATTTGTAAAGTTTTATACTTAAGATTTTTTTGGAATGAAACTTCGTGTTCGGGTCCCCAGTTGAGAGTAGTTGGTTGGTTGGCTGGTTGGTTTTACAGCATATCAACCCATCTTGGGTCATTTTATGCCAAATTCAATTTAGCAGTCATTATTGTCTCGTACATTGGTTTTAAAACATTGATATTGCAACTATGAAGTATTTTCCTTATAAGAATTAAATGTAGTTTTATGTTCTATGGCTAAAACACTTCTCATAATACCTTAAGAGGCTTCAGAACGCAAGTGAATATACACAACGACTTCCAACAAAGATATATATATATATATATATATATATATATATATATATATAACAAATATAGACTTTATTGTCTGAGCAAATTTAACATCAATACAAATACAAAGCAGTTAGGACGAAGGTCCTAAGGAAAAGAGTCTTTGCAGATAATCTTGAGGCTACTAAATGGAGAATAGTAGTCGTAAAGACGCAGCTGGTGCGTATAACTTTAGTGGAGTCATAGAGTGTAGAAAGAGCTACGTACATACACGGGTACAGGCTTATTGTTGGGGGGGGTGCTTGCCCCCCAAGCCTTAATGGACAGACACACAACTTGTCTAGTGAATCTTTGTGGATGCCAGATGAGAGAGAGATAGAGAGAGTTTTCCGGTCTGATAGCCAGGTAGGGACACGCCCAGTGGCGAACCCTGACGGCAAGATAACCATTTCCACTCTCAACTCCACCCCAACAAGAGAAGACAATCGAGACAGCCTGTTTAAAATGATTATGAAGATACATTTTTATCCCATATATATTTGGATTATATACAGTACAAATATGTATCTTCCTAATCATTTTAAACAGGTAAACACTTTATAGTTGCAATACAACTGTTTTAAAACCAATGTATGAGTCATTCAATAAATAAGGTAAGTTTAGCACGAGGATGCATTGTTTACGATTGCAACTTTTTAAGGAAATCAATTGTGATGAGTCACTTCATAAACTGTCAGCATGGATTGTCTTTTAGATACAGGCTCGTAGTGGTAAAACCTTGTTTAGCTCATTTGTAAACATTTCTTGTTAATAAAATATACTTCTCCGTATGCAGCACATATTCTTCTGTAAATTTCACAAGGTTAGCACTTCCCAGACACCCAAAATTTATGGCAGACGTTTTTTTTAAAAGAATTCGCCTTATTTATTGAATGACACTCGTATTGATTTAGTTCAATTGTAAGCATTATTTCAAACTAGAAGGACCTGTGGATATACCACAGAATGATAATCTAATTTTTACAATGTTTGATATGTTTACTTAATAGCTATTGCTAAATAGTTCAATATGGGAAAAGTATAATAATCTTGATTTAACTCTCTGTCACTCTTTTTTCTTTTTTTTCCTTTTTTTTCTTCTTTACATTATGTTCCATTGAAACAGATTAGCGCTATCGCCCGTCTCTCTATCTTTCCTCTACAATCTTTCTTTTTTCTTATATTTTTCTGTGTAGTATGTCCTTTCCTTCCCTTTCTTTCTTTATAATGAAAACGGAATGGTTCATTATCTAGCTGAGGTGACGACACAATTTTGCGGATAAGTAACACCAGATATTCAAGATTTACATTTTTGCATTTCATCTTGGCCGATTTGGACGGTCTCATTTTTAACCAGAGGGTGTTGTAAGGTGATTACAGACGGAAGATTAAGGAAAAGCATATCAATATATAGATAGATCTATTTAGTCCATAGTTAGGACCCAGCAGCTACTACAACTCCGTGTCATAGGGGACCAACGAGTAAAGGCAACGACTCCACACGCATTATTGTTCCGGAACTGAAGCCTCACCACCGGATGCAGTTTAATAGACAGAACAGTGTGTGGGTACCTGTCACCAGGGGATACAAATCGGAGTATTCTAGGCCTTGTCGACAGGGTGGCAAGTCGAGATGGACACGAATGGATCGCGTTTACATTTGCCTAGCCTTGTGCCAAGCTGGAAAATTACACAAATGTTTGACAATATAGCTGACAATATTAATAAAAAAGATAAAGATGTTATACCCCTTCTTTTGAGGTGGTAATGGTCACTGTCGTAGGAAATGGACACGGCGACCAGAGTTCAAATCCTGGACGAGGCTGTTTGCATTTCACATATCGCTAATACCTTTGTGAAAGGTGCGAATCCAACTATTCTCTCTCCAACTATGGGTAAACAGACTGTTTAACCTTAGGCAACCAGTCTAGGAGTAGGAAAACCCAGCTAAACTCCGCTTAAGAAATTGACCGTGTGTCACATTATGCCCGTGCGAGGGGTTTGGTAAATATATACCCCCCAAAAAAAAGCTGTCAAAGACAAACTCAAGTGATTATTTACTAAATGTTGCCTTGTTGTAGCACAATGCAAGATGTATGGGTCACACAGAGAGACTCTAACTCACTAGTATTGGTGTGCTAGTTCAGCTTGCTAACCCACTACACTACACTATACAAAGCGCCCAAAACAAACTGAAGTGTCTCCAGGACGCATATTTACCCCCCCCCCAAAAAAAAAAACAACAAAAAAACAAAAACAAAACAAAAACCAAAAAACCAAACAAACCTGAAACATATTTTCCCACTAAACGCCAGTGTAGTTCTTTCAAATACCTACTTGACATCAGAGTTTATCAATAAATGTTCAAATTGAAATTTCTAAGCCACTGACTTCTCCAGTTTTCCTGCATTACTGATCTTTCAAACATCTGCAGGGTATGGCCACTTGTTAACACCTACTTCAAAACATCAGTAATTTAGATATGTATTTAGCTTAGTCCCAACATTGAAGTGTGTTCGAACAGCCTCCACTAGCTGCCAGACTTGTCGCCAAACAGTCTCAATACAGTAAGCACTAGAATTATTGGCGAAGATTAGGTCACTCTGACACAAGATAATAACAGCAGTTGAGCATCTCGCAAAGATCCATCTTATTACACTTTGGAATTGGTTTACTAAATAGATTTATTAATTCTCATATTCCGGTTTAAATTCTGCTGATTTCGTGTTGGTCAACAGAAAGTTTTATTTATGAGACCGTCCAAATCGGCCAAGATGAAATGCAAAAATGTAAATCTTTAGTGTCTGGTGTTACTTAGATGTGTCGTCACCTCAGCTAAATAATGAACCATTCCGTTTTCATTATAAAGAAAGAAAGGGAAGAAAAGGACATACTACACAGAAAAATATAAGAAAAAAGAAAGATAGTAGAGGAAAGAAAGTACACACGTTTACACACATACATGGAAGATTTATAGAATGCCTTTTACTATTGTTTTATTTTATTTAAAAAAATTTTTTTAAAAAGATCTTTTGTACGGCGAATTAGCAAAATGCTCGGTAGGTAGAGCACGCTTACGATTTAAAGATGTCTGCAGGAGAGACATGAGGATATGCCATATTGAAACAGACATGTGGGAGGTAGATGCAAAAAATGGAACGGCCTGGCGCCTTAACGTTAAGCAAGGCACGGAGAGGGGTGAGGTGGAGAGAAGAGTAGCCTCGACAGCAAAGAGAGCCAGAAAGAGAGAGAAAAGCCAGCAGCCCCAGAAAGCATGACAGTTTGTGTGCATTCAGTGATCCAAAGACTGTCACTCAGGAATTGGCCTGCAAAGTCACTTACGCAGATAATTTATTTTTTTTTTTTGGACACAACGCCATCGTCTTAGTGGACGGAAAGGTACCAACAAAATAATTTAATTTAGATTACATTGTATTAACATCATAATTTTGAAACATGTGCATGTCAACACAACGTGTAAAATTGTTTTTCCTTTTATCTTTTCTTCAAATTGTCGGATCTAATTCCATTTTGTATGCTCGCACACACGCACCTACATTGGTGATTATGATAGTAGATTTAAGAAAGCATATTAATATCATCTGAAAATCTAACTTTATCATTACGAGAGAATTTCTGAACAACTAGAAATTTACGCTCATTTGTATAGTGTTCGTGTTCATGCCATTGGAAAAACATGAATCTATCTCTTCTCGTTATGCAGTGACTAACGTTTAGACTCTGACATCGTAGTAAACGAGTTCGAACTCCAGTCGTGCTATTACGTTCACTTTCGGACTAATACCCTTGGGAAAGGTATGACCCCCAGTTAAATAGTACCACTACTGTTCTTCTACAAGGATGGCTTTGGCATTGAATAACCCATGAAGGTTGATATGCCATTAAACAAAGGAACCAAATCATCTCTTCCCTCCACAGCTACGGGTAAGTAGGACAGACTGGGTCAACTGAGTTTAGGAGAAGGAATACAAGGAAATCAAATCACACTAGCTTTACTCCGTTTAGAAATTGACCACCTGCCCTTTGCGTAGAGATTGGGTAAATATATTTCCACAGTCTGGCACAAGGCGACGCTAATGAGGAGCGAAGTCTCCTACCATTCTGTTCTGGGCTTAAAATTGTGTATTGAGAAACAGTGAATATGTGGAATAACATATACGATTAATGGTTGGAGATAATTACCTTTTTGGAAAATATTCTATGATGCAAAGACATCATTCATGTGTTCAATTCTTACAGACTTTCAAGAGAATTGTGGGCTATGTATTTATAAAGGAGCACTGTAACTTTAATGCTTGCCTATTCTGTGTAAGAGGTCAATGATTGAGTCCAAGTAAAGATCAGTATTCTTAAAGTAGATTTTTAAAACAAGCACGTCATCCTCACTTTCAAGACTGGAAAAACCTAATCTTCCGATCCTCCATCTTTTTTTTTCATTTTGAACTCAGTTCTACTCCGCTTAAAAAAAAATCCTTTTCAAAAATTTAACTATTGGTTCTAAAATATTGTTACACATGACTTGCTCTATCGTTAGATTTCTAATCGGAGACTAAACTTATTCTTAAACGTTAATCGAGGATTTGTCGCTTTCTTCTATTAACGTTTCGAATTCAATTTGGGATTTGTATCTTTAGCTGTTTAGTAAGGACTTGTTGTATTCTTGAACGTTCATAGAGGACTTGCTGTATATTGAGATTGAAATAGATATATAAGAAAAAAAAAAAAAGTAATTGACAGAAGAAAAAAATCTGTAGTCACGAAATTCTGCTCTTTTTCTCCGCCTCTCAACCATTTCATTCTTTGCAACAGACGCAGATGACTAAAGAAAAAAAATGTCTGTCTTCGTCTGCTGTCTGAAATGTAAAGTAGAATATTTTTTTCTTTGTTGAAAGGAAACTGTTCTCTTGATGCAACCGTTTTTTTTTTTTTACGCTTTAAACAAATCTACTAGAAACCACTAGAAACCATATTCCAAAAGAATATTAATGGAATTAAACCAATTTTAGCACATGACGATTTTCATAAAGTTCCTGTGGGGAAATATAATATAAAAAGATAGGATTTTTTTTTGTTTTATAATTGTTTTCCTCCACTTGAATTGTTTTGTTCACAAGGGACGGTTGTTGTTGTTGTTGTTATTGTTGTTTTTGTAATGGATTAACAATATAAAGTTTTTAAAATGTCTTAAACGTGATTTTATCTCGTTTTGTTATTATTTAAGCTTTTTTCTTGTTCAAGACAACAAAAGAGAAAGGTTATGAAATTGAATTATAAAAAGGATGAAGAATAATAGATTCAGACGTTGTAGCGTTGAAGAGGGGCATACAACAAGAATAGCACTTTGAAATTGCAAGAAAGTGAGAATTTGAAATTTGACTTTCTACTAAAAGTTCAACAAATACCTAGCCTCTCACTTGGCTGAGATAGTTGCATATGGTGTTTGAGCTCGTTTAGAATGCCAAAATTTCAAATGTTTCATCCTAAGACAGACGAAGTTTCTCTACTTCAAAGACGGGCGCATCACAATGTTCATATTTCCCATTCACCTAACATGGTTTTGTGCCAGACCAAACTAAGTTTAATATATATATATATATATATATATATATATATATATATACCAATTTCCGCTTTAACGGTTGAGTGGCATTAGGAAAATAATCCTATCGTGCTCAATATATTAAAAACATGGAGCAGTAATAATAATAATATTAGTAGAGGAAAAAAGTTATGGGTCTACCATGGTTTCAATCCAAATGGTTTCATCGGGACTTTACCTTACACTTAACTTAAGCGTACGATAGGGTCCTGATGAAATCATTTGGATTGAAACCATGGTAGACCCATAACTTTTTTCCTCTACTAATATTATATATACTAGCAAATATATGCACCCTCCGGGTGCAAGTATTTAAGTTTTAATGTAATAAAATATTGTATTAAATTAGAAAGGCTAATGAAACTAAATAAGAATACAGATAAAAAGATTTGAAACAGAGGGAGTATAATAAAAGATTTGAAACAGAGGGAGTATAATAAAAAATGGAACAACTGAAACTTACTCTTCCATCACTCTCGTCTTTCATTGTTATTTTTTTTAATTTAAGTATTTAGTTATAAGAGGAAGTAAAGAATAAAATGACAGTTATTTCATCTTGTTAATGGATTTCATTTAAGATTTATCTCCGAGATGCAAGTATTTAAGTTTTAATGTAATGAAATATCATATTAAATTAGAAAGGCTAATGAAACTAAATAAGAATGCAGATAAAAATATTTGAAACAGGTGGGTATAATCGAAAAATAGAACAAATGAAACTTATTCATCCATCACTCTCGTCTTTCATTGTTATTTTTTCTAATTTAAGTATTTAGTTAAAAGAGGAAGTAAAGAATAAAATGACAATTATTTTCTTGTTAATGGATTTCATTTAAGATTCATTGAAGAGATTTTTGCTTATATTCATTAAAATAAAACCAAACAGTTAGAAATCAATAATACTAAGCACATATTTATTAAATTCGATTTTTTAATATTAATATGCAAATTAGCCTTTCCGTTCACACTGTAAACCGCTATTTTGTTGTATATATAAATATAATTGCATGTTGTCAATATGTAGACATAGTTAACAGTATTAATAATGTATGACAATTTTATTAATAATTGAGGTTAAATAAAAATAAAATCATGGAGAATGTGATGTCTATAACTAAGAGAATTGTGACTTGAGTAGGAATACAGTTTCGGTTACAGACAGAAAACACACAATCTCCATTATAATAAGATATATATATATATATATTATATATATATATATTAGTTGTTCTTGTTGGCATGTGGTTGGTGTTCGTTCATAGACGGGTAAAGAGCCAGGATTTGGGCACAAGTTTAGAATTGGTGTCTGTTAAGGAATGCAAACAATGTGCACAACAAATGATGTAACACAACGTTGTGTACACTATGGAAATCTACTTTTTAGATTTGAATGAAATCTATTAATAATGGAGATTCGATTCCGGTTTTTGTCCGTAACAAAAATTACGTCACTGCTTACATCACATTACCCAAAATCGTCATAACATAGAATAAATACACTCAAAATTTGAACATGCAACATTAGACAGTCTTCATTGCTTTTTAAAACAAGTTTTACGAAATACATGACTGGTATTATATATCTATATATAGTTTGTTTTATTTTAATACATATTTAAAGTTTACATTTCAAATCGTTTTATTTTTTAATCCTTTAATGAATTTGATGATTTTACTTACTTAGGGTACAAACTCGCCGACATTGAATTTTTTACTCCCACCCTTCAGGCAATATGTTTCCAAAATCTATTTTTACATCGCCTGGAGGGTGTTTTTTAAAAATTTTGTACTAGTTAAAAGAATTGACGAAAACGCCATAATTTGTTGTGTACATTATTCACGTTCGTAAACAGACATTAGAATTCTTAATGCTGAGTTTCAAGGCAAGCAGATTATTATTTTTTAAAGTTACTACCATCATTTTGGCATTTACCCGTTGTAAATAAACAATAAAAAAACAATAAAACGTCTTTTTAAAAATTTTTTTAGATACGAATAAATAATCCTGAACCTTAATAAAAACTTTATTTATTTTTTAATAATTATCATTCTAATAATCACTTATCCGACATGGGTAAGTAGTGTTATTTTCGTTAATTAATCAAATCTATTTTTAGTTTCTCTGTCATTGCATCCCTGAAAGACTGTTTGACCTTTGACCTACTAAAATCTTCTGTAATTACTAATGAAACTCCAGAGCGTTTTTAAAAGTTTTTTTTTTTGCTTTTTAAAATTTGAATTCCAAGGATTAAAAAAATTTTTTTTTAGCAAGAGGTTCGATTTAAAATACATATAATATCACACTGAACCCTCCTTTCGTCTCTGTGAGGATAGGCAAATCGAATTTTTATTTTTATTTTTCATACTTTTAAGTATTTTTTTAAATTAACAATTAATGAAAATATTTTTCATCAGCGTCGATAAAGTTTTCTTAATTAGACGTTATTTTTCCCAATAAGACAAAAATATTAATGTTTTTGTCTAAAAAATATCTTTTAACGATTAAACTTAATTTTGAATGATTCTGTGTAATATTTCAAATGAATTCAATCCATCCGGAAGTTACTCTAAAATTAGCAGAAAATAATTATTGGTTGATAAAATGTTGAAAGTCAATTGTTTGGTATCAATTGAGTCTTCATAATTTTTTCCTTTGAGGGAATCTTGATGAACATTATTAATTTCAGAACAATGTTTCTTTTTTCCCGATTAAATCACGCAGAATTAACAAGTGGCAAGTTTTAATAAGATCAAGAAAACCCCGCTCTTTTTCCCTGTGTAATCAAAACATTTCTTGTCAAAAGAAGCGCATGCGCGTAACCACGTGACGTTTTTATTTTATTTAAATCTCTGGGAAGTAACTTGACTGTCAGCGTTCACGTATACATATTGTTATATTAGTTAGATCCCTTAGACTAATCCTTAAAAAAACCCTAAACTTATCCGCCCCTGTTTTATATACTTCCGGTAATGGCTACCCGTTAATAAACACATCTTTAAACATAGCTCCTTGTTCGACTCCTTAATCTGAAGGCATCCTGGTTAACTAACCCCATATAACATAACACATATATACATTTTTTTTTAGTCATGAAAGCGATATTATTTCCACTCATCACGAGTAAAAATACAAAGCAAGGTCAAGTTGAAATGTGGGGATATCCTCACGCGTGCGTGTGGGTTGTGACAAAAATTGTTCGGTTCTCCCGGCATTTCCTTTTTGCAACATGTCATGGCACGAGCAATCGACTCTCATTCCACCTGAATTTGATAAAGATGGAATGGAGCGCTCATATCTTTTTCGATGTTTCTAAAATCTATTTCAAAGAATTTCCGTTATCATAATTCCCTAAATGTCTACTCGTGAAGGCTCCGCCATTTTCGAATTGATTTCAACCAAATTTTTAAGAACTGTTAATCATCATCATCATCATCATCATCATCATCATCATGTCTCGAAAGATTTGAAACTATACTCTGAGATTCGGCTCAGACTGTAATAGTATTGGAATTTATCTCTTTGCCTACTTTAAACCACTCACAGCTGCTATCCCACCACTGCGATCCTACCGCAAGCAAAGTACAAAAACTGGTGGTTAGTTTATTATAATTGAGCAGAAGGATTCAGATTACAATGACAATATAACTTTATTTGAATAGAATGAGTTCTGAGGTGAATAGATAGTGAACTTTGAAATATCCAATCATACAGGTGAAAAAAAAAATACCAAGAAAATTTGTCCAATTGTGGAATGCTTTTTTTTTTATTAAGTCAATGAATTATTATTATGATAGTTGTAGAATGTGGATTGCTCGTTCCGGGAGGCTGCAAAACGCACGTGCTATCTAGTGGGTTGACAAGCCTGAAGAAGCTTTTTTCTTTTCTTTCTTTTTTTTTTTTTTTTTAATTTTCAGCGGGAATGGAATTGTGAGATATTTGTTAGTATGTTTTATCTTATTTTCGTATTTTATATTTGTTTTATTTTTTATTTTGGTATTTTTTGTAATTTTTTTTATTCAAACTTTATTGATTTATTAATTCCCACAACTTCTATCGCTTCATCAAACAAAACAATGTGGATACCTTTTATGGGAACGGATATGAAAGGCCAGAGAAACCCAACCTTCATTGTCTACAGCAGCGTTAACGACTAATCATAAACAGGAATCATAGCCTTTTCCATCGACTCGAAACACTAAGAGTCATTTAATTCCCCAAACCCAAATACCACCTCCACCTTTTTTTCCCGGACGTGTTTTGAGAGTGATGTCAGTAAATGACGTCTATTTTTGTTTTCGTTAAACACTGCCATTCTAGATATTTTAAAATGTAGCCATTAACCAGAATGGCAGAGAGAGAGAGAGAGAGAGAGAGAGAGAGAGAGAGAGAGAGAGAGAGAGAGAGAGAGAGAGAGAGAGAGAGAGGGGGGGGGAAGGGAAAAAAGACAATGAAAATGTTGATATTCAACTCTGTGAATTCCTTTCCAAATTAGACGTTATTATTTGCTCTTCAACTGCCGGTTGGTTGTCTTGTTGATGGCGTTGCCGGCGGCCAAGTGGCTTTTTAACGACAGACACTTCTAATTATGCAATTCGTGACAAAGGCAATAAGAGACACGGTGACATTGATATTAGTGACCAGCTTCATTGACGCCATGATAAATACAATAGTCACATAACACACACACACACACACACACACACACACAGACACACACACAGAGAGACAACCAATTAACGGACGCAAATGCACACGCACACACATTAACAGTTATGCATTCACGCACACTTCATGCAGGGAAACACACATTTATTGGAAGACACACTCATACGCAGACATATACATTCAATGTAGTGACACACGCACGCACATTGGCATGTATATCCACTTATTAGCACATCTGCACATACGCAATGGAGGAACAAGCAGAGATTCAATGTAGTGACACACGCACGCACACAGTTGCAAGCAATTAGCGGACGCAAATGCACACGTAAACGCATTAGCAGTTATACATATACGCACACTTCATAGAGAGATACACACATTTATTGGAAGACACACTCATACATTGACATATACATTGAATGTAGTGACATACGCACGCACACATTGGCATGTATAGCCACTTATTAGCACACACGCCATGCAGGAACACGCAGAGATTATACACTTATTGGCAGCACACACATACACAAAATATGCAGCCACAAACACGAGCATTTTCAGGATCACCCCCCCCCCTAATCACACATAATGACCCAGAAAAAAAAGGAAAGTATTATTTACAACTTAAAGAAATAGAATAAAAACCATCAAAATCCTCAATTCGAAGAACTTCCTGAAAGAAAATATTTCTTGTGAAAAATCTTTCTCTTCTTCCGTTTTGTCGTTTTTCTCAACTTGATTGCCACTTTAACTCTTACAATATGCACTCATATCTTCGGCTGAATATAGCATTAAAAGAGAACACACACACACACACACATATATATATATGATGAATAGGAATAGAAAAACAAATATCAAATATTATGCTTACAGATATCTTTTTCAACCTGTGGGGTTTATAAAGTGTAATTCAATTGAAATCATTTTAAAATTAAAATGAAGACAATTGTAAATTGTAAAAAGACATTTTATAAACACCGGTCTTTATCAGAGCATATATATTGTTGAATGAAAGAAGAAGGAAAATTTAACCTTTTGGCACGAGAGGTTCAAATAACGCTTACGTTCTGGGCCGGAATGACTTTTAAAAATTTGTATAAAAAAGCGTATTTTGGATTAAAAATAATGTAAATTTTATTTTTAAACCTAAAAGTCTTAAAAATAAATGAGAAAAATATATAAATACATCGTTGGGTGTATATATATATATATATATATATATATATATATATATATATATTATATATATATTGCGCGCAGTATGTATTTGGGCAGCATTCTTTCATTTATGAATGTAGAATTAAACAAAAGGCACGTCTCCTGTTTAACATCTAAAATTACATGCATGCCCCGACTCTAATTACCGAAATATCCTAACGGAAAATACACACATTTTGCACAAAGAAAAATCAAACAAAAACTCCAAATACTAGAAGCTTTATACATCAACAATACAAACCATCCTTAAATAAGATTAATTTTGAATGCAGTACACACATTTTAAATGCCTATAACACTTTACCTACCAATTATCCCCTACCAGCCCCACACCTCTTAATATAATTTCTATGAGTTCCCGCCTAGTTACTCTCACTACCACTGGCTTAAAAAAAAACTGGAACATAAACACATCATCCTGATGATGGCACTTCGAAGTGCCGAAAGTACTTGGGATATGAACTTTGGTGGACTAATCTACGGATTCCATCCAAATGTAAAAAAGTTGTCAAGAAAGCTTGAAAATTTAATAAAATTGTTAAACAGGAGAATTGTTCACTACAAACAAATCACATGAGTAAGCCGGCTAGCGGCGGGCACACACACACGCACACGCACACACACACACACACACACACACATATATATATATATATATATATATATATTATGCGGTTTGCTATATTTATAAAGAAAGAGTGATAAATACCGACGATAGAGCGTATGCAGATATAAGTTTTAATAGCATAGACACAGCCAACGGCGCTTGGTGACTGTAAGTATCTCAGCTAGGTGCTCATCAAAGCAATATATATATATATATATATATATATATATATATATATATATAATAAAGTAATCCACAGACACGTGTTTCGAGGTATCACCTCTCATCAGTGTGGTTATACCGTTTAACAGCTACCTCTGGCCGGGTTCAAGACCCGAATGAACTTTCGTTCGTGAATCCTCTTACCCGTACGGCCATAGACAGCTGTCAAATATAGGAGAATATTTAATCGCTACATTTCTAAGCGGAAATGAATTCACTAGAGGCCTCAAACTTATGTAAACAAAGCGAAGCTTAGCTGTGCGCCAAATACGGTGAATTTTGCAATTAAATCCCTTCTAATTAAAGTGCTCGACCAAATTGGGAGCATATATGATAAAGTAATCCACAGACATGTGTTTCGGTATATATATATATATATATATATATATATATATATATATATATATATATATATTCCTCCAACGTCCACTCTGATTCGGAGTGTTAGTATATGTTAGGGTTCAATCTATGGGTTAAATAGATCAAATTGAGTTTTAAAAATGTATTGAAAAAATGAATACCCAACAGGAATGAATAAAACAAAACGTCTTCGGCATAAAATAATCCAACAAGAGTTGACATGTCGTAAAATCCAACCAACCAATTTGATTCAGCTTCTATAAAAGGCCCAAATGCGCAAAGTGCTTCTCTATTTTGTCAAATTGTTTAAAGCGGAAATGTTAAAAGTTTTTAAAGTTTTGTTTATCAAATAATAACAATTTATTCCGGCCTGTGATGTCTGTTTCTCTATTTCAGCTCAGTGGTTGAAATAGTTGCAAGTTGCTAAGAAACAAAACAACAAACTTCTTCTTCCCCCCTCTCTCTCTCTTTCTCTCTCTCTCTCTCTCCTGTGTCGTTTGATTCTACTTGGCTGCACAAATGAATGCCTCGTTTATATTCCTGTTAGCGATGCTATCTAGAACATCTGCCAATTAGAATCTCTTAAATCAGCGTCTCTGCTGTTTGGTTCCCGATCTGCGACCAAGAAATGAAGACACGACTTTCTTCTATCAACGATAGGTTTCACTTCTGTACTTTTCCAATTACCTCAATTAACGTCACGTGACCTCAGTTGTCAAACAGTTATTTTAGACACTGTAACATGACACTAGTTATTTTCCATGAATTGTATATATAAAATAATATATATATATATATATATATATGTATACTTGTGTGTGTGTATATATATTTATATATATGCGTACGTGTGTATATATTTATATATATATGTATGAATATATATATATGCATAATAATATATGTATATATATGTATATATATATAATATATATATAATATATAAATATATAAATGTGTATATGTATATATATATAAATATATATATATATATAATAATATGTGTATATGTATAAATATATATAAATGTGTATATATATATATATGTATTATATATATAAAATATATGTATATTATACATATATTATATTTATTGTATATATATCTAAATATATGTGCATATATATATTCATATACATATGTATATATTTGTATACACATGGATATATATTCATATATATGTATATATATTCCTAAATATGTATATATATATGCATATATATATGCATATATCTATGTACATATATGCATATTTATGTACATATATTCATATATATGTACATATATGCATATATATGTATATATATGCACATATATATATACATATATGCATATGTATATGTAAAAATATGTACATATATATGTAATATATATATATATATTTTTATATATTATATATATATATACATGTTTATATATATATATATATATATATGTGTGTGTGTGTGTGTGTGTGTGTTCTTAGTGTTATTAGGAATCAACCTTATAACTAATTGTCAACTCAGATATACTTTATTTTTTCTCTTTGGGCCTTCGGGCTTTTAAATTTGGTAGTTATTCTCTTCCTTTTTTGATATATGTATTACTAAGATACAAATATCAGTAAGTACAATCTAATAGATATATTCACTATGGAGTGCGAAAGAAAAAAAATGAGGAAGGAAGAGGAAGAGAGTGAAAGAGAAATTGAATACATAAACCAAAGACGAGTAATTTATTTATTTTTGAATAACTCAAGGTGAAAGGGAAAGAAATCATTTCATACTTCCGGTCAAGAACCGGTTCCCGCTAGATCACCAAGTTTGAATAGCAACGATTTATCCAAGATTTGGGTACCTCCTGTGGTGTAGTGGTTAGCACGCTAGATTCTCTATACCTCTGGCCTTGTGCTAAGATGAATTTTACAGTCTTTAGGGGAGCTCTTATCTCCCAGTGCTATGCAAATTATTCGGACGAAAGAAGACAAAGAACACAATGGAATTTAACACATGTATTGACAAATAGTACAAGAATATTGTTGCAAATTTTGTTGGCATTTGCTACAAGACTTATCTGAGAGGTGAAATTACAGTTCGTTGGAGAAGTGGCCTAGCAATGGATTCTGGTCGCTGTGGTTGTAGAATTCTGTTGAGACGTCTCTCTTAGAATTTCTTAGGAAGTCAAGTGTTGGGGTTTGCTTGCGACGCGCCCTTCCAGTCCGGTTTTCGTGCGATGAGCAAAAGGTTGGGAGTGCTTATTAGAAGCTACACGTCTGGGTAACTACCCTTTTTATGGGCTAGGTGATGGGAGTGCTTATTTTAGCGACTTGCCTCGGTGACAATCTCCAGATAAGTGCTGAGGTTTGATTCTCCCGCCAACCTCGTGTTGGCGATCCTCCCCCTAGCGACAGGGGGAGATAATTTAACTATCAGATTTCCAACAGTTCCGCATCTAAGATAGGCTTAGTAAATAACAATCCAATATTTAGATGGGTGACTACTGCAAGAACCTGAGGTCTGTGTGCCATAGCAAAGCTTAGTAAATAACAACTATGTGGTTTCAAGGGGATTTAATGTCTTAAGTTTTAAAACAGTAGCTGGTTATTTTCCTTGCGTGTTCTTAGGGTTTTACTTTTAACCATATCATATTTGGAATATAAGGAAAGAAAAAGGAAGAGACAAAGACAAAAGGTAGTTTTATGACTTAGGCTTTTTTCAGCGGTCATAGCCGCCACGTGGCAAGGGAATATCTCCCTTGCCAGTAGTAGCGACTAGACACAGTTAAGGCCTAAACTAGAATGGCCGAGAGATTCTTTTTGGGGTGAAAAGAGGGTAATTTTCCCGCACATGCGCGGAGGGTTCTTCCGGTGAAGGCTCATGGGAGTTTGTTATTTCATTTTATTTCAATTTTATTTTAATTCCCACACAACTGCTTCTTGGAATATATTTAGGTGGGTGACCACTTACGCAACACCATCTACTTTAAGTGATCTGAGGTCTGTGTGTCGTGTCTAAGCAAAGCTTAGTAAATAACAACAGAAACAGAATTTGATAGATTTCGATTATTGCTCAGGGCTTTTAAGATCAGATGAAACCGTGTTGTTGTTTTTTTTTATTGTCAGTAAACGAATTTATAGTCACCAAGAAAAAAACCCAAAAAACAATCATTGTAAAGAAATAAGAAAAAGGAAACAAGTGATGCCACTTATCTAATGTTAATTTTGTGTGTACATTCGTACCAATCAAAGAGAGTGGGTATTATACTTACCTGGTTCTTCGGAACCCTGTGTCCAGTAGCTTCAGCCATAGGACCGGTAATGAAATTAATGATAACGTGATCCCAGGGAGCCATCCTCCCAAGCAACACCTACCCTCTCGATTTAAAGGGACAGGACTGGGTTTATTGCCCAGTGCTTGAGGCACCCCAATGGGGTATACCGAGGGGATCCACGCAATTTTTTGCACCTATCATCCCATGGAGCTTCAGCTCGTAGGTAGACCCACATAAAAATGTCATTTTGTCACGCCTGCATAAGTGGGATGCATGACAAATACCCACTTACCTGGTTCTTCGGAACCCTGTGTCCAGTGGCTTCGGCCATAGGACCGGTAATGAAATTAATGATAATGGTGGCGCCCACATTAATCAACCTTGTGCCTGACCGGCATGATGGTGGTGGTGGTGGTGGGGGAGCTGCTGGAAAATAACGATCAAAGAGAGTAGGTAACTTTTCAACTGACACCTTTGACATCCAAACTGTTTAAAGAAAGGATTATCAAAGTTGAGAGAAACAATTTCACAATTTGGTGGGAAGAAGAAAGTTGACATGGCGCTCCACGAGTGATACAATGGTTAACGAGCTAGGCGAACAATTGTTAGTGAGTTAGATTCTCACTGAGTGCCCCATACATCTGACCTTGTGCCACAACTAAGCTAAATGACAAAATGAAAAAGATTTTTTAAAATCCCGAAGTGGATTCTTCTATCAAAGCTGCAGACAACTAAAAACAAAAATCCAGCCGCCCTGTCGACGTAGAATGCCCCCGACTGTACCTCTACAGAGGGGTAAAATCCCACCCAATGGGGACACCTGTTAGCCGTGGGTTGTGACTCGTAATGCTTAAGTACGGAATTTTGGTGGTTGAGCAGTTCATAATATGAAACACTCTACTTTTGCCCTTACTTAGACTAGATGGGAGGTGGGAGAGGTTCCCTCCGATCAATCAGCTGGTCAGATCAAGTCGTAGCACCTATATGACTGTCCCAACCTATTGCCCTTATGACAAACCCCCAATCCTTTTTATCATATATGTTCTAGAAAGCGGTGGCCGAGGGTCTTATTGTCCTGGGTATGACGTTAAACGGCATCTAATGGTGAAGTTCCAACTTTGGAGCTCTGGGAAATGTGGAGTACCCCTCCATCGCCATTACTCCCAGGTCCCCATTGATCCAGGGTGGTAGTACCTGTTAGGTTCCCATATATGGGATAAATAGAAAAAAACAGTTTTAAAAAACGTGTTTAAAAAACTGAGTTTTTTTATTCATCAAGAATGAATAAAACAAAACGTCTTCGGTATAAAATAATCCAACAAGGGTTGACAGGCGGAAAAATCTCCCCCCCCCTTAAAAAAACACCAGATAACCTCCTTTTCTTAAACACCAAAGATTCTTTTTCAGAAGACCATCTAAAAAATGTTCATCACATTTAAATTTTCACATTTCACTCTTGAAATCATTATTCAAATTTCTATTTTGCTGGTGACAGACAGTCGAAGTCAATTTGAATTTCACACGAATTATAAATGCAGCTATCAAACGTAAACGGATTTTTAACATTTTTTTTAATTGTCGTATTTTTAGGTTTGCATAAAATATTTGATCGTTTTTTTCCCTCTTTTCTTCAAGTTGTCGGCTATTATGTGGCAACACAGAGATCCGAATCTGGCCGAGAAAGTCCGGAAGGTGTGTGAAGAAATCGTAACACGAATTAGAAATTCTTAAAACATTCTAAATTTTTTAAACTTTTTTTTTTTTTGTGAGAATTGTTAAAAACAAACTCCTGTATTTAAAACATCGCCTCAAGCCAATGAACACAGAACTGACCAGTAAAACAAACTAAACTCTACAAAATTCTTCAGTTGTCAATCCTGTACATCAGAAAGCAATACTTTATCAACACACGAAATTCAGATTTTTCCATTGTTTTGAAAATTTGCAACAGTATCTTCACTTTAAATAGTAGGGCAGACTGGGCTCTTCAGCCTTGGGTAGGTAACCAGTCTAGGAGAGGGATAACTCTGAATTCAAAATTCCTGAGGTCAGTCGTTGATTGGGTTTGTGGCAACCCTTGATGCACCAATTCTTTCCTATCGACTGTGCCAAAAGGTGTGGATGGTCCAACACAAGCCTTCACCACTATAAACAAATCACTGTGTGGGTGTTCATTGCGTGTGCGAACCCTCATGCGTCGAAAATGGACGAGAGAGTCCATATATATATATATATATATATATATATATATATATATATATATATATATAGGTACTACTTATAGGTATTGCTTAGGTACTTATTTACATAGCCTAATGATGAAAAAACATTTATTTTACACATCAGATATTTATTTTTCAACATAATCTTCTTCCCATTTAATCCATTGCTTCCACACTATTTACAAAGACCAAATACAGTGAAAATTTTATATCCAAATTCTGTCAATATCTGTCAGGGTACGGACTTATTGATTCATCATCATATTATAAGCACATTACAGAAAACAGTAACATAAAATTATAAATAAATTTGTTATTCTCATCGTTAATTCATTTGACGACTGTGCGTGTATTCCGATGAAAATCACCTGGCATAATAAATAAACAGATAAAAAAGCGGCTCCTTTGTAGAGAAAAGCCGAGTGTTTTTGTTTTCGATTAAAAGAGAACATCCCACGACTATCGTTATTGAAGTCGCCTTTTTTTTCAAAACCATTGTGGCAGTGAGAAACCATTTTGAAATTAGATGGACATTTCCCCATTGGAAAATTTAAGCTTTTATTTGATTCTGTCGTTTCGTTTTATGGGGAGAAAAAAATTTCAAAGGCTAATCTTAATTTACGCTGATATTATTCTGACTTCCTTCAGGAATCGGACATGGGCTTTATGCGAGACTTTATGCGAGACTTTATGCGAGGCTTGTGTGAATCATTGAAACAGACGACACATCTTTGAATTTTTTTTTACAATAGAATTGTTAATATTTTTTATGCTATAAAATTATTTTGTGATTTTGCTTGCCCTTTCCTTCTGTTTCTCTAAAACAATCAGGTAATTGCGGCTGTTTGAAAAATAATCAACTAATGGACCCCTTTCCTGATATTATAATCTAGAAGAAAAATATCAAAACTCTGAGGCTCATAGGAATTCGAGAAAACCGGGTAACTACATGCCAAAAATCTGTATCTTTCTATAGTAAATATATACCTATTTTAGCTCTCACTTTCATTTCCTATCTCTCTCCTCTCTCCCTCCCTCTGTCTGTCTGTCTGTGTCTCTCCCCCTCTCTCTCTCTCTCTCTCTCTCTATATATATATATATATATATATATATATATATATATATATATATACTAAGCATGACTTAGTTGCGGCACAAAGCCAGATGTATGGGGCACCCAGTGAGTCTCAATCTCACTAGTAATGGCTTGCTAGTCTAGTTTGCTAATCCATTATAGCACGCGAACTCCCTCTCTCTTCCCCCTCTCTCTCTCTCTATATATATATATATATATATATATATAGATGGATTATATATATATATATATATATATATATATATAATCTGAAGAGACGTAATACGTGGAAACACGGTGTCTGTGGATGACTATCTCTCTCTCTCTCTCTCTCTCTCTCTCTCTCTCTATATATATATATATATATATATATATATGTTTATATATATATTTATATATTTGGTGTAGTTGTTTCTTTACACTTTTTTTGCACACGGCTCTATCGAATACGAATAATTTTTAAACAGATCTATTTGACCTATAGATGGGACCCTAATAGGTACTACCACTCCGAGTCAGAGAGGTCATGGGAGTACAGGCAATGAACAGGTTCTCCACACTCTCTTGATCAGATCTTCTGCAAAACAATATACAATGATTTATATTTATGTTTAGTGAGGATAAATGAAGTCAGCACAGGGCAATTCAGTTGGAATTAACCACAGTGTTTGGTCTGAAGAAGAAACATCTATGTAGAAGAATATCTCAATTGATTGAGGGGTGGGGGTGGAAGAATATCCCACTTGACTGCGGGGAGGAGACGTAGAAGATAATCTCACTTGGTCGAGGAGGTAGAAAAATATCCTATTTGGCTACAGGGAGGGTATGTGGATGAGCGTAACGTGTGAATGAACGGACGAAACACAAGTAGAATTATAATATAGATATGTGCACCGGTTTCTGCCAGACCAGCGAAGTTAAGCAGCAATGAGCCTGCTCATTACATAAATGGGTGACCACTTAGTAACCTTAAGATAAGAGGCCTCAAGCCCGTATTCCAAATAAGCTTTTGTAAATTACAAGAAATAAAAGGACAAAATAATGACAATTCTGAGGTGAGTTAAATGTTTTTTTTTCTTGATAAAAATACTTTTGTCGCCAGGAAAATTTAATTAAGAACTATTGAAATAATAATAAAAAATATTTGTCTGAATTTTTGAGATGAGGCTTGATATGTATTATTTTAATTTTTCGAACTGTTGTCCTCATCTTTATCGTAATATATAAAAACACAACGTTTCCGCCTTTGTACTCTGCGGCCTTCTTTCCAGGTTGAATCATTGTTATGCTCGGACGGACAAGGTGCACCTGAAAAAGGCCAGTGGGTACAACAGCCGAAATGTTGTGTTTTTATATATCATGATAAAAATGAGGACAGCAGTCCGAAAAAATCGAAATAATAAATTTAAAAAAATGTTTAGAACTCCTCAATTGAAAGAAGAAAACTTTGAAAACGCTTTTCTGCTGTTGAAATAAGGAGCCCCCCCCCCCGCCTTTTTTTTTAAAGTGTCCTTAAAGAAATCGATTTAATTGGTTATTCACGTGAATCAATTTGACTTCAAAGGAACTTCCGGGAAGATGACACCTGAAAATTCTTTTAGCGTCTTACGGAACATTGTTTTTTTAATTTAAAAAAAGAACTTTCTCTTTTTCTGCGATTTTAACACCTCGGAAACAACTTAAACGGTGTTTTTTTTCCCCTTGTTTCTTGCGGTGTAACCAAAACTATGACAATTTGAAGTAACACGTTGCATAGCGAGATTTTATTTGCTTTGCAGATTTGGCAGCTGTAAGTGATCTCACGGATCATCTTGCCAAATTATTTCTTTTTAGGGATTTGCAATTTGGCGACGAGCGCTAACCAGGCTTTAATAAATTCTTCAGTTTACGTACACAGTAAAATAAAATCTATTTGAGATTGAGATGAATTAATTTAAAATATGTTGAAGTTCCAGCTCTTTTGCCTGGCTATAATTTGAAGTTTTAATTAAACAAATAAGCACCCCACCCCCAAAAAAACAAACAAACAAACAAAAAAATCTTGCCCTAATTCATGACCAATTTCCAATTGAGAAAATAAATAAACGAAAAACAATTTAAACTGTGAAGACTGTATGTGATTATATATATATATATATATATATATATATATATATATATGAATAAATTTTTGGTACAGGAAAACTTATAGAGTACTAAAATTGGAGGAATCATATGTATGTAAGGAGATCATACAAGTTACGAGATGTTAATATTTTATTACGAAAATAAAAAATAAAATGTGGGGAATACGAAGGCCTTTTCGACCGGTTCTTTTTCAAGTATAAACACCGGCGACGAATAAAAGTCAGATTGTATAAGAGATATTCTTTAAGAACGAATGGAGGTGAGCCAGAGGGGGGCAAAAAAGGTTGGGGGAATATATATATAAACCCTCAGGTCGAACCAGGATTGGAGATGTCTCCTAACAAGTAAAAGGAGTCTTTGGGTTTTTGTCTGCACAAAGTGGGACGAAAGAATAAAATATAAGCAGCTTCAAGAATAGTTAGGTGCTGCTTAGACCTAGCTCTGTGCAAGACAGAGAAACACTCATCAGTATAGTCGGCCCTACAAGCATTTATAGATGACAAATGTTCGGCTATGGCCGAATCATATGCTTGGGAATGCCCGGATGTAGTAGCAATGGCGCTGCGTAGTTTACGTGGAACATGCTGTTTTATTCTAATTTCAAGTCTCTGGGATATACGGCCTATGTATACCGAATTGCATCGGCATTTAAATTTATAAATGAGGTTACTCTGTTGGAAGATAGGCAGTACCTCTTTATGAAAAGACCGAAATGCGGGTCGAGTTCGTGATTATGGTACGCACCTTCACTGCATTGTAGCAACGCTTATATATATATATATATATATATATATATATAATATATATATATATATATATATATATTATATTCGAGCTTAATATAATTTCTATGAGTTCCCCTACTACTTTCTCTCACTACTACTAACTTTAAAAAAGTGGAAACAAACACATCAGCCCTGAAGATGGCATTTCTATGTGCCGAAAGTACTTGGGACAAAAACTTTGGTGGACTAATAATCCACGGATTCCATCCAAATATATAAAAAGTTGGCCAGAAAGCTTGAAAAGATCGTTAATATAATCGTTAAACAGGAGACATCCGTCTTGTTTATATATATATATATATATATATATATATATATATATATATATATATATATATATATAAAATCCCAGTTCATGAAAGGTAACGAAAACACGTTCTTCAAATTTATAAATAAACATCAAAATATACAATTTGTAAATAAAATCGCACAAATGTTACAAAGAGTCTAGAACTGTGAAGTATGTAAAATTATTTCTAGATTCTGCAGGGATATCCGGCGTTGCTCGGGAGAATAATCAATTTTACCATTTTTTTATCATAATAGAAAAACGTTAAATATTTGTATTAATTTTAATCTTACTTTAAGAAACTTGGTTTTATTTGGAAGAAAAAAGTTTTTTTTTTAAATTTTGATATAAAATTATATTATATATCGAATTGTAGTAAAAATGTATAAAGTAAAAACAGTTGTCGGGGTGGCCTAAAGTCGGTATCAGCCAGACACCGAGAGAGTCTATCCCCTTTTCGCTAGCGCTTGACCAAGGAAATTGTTTTTGCGGCTGAGGTGAAGCGCCACACCTATCATCAGCTCCTTCCTTTTCCGCACAAATCCACGTGCTACTCATACGCTGAGTTGACACTAAAATGAAACTGGATTATTGTTTTATTATTTTATTTTATTTTATTTAAAAATTTTTTAAAAGTAGTCAACTCACTAGAAATGGTTTAGCGAGTCTACCTTGCTAATCATAACACTACGCGAAGAGTCCATTTTGCTGCGCTTTCCATCAGAAATTTTATTCAATTTGAATACCGCCCCCAACATCGATAAAATGTTCGGTACTAGTTCACACAAGTATTTACCTGTCACCTGATTTATTCATTAAAATGCTTTTAATTACTTTTAAGCTTTCCGATAATTAATTAGACTATTGGGATATAGGGCGTCTCATGGAGGCGTAATGGTTAGCAAGGTTGTCTCGCAGATCCATTACTACTAGCGAGTTCGACCCTCGCTGGATGCCCCATACTTGCAACCTTGAGTCACATCCTATCCGTAGCGAACGGGTTGGGTAAATGCCTAGGCTATTGCGATCTGGATGTTTCTTTTAGAATAGAACGGTCATTTTAAAATTTGATTTAAACAATATATAAATCTATTTGCTTAATAAGACCCAAAACGAGGCTGTATTTGGCTCGGGAACACTCACGCACCCGTGCCGAAATATAACTGCATTTATTTTTGAAACGGATACAGAAGTGTGGTCTGAGCCGGACATATAGCTTGAATTTTGTGTTTGTGGAGGCTGGTTACAAAACTGGTCTTGCTTGCTGGAAAGACCCACAACAAGGTTGCTGTTCTTTTTAAAGGTTGGTATCTTCTGAATACTCATTCTTAGTTGACAGCATTACCAATATTCAGCTTCTTTATTTCCTGATTCATATATTTCAACAACACGATCTCTACCATTTTTTTTAACTTAAAAAAAAAGTGGTGTTTCTATTCTGAAGTACTGTTGGATTTTCTATTGACAAAATTAAAATTCGTATTTAGTCGAAAAAAAAAATCGATTTCAGTCACATAAATTTCGATTTTTCATTCTATTTTATATATTCCTTATAATTATTTTTCATTGATTTAGCTGATTCCAGAATTTTTATTTTATCTTTTCAATTTTTTTTTGTCGTCCATATTTGCTTTTGGTTAGCCTAAAATTAACCACCATTAGTATCCGTTATTCGCTTCGTTTGTTTTCTCCCCACTGAGCGCCATTTTTGTATATAGACCTGGGGAAGCGGAACTATAACAGACGCGGCAAAAGATTCGTAACGATCTTTTTGGGGAGTTATTTTCTCTGTGAATCTTCAGTTTTTTCTTCTTCAAAGGCGTTTCACTCCTTTTGTGTGCATGAACTGTATTTGCGAGTATGTAGTGTTGTAGGGAGGTGCGGTGCTGGAGGATATCGGAGATTTCTGTCGTCGCGAGCTGGTGGCAGTAATGTGTATATCTATGTGTGAAATGTATACATAGATTTCCACATACTTTCTTACAGGTCATCACACATACATATCTATAAAAAATATAACGTATATGTAGACATCTATTTTTTACATATGAATTTGTCAGTTTTTCTGTATTATATTTCCATATGTAAAATACATTTATATATTGTATATACCCGTATAATTATATTTCTATACTTTATATTCCTATATAAATAGTTTAGTCTCTCTCTCGTATAGTAATGTCATTGTTCGTGCTCCCCAATGATCTTATACCTGACTAGGTTCAACTCTGTATAGCAATATAAACTTTAGTTAAAACATGTTAAACTCTATACCATTTTTTTTGTAACTATACGACTTCATTTCTTACAAACCCATGCGGCAAACGAGACGAGAACAGGTTGGTCATTTTTACTTAATGCGAGACATTGAATATTCAATGAATGATCCCACCACCCTCGGCACTCTGGATAGAGGGTGTATCAAACATCTGTGAAGGCGTAATTTACAGATCACAGGTCAAAGATTGTTTGCACACAGTTATACAGTTTCAAGTATTCCTATTTAACGCGAATAATTTGCAAGCAATTATATGGTTTCAAATAACTACTAATAATCCTTAGTTAACAATTATAGCTTCAAGTGACTATTCTTAATACAATTAATTTACACAGTTATATCGTATCAAGTATTTTAATAATTTTCAAACAGACCCATTTGAACCATAATGGGTACTATCACTCCGGGTCAGATTGAACTTGGGAGTAATGACAGGGATTATTTCATACTCCCAAGAGTTACGGTTTAATCTCATACCCAGACAGTATCCGCTGCTGACTGGTAAGACCCCCGCAACAGGAGATTCAGTCGGAGTATTTTAAGACCTGTCGATAGGGCTAGTTTCGTCATCTAGCGTCGAACTATTGTCAAGAGGAAGATAATCGCATATATTTTTTTTAGCATGACACTATCATCAAACAAGCTAGCATAATTCCCTGAAGAGGATTGAGGACATGTACTTGACTGAGTAATAGCTAAACAAAGCATCCTTTCCCTTTCAACTGGGAACTAAGCTTTGAATAATTCTTTCTCGGTTTGTGGGCAGGTAATTCGTAGAGATTTAGGAAATATTGATGATGTTAAGGGTTTCTTCTTCAATTCTCGCGCCTCTACTTGAAAAAAAAAAAAAAATAAAATAAAATAAAATAAATAAATAATATTTCAATCAAAATTCTCTTCTGAATTTTTTTTTCTCGATATTTTTCAACAACTGCATTGCGACCTCCAAAAAATTTATACAAAATAGCAGAATTGAATGCGAGTGCGAGTAAATAGTTTTATTTACGAATTATTATTACAAAGTTTCGAGAAAATAAGTCGTGAAATGGATTCTGCAAAAAAAAAAAAATTCTTTTTAGAAAATGAAGTTAGAGGCGCGTGGTGTAATCGTAGGAAGTGGACTCGGCGACTCGTTCAAATCCTGGACGAGGTTGTTTACATCTCACATAGCGCTAATATCCTTGGGAAAGGTAAAAATCCAACGATTCTCCCTCCAGCTATGGGTAATTAATAGGACAGACTAGGATCTTTAACCTTGGTTTGACAACCAATTTAGGAGAAGCAAAACTGAATTCAAACCTGTTAAACTCCGTTTAAGAAATTGACTTTGTGTCACATCCTTCTCGTGAGGAGGGGTTTGTAGATATCTAGAAAACGTTAGTTACGTTTTTGTTTTTAGAGAGAGAGAGAGAGGGGGGTGAAATATCCGGCGAGACTCGGAACTCTTTAGTAACTTAGACTTTCTTAAACTTTTTGGTCGAACTTTGTATTGGTTTTAAGACACTCAGTGAGTATAAAATTCACTTCAGTCATAATGTTTTCTCTCTCTCTCTCTCTCTCTCTCTCTCTCTTTTATATATATATATATATATATATATATATATATATATATAATCCTGTGTATCTATTTACTTGGATGTAAATACATGTATATGTAGATTGGAATGTTGCAGTTTACGTTATAGAATTATGTGTAGGCAAATATACATTCATCTCATGAATGTATACTCATGGTAGCTTTGGATTGATTCACAACTGTTCTTCCGTATCTTTTATTTCAAAGTCCTTGGTGCCAGTCAGTTTTTTTTTATCTTATTTTTTTCATTTTTTTTTTTTTCGAAATGGTCGATCATTTGGGCCTCTTCCAGCTAAAAATGGTCTCGTCTGATTATTTGTTTTATTTCCACAATATATTCTTCAACTCTCTCCAGAGACCAACTGTCCACTCAGATATTGACCAATATTTTTTGCATAAGAGAGGGAATGAGGGGAGGTGATATTGACTGTCATATTTTTTTTTTATCAGAGCTTAAAGCAGTTTTAAATATATAAACTCTGCGACTAATCTTTCTCCCGAACGTTCAATGAACAGCAGATATACATATATATATATATATGTGTGTGTGTTTTGTAATCTAATTTTGTCTCCTGGAACGCATCGATCACCCTTCTCTTTCTGTACCTGTTCACTCCCTCCCACCCCCAATTAAATCGATCTTAATATCAACTCTCCCAAACGTTCGTTTTCGTGGATGTGTAGCCATTTTATAAAATGAACGCAATTAACACAACTGAGAATGATTTTATCCAATTTGGATAATTTTCAGTTTCACGATTGAGCATCACAAACTCTGCACCTAAAATAAAAAACCGTGAACATAGGTATTTGCCCAACCAAGGTCACAAGTATGAGGTATCCAGCGAGAATCGAACTCGCTTTTCAGTAATATTGAATCTGCGAGAATAGCTTGCTACCCATTACACCACGATGCAACTATGCTTGTAAATAATTACCGTATATACTCGCGTATTATGCGACTTTCTCATATCTAAATTTTAGTCAAATATTAGGGGGTCGTACCATACGCAAGATGCCAACCATGTTTAGCCTTGGCTAACTATTTACACTCACATAGTTTATATCTTGCGTATGGTTCGACCCCCTAATATTAGGCTAAATTTAGGTATCATAAAGTCGCATGAGCTTGACCCGACTCCCCCAACCTCCAGTAGTCAATAAATACTGACTCAGATTTTTCAAAGCTTCACCTATCCGTCCACTTTCAAATCCTACAAAGTCATAATTCAAGGCTATAGTGGCAAAAGTTAGGCAGTATATTTTAATGTTATAGCAATGCAATAGCTTTTGGATCAGGGCGATTTTGCGCCCCCCCACCGAAAATGCGCCCCTGGGTAGTTGCCTCCCTGATATCCTTTGTTTCACTACTGGGTATCCAATTTTTCTCGCATGTCACTCTGACTTAGAGTGGTAATACCTGTTAGGATCCCATCTATGGGTCAAATAAATCTGTTTAAAAATAATTCGTATTTGATAGGATCCTGTGTAAAAAAAAAAACCCAAAAAACTCTTAAGAAACAACTACACAAAAATATAAATATGAACGAACAATGAACGTAATTCCTTAACATCAAGGCATAAAATAACGCAAGACTGTTTGATATGCCGTTGAAATCAATAATCATATATAGGAAAAACAGAGCGTTCCTAAAAAAGATTAATTTATTAAGATGTTTATGTCGACGTTTAAACGTTTCGGTTTATATATAAAACCTTCTTCAGGACAATATGATAAAAGGAAGAGAAAAATATTTTTTGTTGTTCAAAAGGTGATGGATGTTTTTGAATGATTTAATTTGAAAATATGTATTTTGCCCCCCCCCCTCATATATATATATATATATATATATATATATATATATGTGTGTGTGTGTGTGTGGAATTAAACAAAAGACACGTCTCCTGTTTAACAATTTTATTAACGATATTTTCGAGCTTTCTGTCCAAGTTTTTACATTTGGATGAAATCCGTGGATTAGTCCACCGAAATTTTTATCCCAAGTACTTTCGGCACTTCGAAGTGCCATCATCAGCGGTGATGTGTTTGTGTTCCAGTTTTTTTTCTTTTCAAGTTAATAGTAGTGAGAGTAACTAGGAGGGGAACTCGTAGAAATTATATTAAGGGGTGTAGAGGCTTGAAGGAGAATTGGTAGGAAAAGTGTTATAGGTATTTTAAAATATGAGTACTGCATTCAAAATTCATCTTATTTAAGGATGGTTTGTATTGTTTGATGTATAAAGCTTCTAGTATTCGGAGTTTTTGCTTGTTTTTTTCTTTGTGCAAAATGTGTGTATTTTCCGTTAGGATATTTCGGTAATTAGAGTTGAGGCATGAATGTAATTTTAGATGTTGTGAAATGGAGCTATTATCTGACACATGAAGAGTCAAACGGCGTGACAAGGCCGTTGAGGTAAAACCGATGCAGGTACTTTCATTTTTTGGGAGACAACAATCTCCTAAGGGGCATTTAAATTTGTATACTACATTAGTCTCATTATGACGACTTATCTGAGGAAATGAGTTGTTGCGGAGAACAAGGTTAGTGGTTTTAAATTTGGTGTAATAAATAATTGATTTTAACTTATTATCGGGCGTTACTTCAGTAACGTTATTCCGAATTAAATTTTTTAGTGCTATTTCATCAAGTTTGTAATTCCTGTGTATCTGGTTACGATAATAAATTATATCATTTGAAGAAGTATTTGCTGTAGTATTTTTCCCCTTGTAGTTAGCGTCTATTTTTTGGATGGTCTGCTTGCTTGATGGTTTGACTTGATTAGGAAATTCGTTAACAAGCGTCTGTTTGATATTTTAAAGTTCGGAGTAGAATATCGGCTTTGAGGAAGAAATGAGTTTTGCGCGATATATTAGTTTTTTTTTTAGATAGTTTTTTTTGTACTTTTCTGGACATTCGCTATTAAAATTAAGAATACAGGAGTTAATACTTGTGAGCCTTTTATATGGGTATGTTGTAAAAGTGTTATTGCTAGTGTCAATCAATACCTCAAGGAACGGGAGTTAATTATTATTGTTTAGTTCATATATAAAATTGAGGACAAAGGTTTTTTTAATGCCTGTTGCAGTTCGATTAGTTCGTTTATATATATATATATTTGACGTCAGTGTATATGCTTGCGACAAGCGTACACGTATATTCTAAAGCTGAATTTAAAAACAGACTTCTATGCATTTGTGCGTGTGCATGTTCTCGCGACGAGCGTACGCATGTTTTAAAGATGGATTTAAAAAAAAGTACAATGAATGTGTGTTTGTGTGCGTGCGTGTGGGTATGCATAATGCATAAACATGTGTGTGTGTTTGTATGCGTGTGTTAAGAGAGGATTAAAAAAAAAAAGATCTGTAAATTGCCAGCGGTCCTCCAATTCGTTTCTATTCCCATACCCGGTTCTATTTACATGCCCGGATCAACAAAATGTCATTGTGACACTCTAATGTGGTTGTTGATGTTCACCCATTGTGAGTAGTTCAACAAAAATATCTCTTAATTTTTGTAACGTAAATATCAGTGTCTGAAATATGTTTTTTCTTTTCTTTTCTTTTTACTTGTTTCATCAATTGTTTTTATATTCCATTGAATTTAGAGAATGTAGATTTAAAAGTACGATTTTACGAAATACGGGGGCAAATTAGTAATTCCGTAGTCTAATAATATATATATATATATATATATATATATATATATATATATATATATATATATATATATTAAAGTAAAGAAACAAAAGACTTAGAGATTTAGCATTATAGTCTATTTCAGGGAGCTTAGACAAATAGTCTAACTCTCCCGACTCGTCAGATGCGAATGATGAATTCTTTATTACTTTAAAGGCATTTGAAAAAGATTTTTATTTTTTATTTTTTTTTTTTTAAAATTTAAAAGACTATTATGATAAATCTCTAAGTCTTTTGTTATTTCTTTACTTACATATTTGCTCTGTGACTCGAACATTAAGAGCACACATTGATCTTTCAAACTGCGACAGGTTTTTAAAATAAAACTCTTGTGTCGTAAGGAAGATTTCTTCTCTGGACTTTTGGATTATATATATATATATATATATATATTTCAGGTCGAAACTAGTTAAGAATAATTAGAAAATAAATTACACTAAAAATATTCCTATTTGTCATATCACTTTTATTCATCTCTCTCTCTCTCTCTCTCTCTCTCTCTCTCTCTCTCTGAGAGTGATAGATGTACATACACATTTCACTTCGCGCCATTGCGCTTGAGAAATGAATGCATCTCTTCTCCCCTCAGCTATGGGTAAATAGTAGGACAAACTGCGCCTTTAACCTTGTTACGGCAACAGGTCTAGGAGACGGAAAACTCGGAGACCCAAGTTCAAAATGGATGAAAATGTTAGCGTTTCACGTCACGCTAATGTTGCTGAGAAAGTTATGAATGCAAATCTTCTCTTTTTCCAGGTATGGGTAAATAGTGGGGCAGACTGAATTCTCAGCCAGGCAATTCAAAGAAGGATGATATGGTGAACGTCTAACATGTTTAATGCTGTTTAAGACACAAAATTCCTCACTAGTAAAACTGCTAGCATTGTCAGACACGATCACACGTGGACTTCCATGTGTGGCAGATGTGCACCGCAACATTAGTTCTGTTTCAAATAAAGATGGCGATGACACGACATGTGAATTTTATATATTTACTGTGAACATCCACAATCACCAGAATCTAGTTGCCATTGATCGGACCCACACAATCCATGTGCACTCGGAATCATGGCTTTCCTGTTCATTCATATGGATGTATTACACTAGCCTGAGGCATATTTGCACTATCTTGGCACCCAACTCGCACACAATTCAATATATGAATCAAGATTAGGCCACTAGATGTGACAACGAACGAGGGACTTCATCCGTGAAATTCCTGGATGACTATCATGTAATTCTCTCAGCAAGGTATCAATCATACATGAACAGGAATGATGCGTTATTCGTACAACTGGGTTGTGTTTTATGGGGATCACGAGTGATATGAGAGGGTATCATGAGGGTCATCCAGGAATTTCACGGATGAAGTCCTTCGTTCGTTGTTACATCTGGTTGATTTGGGTCTGGCTCATTAAACCGAATTATTAATTGCAGAAATAATCGCTTTATGGAAGGGTCTGAAAAGTCTGCTAGCCGAATTCAAAGAAAGATAACTTTTATATATGAATCGGACTTTTTAAAATTAAAAATCTGTATGATTTTAAAATTACACCAGTTGATTCAATTGTTGTAAATAGTATTTGTTTATTTAGGATAAACAAATATCAAAGAATGAAATTTATTCAAAAAGTATTTTTAAATCAAAATAAAATATTTTTTCCATACGTTCACCAGTAAATGTTTGGGTTCAATATTTCGTGTAGAATAAATTTCATTTCAATTCGAAAGTTTTATCAAAATGTATGGAAGGAAACAGAAGAATTAATCATTAATAATTTATCTCAGCTAATTAATTTAGAATGGATTTCATGTTTAATATAAATAGAAATTCATTACTACTCTAATTAAAATCAACGATAAACACATTTTTGCAGTTCTTGTTATTTTATTGAAATTTTCTTTTATTGTTTTTTTAATAGTAATTTTTTCTTACTATATTCCCTCAACACAATGGATATTTTTTACAGTATAACAAAGGAATCCCACTAAGACGTCATGAGAAACTAATTGTACGTGGCTATCTAATGGTGAAGAGCAAAACTTTTCACGAAAATCATTAGTACTGTGAACGCAAAGATACGCTTTATTATTGTTAAGGATCGGTCAATTACCAGAATTTTACATGGACAGCGTACTCTAAGATTAATTAATCACAACCACTCCCCCATTAAAAATGCTGCTATTTTTCTAACATTTTAATTCTTAGGAATGAGATGATGAATATGCATTGTCGATTTCCATTTCACAACTGATTCCATTTAATTCGAGTTAACACGCATATGATTTAAGTGTACCGGAACACGTCCTATATAAGGGCATATATCATGTGTTCTTGCTCTAGCATGTAGCGTGACTGACTTTCCTGTTGTTTTTCTTGAAATTCTGATTTTGGCACTTGAAACAAATTTTCCCCATGCCAGACACTGTATACGTTTCTTGTGCGATTCTCCACCGCAACCCAAAACACAACTTTTTCTCCTCTTGAATCTCAGATGGACTCAGTTTTGCCGTAAACATTTTGTGCAAGTCATTCGTATCTTTATTCTTTCTGTGAGCAATATCGGCAGCCACCAATTCCATGGCCTGAGACATTTTAAAAACATTTCAGCAACATGTACTCGGACAGCAATCTTTTAATGTTCTTATAGGGTTTTTAAGATTCCTATATATGGGGTTAAACTTAAGGCGGTTTCAGTTGAAATGCGTGTTCACTCATAAAACAATTGTTAAACCAAAGAAGATACAAAACCTTTGAGTTTTACTACGTTTATTCCCAGGTGAAGTTCAAGAGAAACCACAGTTCTTAAAGTCTTTCTAGTAGGTCCGGAATCCTTTTCTGTTTTTTAGGGACAGAAGTAAGTTTAAATAATATCACTAAGAGTATTGTTAGTGGTTGGACTCGACCACACACACACACATATATATATGTATGCATATATATATATATATCTTTTGAACAGAATACCATGAATTACACTTTTATTTTCATGTCGTTAAAAAGTTGGCTTATGTGTATGTATCAATGGAAGAAAGTTGTCGTGTGTGATTTTCGGTTGTTCATTTCTGTTTACAATCATTGCATGTACTTTATGGTGGAAATCAATTCACATATATTTCACATGATTTCACCATTGTATTTTCTTTCTAAAAGTTCGCCCATTTCCCATCTGAAATATTAGCCAAACCATTTCACACTTACGAAAGAATATCATTACAAAGTATCTCAATTGTTAAGGGTTTTGTACATCTGATATTTAAGAATATAAAGCCTCAATGTTATTTTGTAGTATTAAGAGTCACAATCTGTCACGGAGATATATACTCGATTCCTTCAGAAGCTGACCCCCCCTCCCAAAAAACAAAAAAAAAACACAACATAAAAAAACAAACAAAAAAGAACAAAAGAAAAAACCCCAAAGAAATTGGTATTATAATAAATTTAAACTAATTCTGGGCTGGTTTAGCTCAGCCGGTAGAACATCCGCCCAGGAACCACAAAGTTCAAGTTCGATACCAGCTCTCGCCAACTAAGCCCATGAATAGCACAGTTTGGGTCTGTGGTAAATTGGAGAGCTGACGATAGTGGCCGCTCTTCATCTCAGTCGCAAAACAATCACCTTGGTCTAGCGCTGATGAAAAGAGGATAGACTTCCTTGCTATCCGGTTGATACCGACAATGCACCACTCCGACTGCACCTACGTTTTTATTACAAAGCATCATGGATTTAAGAATACAATAAAAATCAATTTTTTTAAAAAAAGATAAAAAGCTTGCAAGATAAGCACGTGACTTGTTTTCATTTCGGGATTTGAGTATTTTTACAAACTATGATGTGACTGTCTAGTTTGCCTGCGATGAATTCTCACATAGTTTCCTCATCAACATCGAACACGAACAGCAATTTGAAGAGGAAACAGATTGTCCACCGATATGAATCTATGAGAACGTCTGGTAACCATTTTGCCAATGATAGGAGAAATAACTAGAGATACTTATTTTTCTATTTGATATTTGCTTTACGAGAGCACCAATTTAAAATATTGGTTTATGCACGAAGGAATTAAGGAAATATTAGTTGTTCGCTAGACCAATGAGATTCTCTTCAAGATAAAACTGTCGGAACTTGTCATTTTCACTTGCCCATAATTTATAGCGGAGCAATAAAGAAAAAAAAAAGAAGGAATGTTGCTGTTAGTATCAATGGTCCGTTAAAGACGATAAAGAGACAAAAACAAGTTTAAAAAAATTTTTATGAATTGAAGATGTTACTGATTATTTGCACCATTTGCCACCACCACCACACCGGAGAAAATCATAAAATTAGGTTCCTACCTTAACGCAATGACAAGAAACTTCATAGAGTTTCTCAAATATAATGTTAAGTTCTTACCAGTAATTCAACAACTTTATAGCCTTGTTCCAGATTATATTTATTAAACTTTCAGTCTGGTAGAGGAGCAGAATATACTATAATGATCAAATTCTCTATTTTACTGAAATGATAAAGCAAGACTTGTTAACCAGCTCTGTATATAAATTATTTATATAACAAGAAAGAAAAGAAAATCCAGAGGTCAATCTTACTTAAAACTGTCGGAGTGATAGACGTCTAATTAGTGGTTTTCGGTTGGAACACAACCATGGATTTAGAAAAATATAGCTCAGGTAATTCTTACGCACATTTTTGATTCAATCTAAACGAGGACTCTTTTTCTGAGTTCTTCGGTGGTCTTAGCTGAAGTCATTTGGTCTGTTCGGACCTTTTCTCTCCGTTCTCACTCTGATCACTCTCTGGCTCTCTTTCTCTACTCTCTCTGGCCCACTCAGAGTGAAAGACCCAAAATACCCAGCTTAAATAATATTGTACCCGGAACAGGGTAGGGCCCGGTTAGCATTGAAATATGAACTTTTCCTTTGTTCAATTGGGGTTTTCCAATTTTGGGCAATGGCCCAATCCCCTGAGTGGCATTAAGAGGGTTAATCCACCCATCAAACTCTTTCCTTCTTCAGCCTCTCTGACTTCCACTCATAGCTGTCACCTCTTTTTCTCATTCCTACCCCACGAGAGCCAATCTGTTACTACTTCCTTCTAGTTGTCACCTGGTCAGAAAACACAAGAAGCTCTCTAGAGAGTACAAGTCTTCAAAAATAGGTCTTACTTTTATCTTTAGTTTTCTGTGTGAACTCAATTTATAAAAATTACAGAAAGATATCTACACGGTGATATAAGTTAAGGTCGTTTTTTATCAGGCCACAGCTGACAATGTCACACTAAGAAGGGTTGCTATGGACGCTATTTATTGTTGCTAAGGATGGGTTCAAGGGAAGCTATTTATTGTTGCCAAGAAAGTTTACTCTATTGTTTCTAAGAAAGGACGCTATGTATTATAGCCAAGAAATGTTGCTAAGGACACTATTTCATTAAAATAATTTTAAAGAATAATATGGTCCATTATGAACTCAATTTGTATTTAACTATTTGAACAACTGACATTGTTTTAAGATTTTCAATCTGTAGATAGTAGATTAAAAACCTGAATTCGTTTAAAATTAAGTCAATACCCCCCCCAAAAAAAAAAAACCCAACAAAAACTATCCTCATAATCGTTTCTAGTTTTGTCATTATCTCTGTGGCGCTATTAGTACTTCTGACACATTACAGCAATGCGAAAACAAGTTTCTGATCCTGAGCCACATTTCCAGTCTGAAAACCTTTCGCTTGATATGAAATGTTGTTCTCATCAATAACAAAACACTTCATAGAACTCCTCCACTTGTTTCGACTTATCAAATTTACATAAACCTTCACCATTTTCCTTCAGACCTCAAATTCTGATTGGCTCTAAGAAATAACCAGGTTTGTGTGTAGATGATCTTTGTGTCGCCGAAATAAATGTTATCTTTCCGCTTTTTTTGTCTCCGCTAATACTAGTTCTTCCAGCTATCATATATGCCAAAAGGGCAGAAATAATGGATAACAACAATAAGTAAATATTGATTATAAAACACAATGGTTACTTGTGAAAGTTAAACAAGTTCATTACCCTATTACTTTTGTCTCATCCTATATATATATATATATGTATATATAACCAAGAATATGTCATTTGTACTAACCTCTTTAGTCAGAATCATCCTGAAGATCCTTTAGGTGAAACCTAGGTAGGTAGTATCTGACACAATTTAGTTTTTTTTTACTTTGCACTCTACTTAGTGTATTGAGAACTTTTTTTTTTACATATTAGTTTAGTCGACTTTTTCGGTGTTTTTTCTTTAGGTCGGTCATTTTGGTACAGTTTGATTAAAAAAAAAAACTGTACAGATGATTCGGTCTTTTTTTTTTTTTTTTGTATTTTTTACAGGTACGTGTTTGTAATATTTCTTTATTTACAAATCGGATTATCTTTTTTTTTTTCACCGTCCGAGTCACACACACACACACACACACACACACACACACACTACACATATATATATATATATATATATGAAAAGTGAATGGAAGTGAATCCGACAGTATGAAATAAATATTTTAGAAAAAACAATTTTAACATCATGTGTTTGTTTTTTCTAAAATATTTATTTCATATATATATATATATATATATATATTGACCATCGTCTTGTATGGTGCAGAGGCCAAGAATACTCAATACTGTCACATCCACGTCTTTGAACGATTCCATCAACTCTGCCTCGGCACTATTCTCAGCACGAACGAGAGCTAATTAATTACAAACATTGAAGTCCTTAAAATTGCTAAAATGACAAGTATTGTAGCAATATTTGTTTTTAATCAAACCCTTCGGTTAGGATGCAACATGAAGACAATTTTTGAGCGAAGTATTGCTGGTTTGGATTCAGAGTGTTTCTTCTCCTAGAGTGTTTGCCTTACGAAGACTAAATAACTTTTTATCATATGGGTGCTAGAAGGCGGTGGCTGAGGGTCTACATGTCCTGGGAATGACATTAAACTCTATCTGATGGTGAGGTTCCAATTCTGGAGGTTTGGGTAATGTGGAGCACCCCTTCATCACCATTGCTCCTTGGTCCACTCTGACCCGGAGTGGTAGTACCTGTTAGGGTCCCATCTATGGGTTGAATAGGAAAACGAGTTTATAAACAAAATTGTATTATGCATTAAGAATGAATTTATTTCACAACTTTTTCGGTATTAAATGACCCACCGAGTTTGATATGCCGTAAAAAACCAAACCAATACTAAATAACTGAGTCTCCCCTACTATTTACCCATAGCTGAGAGGAGAAAAGATGGATTCATGCCTTTCGTACGAGCATTAGGATAAAGTGAAACGCAAACAAAAACCTCTTAAAAGAATTTGAAATCAAGTCACAGTTTTCATTTCCTAAAACGATAACCGTTACACAAGGTGTGCATCCAAGTATTGAAGTAAGATTGCTCAAAATACAGCTGTGTTGGCCACGTCACGGTGTCGGAATGGAAAACCACCCACTCCGAATGATGTCACTTTTCGGAGAGTTGTACAACTGTCACCGTGTCAGAAGAACAAAGACAATCGACTACCGACAGAGGACAGTTGCATGCTGCCAAAAAACAAAAACAAAACAAACTTTACCAAAGTCACTTCACTCTTCAAGAACAGCCGTAGAATCAAAGCTACAGTCCTGTAACATTATCCAACAACTTCTCATACCTTCCCCTGTAGCTGCTGTGGCTGGTCCTGCCTATCTAGTGTCAACCTCACCAATAACTAGCGTGCCGCCACCAGTCAAAGAACCCCTTCACAAATCTTCAATATCGAAACCAAAAGCTTTGTATAGAGCTTGCTTCAATTAATAGATTTTATTATGTATTCATGAAATTAAATTCATGCTCACATAGTTATCGATGTGCATATCTCTTCATTTTTTTACTAATATACAATCACTTCCCAATGGACATAACGATAAAAACTTTATCTTTGGTGCCAGCAATTGGTGTGAAAGTTCAGGCAAAGGCAGTTTTGAACGCACTTCTCCCAAGAACTCTTGATACATTTTTGTACTTGTAAAATATTTGATACCACTCCATTTGGTTTGGTGGTTAAAATGGTGAAAGGAGTTTGGTATATGAAGCCACGTAAATCTCACGATTTCGAATATTATTTTTCCCAATTTGTAGGCTTACGAAAAATATACATAAAGAAATACGTATATAATACAAAATCTAATCTACAAAAAATTAGGTAGACCCGTAGTGTAATGGTTATCCTCGGAAATGGACTCTGTGACTAGAGTTCAAATCCTGGACGAGGCTGTTTACATTTCACATGGTGCTAATACACCTTGGAAAGGTATACATCCAACTATTCTTCCTCCAGCTATACGTAAATAGTTGGGACGACATGGGCTCTTTAGACATGGTTAGGCAACCAGTCTAGGAGAAGGAAAACTCTGAATTCAAACCTGTTAAACTTTACTTTAGAAATTGACCATGTGTCATCCTACGATGCTTGGTTGTCATTTTGATAAAAAAGGACTCAGGTTGATTACAGTACCTGCTGCTGCTTAAGTGGTTACCCAATTAAGTATTAAATAAGCTCATTGTTGCTTAATTTCGGTGATCAAGCAAGAACTGGTGCTTTCAGCGGGACATTACCGTGATGATGCTCAATAGCATCTCTCTTCTGGGTTATGTATGACACGTACATACCAAAACAGACGCGATTCCTTTATATATATATATATATATATATATATATATATATATATGTCTGTGTCTGATTGCCGCTTTAACTTTTATGATGCAATGTCATTAGTAATTTATCCAAGAGTGTTTATACCATAAACTTAGAGCTATATTAATAGTACAAAAAAGTTATGGGTCTACCACGGTTTCGATCTATACGATCTTTTGGTTTTAGTAAGCCGGTCACAAAAATACAATTATAATTACACTATTAAATACGTTGGATATTTTTTAGAATCGTTATTAATTTTAAATTGGAGAGATACTGAAACAGAACAGTGAAATACTATGAATTAGTAATTTTAAATTCTTAGAATATAATTAAAATTGTACTCTTAAATTTTATCTGTTTTCACTAGCTATTATTTGTAATTAGAATTAAGTTACAATATATATATATATATATATATATATATATATATATATATATATATATAATTTAATAGTACAAAAGTGTTATGGGTCTACACAGTTTCGATCTATACGATCACTTCAGGACCATACCTAATATTTGAAGTTGAAGTCATTACTTAGTTAAACTGAGATAAACGTGTGTGTATATATATATATATATATATATATATATATATATATTGTATTCTATTTCTTATTATTTGAAATAATAATAAATATAATACAATGGGGCAAAATCTTGGTCAAAACACGTGTCGGCATTCCAATAAATAATTTTTATCCATACAACATTTTCTTTCCTGTTACTTTTTTTTCAATTGTCAGATTCATTTCCATTTTTCAACTCTTTCTCTCTCTCTCTCTCTCTCTCTCTCTCTCTCTCTCTCTCTCTCTCTCTCTCTTTATATATATATATATATATATATATATATATATATATATATATATATTACCCATACCTCCTACGATGCGAAGGGTTTGGTAGATATATATAATAATATAATATATACAATACGCACATGTTAATGTCAATATATGACAACCTCAAAAAAGTTATCCCATTTTCATATCTATTCAAGATTGTTATTTCACATTCGTTTACAATTTCTAAAATCATCTCTCTAGTTAATTATCGACATGTTGCAGATAACAGGCCACTTGTGAGAAATATTTTCGATTTTAATATAACAAAATAAAAAAGGAAAAAAGAAAATGTTCCGTGCAGAATTTTTCTATTTAGCATATTGCCAACGGCCAGTTGAAATTTTCCCCTCTTTTTAGACAATGATAAATATTTTATTTCTTTATTTTAACAAGCAAATATTGACAACAAAAATATCTAGATTTAAAAGAAGACGATTACTATATGTCCACTGCGCATGTCTGAAGTACCATAATGAACCCAACAAAACTTCATTACCAAGAAAAATGACTTTTATTATCTAATGTTGTAAGACAGCAGCACGAGGCTCTATCTATCTATCTATCTATCTATTGGATTTCTTCGTCCGTAATTTCTGCTGGGATGAGAGTGTAGAATCTGTGTGTTCTGACAAGAATCTCTATGTCTATCACTTCTGTCTTGAATCAGTGTTGTATTGTACCAGTAGAAATCTCATCAAATATTTGACAAATATATAATAATAATAATAATGAACCCATGTTTCATCACCTATTACGAGCCTTTGAAAGAAGGTGTGTGTATATAATATATATATATATATATTAATTATAATAATAATATTTAAACTAAGAATTATTAAATTCAAACTCTTCAAAATCCTTTTTTTATATGAATATTTTATACCTTTTAATTAAAAAAAAAAAAAATAGCTGTGGGATTTCTACAGATACTACGCTCTGATATTAGGCTTACTTACCCGATTCAGGAACTTCGCCTCCTGAGTCTCTAAGTTATGGTAAAATTAATCGCGTGATCCCAGGAAGCCATCCTCCAGGCAGCACATTTACCCTCTTATAAAAGGGGAGGGCCGGTTTTATTGCCCGGTGCCTGAGGCGCCCCAAAAAGAGAAGTGCCAAAGAGATTAACACACTTTTTGCATTGGCCACTGCATAAGCTTCTGTTTGTGCGTGGTTCCCCACGTTAAAAACACCTTGTTTTAATCCGGCATGGTGCGAGGTCAGGAAAATACTTACTGCATTATTCTGATCTTCGGCAGATGTGCTTGACGTGACAGTTTAATCATAAGGAGAGCGCACAGATACAACACTTTGATCCTCGACAGTGTCGATTCCTAATTAATCCCATCACAAATGCTAATTATTCACGCAATATATTGTCAACCTGATTAGAAAAAAAAGAAAAACTGAAAAATGTAAATCAATTTTTTTTTTGCTTATCAATATCTAAATTGAATTTACTTGCGAGATATTTTCTGATGTTTTCAGCTTTTTTTATTTTTTATGTCAGATTATGATTTTTCTCCGGTTTCATTGCTTTAAAAAATATTGGCTGCGCTCGTAGCATAATGGTTATCGTCGTAGGAAATAGACTCGGTAACTCAAGTTCAAATCCTTGGGTATAAATCGAACTATTCTTCCCTCAGTTATGTGTAAGTAGTAGTCTCTTGAACTTTGGTATGGCAACCAGTCTAGAAGAAGGCCGACAAGTCCTTCCTTACTTAAAAAAATACAATTTACAGACCCCTCCCCCCAATTTCCTTAGTACCGAATTAAAATGGATAAACTATATGATGAATAGTATATACGGGGGTGAGTAAAAAATTAATGCCATTTTAATTGGTAATTTGCTTGAAGCATTGTTAAGTATGTTATAATATATTAATAATTTGAAGGCAATTACAATGCGTATAAAAAACAAAAAGATGTTTTTTGTCTTATCGATTTCAAGGAAAATTTTATCTTCAGAGACGAGAGATCATGTATAATTACCAACACAAGAACATGTATCATACATCAAAAGTTGGTCCTCCGTTGATCACATCCCTACTTCTCCACATAGTCACCGTTTCTCTCAATAGCAATGAGAGCATGTATCCCTGCCCTATAAAATTCTGTTGACTGTTCTTTGAGCCACTTCTTCGCTACAGATTTCACTACTATGTCACTGGAATAATGTTTGCCTCTTAAACCCTCTTTCATAGGGCCGAAGAGATGATAGTCACCTTGAGCATCCCAAAAGACAGTCGCCATGATTTTTCCAGCTGACTTTTGCGTTTTGAACTTTTTCGGTCGTAGTGACAAGAGTGGCGCCATTCCATTGACTACCTCTTTGATGGTTCATAATGATATTTCATCACCTGTTATGAGCCTTCGAAATAAGGTGTTGTCTCTTTGACTTTGTTCGAGATGTTCAGTGCAGGCATTGATCCTGTCAGTCTTGCGTTCGGTAGTCAACTCTCTCGATACCCAACGGGCACACACTTTTGAAAAGCCAAGTGATTCGACAATGTTGTAAGCACTTCCAGGGTTCACTTCAAGGTATTCTACCAACTCATCAAGAGTTATGCGCTCTATCTTCTCTGATCAGAGCATCTGATTTTGTTTCATTGGCAAGATTCACATAAACGGAAGACCGGCCAGAATGGGGTTTATCGGCTACATTCACAGTTCCCACCTTTTCATCTTTCAGACGACGGACCCACCTGCATACATTGCTATAATCTAAAATATTGTCGTAAAAAAATTTTGTAATCGTCGGTGAAGGTTCACATGGGTTTCCCTCTCAGCAACAAGAAATTCAATCTGCTTTTTTTTAGGTAACTCTAAGGAGGCAGCCATTTTGAATTTTCCTTAAGAGTCTAAAAACCTGAAAACTAAGAAACAAAATATTTCAGAACGTAAATGATATAATCATTTATAACTGGGAAAATTTTCAGTTAGTTTTATAAAAAAAACCTCACATGAAATAAAGAAAATGTCATTACTTTTTTACTCACCCTCGTAAAATAGACTGTCAGTTACCATTGAAACGTCTCTCTCCCCCTCTCTCTTTCTCTTTCTTTCTCTCTCTTTCTCTTTCTTTCTCTTTCTTTCTCTTTCTTTCTTTCTTTCTCTTTCTTTCTCTCTCTCTTTCTCTCTCTCTCTCTTTCTCTCTCTCTTTCTTTCTCTTTCTTTCTTTCTCTTTCTTTCTTTCTCTTTCTTTCTTTCTCTTTCTTTCTTTCTCTTTCTTTCTTTCTCTTTCTTTCTCTCTTTCTCTGACATATTCCTTCGGGATTTAAGCAGCTTTCTTTATATATAAACTCATTTTCTTTTTAATTTATTTAAAAACATTTTTTTTTATCAAGACACCATCTCTAGACAGCTGTCTATTGACTTTTAGAGTTCATTCGATTTATGGTATTAAAAAAAAAAATTCCTTCCGGTAGAGTGGCTAACCACCATCGTCATCTGCACCGAAATGGAATTGAGGAATCGGTTCAATCACCGAATATCCGACACCTACATTTTTTCTCTTCATTAGATTGCCTTTAAAGTTAAGCAGCCATGAGCTCGTTCAATAATTAATTGGGTGGCCACTTAAGCAATAGAAGGTACTGTAAGCAGCCCGAGTCCTTTGTTTATCAAAATCACATGATTCGGCGTTAAGTAAAGACGTCGGGATGGCCTAAAATCGGTATCAGCCAGACAGCAAGGGCGTATATCTCCTTTTCAATAGCGCTATACCAAGGAGATTATTTTGGCGTCTGAGGCGGAGCACCACACCTATCTTCAACTCCTCACTTTACCGCACAGATCATACGCTGAGTTGGCGAGGGCCGGTATCGATCCCCGAACCTTGTGGTTCCTAGTCGGACGCTCTACCGACTGAGCAAAATTCGGCTCTATTGCTTCGGCATTAAATGACCCGAAAAGGGTTGATATGCCTGCAAAACAAAACAACCAGCATAGATTGCCTTTATAAAAACTAAAAGATTTCAGTTGCCTTATTTACTAGTAGCTGGGATCATTGAAATAGAATGTTGTGGGGGAAGGGGTTAGCAAGTTAGTATCTCTGTGGTATGTACAATCTTCACGAACAACCCTACAGCTATAGTCTTGGATCAGATTGAGATAAGAAGAATAAATACTTCCGCAATATTTATAAAATAATGTAGTTTATATCAATTATCATTTAAGAAATAACAATGCTATTAATATACTTGAAGTAGAAAGGAACTAATAGATATATAAAAAATCATTTGAAGCAACAATGTTTAAGGTCGTCTGAATAGAAATAGTCTCTTGTTGTCAGTATCAATTAGTGAAGTTATCTCCCTTGGGCAACGAATGAAAACTCGGGATAAAGTTTTCTTTTTCTATTGTTCTCCTCGTCGCATTTATTTATATTTAGCCGAGAAGAAACAGAATTGACTGCATAAAATTTTAGCGTCAAATTGATTGACTTTATTCTTTGAATATCAATTTGTGTTTTTATCATTTATGTTTTGCTTTCTTTTGTGACAGAATCTTTTTTCCATTGACAAATATAGAGATAGTTTTTCATTTCATGCGTATTTAAATGTTTATATATATATATATATATATATATATATATATATAAAGAAAGTTTCATAATTTGCTTGAAGCATTGTGTATGTATTGGTTAGGAGGTTGATTTAGAAGGCTATCACAAAAAAAAAAAAAAAAAATTAATTTAGGAAGAAATGCCATAGCTGTACTGCTTCAGTTCAATTCTTTTGATAAAGAGGTATTACCTCGAAAATTCAAAAATAATAAAAAATACAGGTCAACACACAACACCATTGTTACCGTATTATTATTTTTATTTATTCCAAACTGCATTGTGATAGCCTTCTAAATCAACCTCCTAACCAATATATATATATATATAATGGAATTTGATAATTTGCTTTTGAAGCATTGTTAAGTAAAGTATATTATTATTTATATTTTTTGAAGGCAATTACAATGCGTATATCGAATAAAATTCGATAATTATTGAAAATAATCATGACAAGCAAACTCGGCGAATAACGTGCGCGACGTGGAACACCGTACAGCTGTTTCAACTTTATTAAGTCTCATCAGCGGTGTATACCTACGATCTCCCTCCGACAGATTTCTTACGCCTGAGCATAGGGCTAATTTGCGATCCCCTTAACGCTCACTGTACTATGTATAGTAGTGGCGTGTTTATCATTGACAGGTTGATTTGGCATGTATCGTGTGCTACGGGCCGGTAGCCCAGAGGTAGAGTTTCTGACTCTGCGTGCTGGGTTCTCGGTTTCGATCTCTGTCGGAGGGAGATCATAGGTATACACCGCTGATGAGACTTAATAAAGTTGAAACAGCTGTACGGTGTTCCACGTCACGCGCGTTATTCGCCGAGTTTGCTTGTCATAATTATTTTCAATAATTATCGAATTTTATACGATATATGCATTGTAATTGCCTTAAAAAGATATAAATAATAATAATAATTATTATATTTATATATATATATCCAATACTTTGTATTCATTGGTGTATTGGTATGACACTAAACTGAATCCTGTGACGAGGCTTCAGTTCTGGTGTTCTAAGGAGTGTGTAGTTACGGCTTCGTTGCTATTACTCTCAGGTTCACGCTGACCTGGAGTAGTAGTACCTATTAGGGTCACATCTATGGGTCAAATAGATATGAGATAATGTTAAAAATGATTTTGAACTAAATTATCTGAAAAGTATTGATATTGTAATTATGTATGGCGTGTTTAAAATTATTGAACTTTATTAATACATTGGCTCTTAAAACATTGATATTGTAATTTGATGAGAATAGTTAAATGAAGATAAATAGATAATATCAGGGAACAAATTACAGAAGGTTTTTGGTGCCTCAGATTTTAGACCTGATGCGAAGTATATTCAATCCATTGAATAGGAATATAACATTCATTTCCTAGCAGATTTAGTTTTTGAGACAATTCACTTATTAATAAATGTTCACTGAATACTGTATTTCCAATTTGCAGATGATAACATGGCTTCTTCATAAAGAAAGTGTTTGAATCATCCAGTTTCTTTTTGCTACATTTTTAAAAACTACACTTTCGTGGAACAGTTAAAATCCATATATGATTTTGTAAAAAGGGCATACTTAAGCTATTGGGTGCACGTGGTGTAATACCTAGAGTCGTAGGAACTGGACCCGTTGACCCGAGTTCAAATCCTATACGAGGCTGTCTACATTTCACATAGCGCTAATATCCTAGCTGCTTTCCCTCTAGCTATGGGTAAATAGCAGGAAAGACTGGGCTCTTTAAGCTTGGTTAGGCAACCGGTCTAGGAGAAGGAAAACTGAACTCAAACCTGTTAAACTCCACCAAAAACTTGACCTTGTGTCACACCCTGCTCATACGGATGGGGTGGTAAACATGTAATTAAGCTATTTCAAAATAAAACTAGGGTACCAAGATAAGACATGGTCTCAACACATTGTCTTTAAAATTTGTGTTGAGCACTTTCGGTAGTGGACTAATAAGAGGAGGTGTCTGAAGTTTGGCACACCTATGGTCTGGAGCGAACAGAGTTACAATAGTGAAGACTGTTACTTCTGTCTGGTTAACATAAAGGGCATTAATGAACGTATTCTGATCTAGACTCGGCAAAACGACCTGTTACACATTCAGTTGTAATACCTGTCTCATTATTCATTCATCTTGAAGAGCTCCCTGAAGTTGGTGAATCCTGTATTTTAGCTGCAGACAATACTCATGGGCAAAGTAACAGTGATTTTGAAGTTGCACAAGAATCTTGTCAACAAGAGCTCAATAGCCTCATAAGGGAGTTAAATCTTTCGAAGAAATCAGCAGAATTGTGTGCGTCCAGACTAACAGAAAATAACTTATTGCAATCCAGAATCAAAATCACATACAATTGCAAAGGAGAAATAAATTTATTGTCCTTCTTCTCAGGGAAACGGGATTTTGTTTTTGGCTTGCTGTTGACAAAGGACATAAAATATGCACCAAACGAATGGTGTTTGTTCATATATTGTTTGTGCTTCTACACAATGGCAACAAATAAGAATCAATCCCAATTTGTAACTCAACTAGGGTTACCAAAGTGTATGCACTAAGTATCCCTGCTTTATCTGTCTCTCTGATAGGAGTAAGAATAAGCACTGGGTGATAAAACAATGGACTCTGAGATAAAATATTTCCTATAAGTCTAACATAAACAAAGGGAACCACTCTTGATTGATAAATTATTTATTTATTTATTGATCTACTAGGAAAAAAGAAGACAGGGTTAGGGTTTAGGGTTAGTTTAATGGGAAAATAAATAAATAAATAATTTATTACTCAAGAGTGGTTCCCCTTTGTTTATGTTAGAGTTATAGGAAATAACCGATTATTTTATGTGGTGTAATAGTTAGCAAGGTAGATTAGCAAACCATTGTGAGTGGGTTCGATTTTCACTGGGTACCCCATAATTCTGGGCTTGTTTCGCATCTAAGCTACACTTAGTAAATAACTATAAGATTGTTTTATCAAATTAGGTTTAATGAAACAGTTTGTAGAGGCTCTGAAAAAAGAAGGGAGCTGCTTTGATGACTTACGCAGAAAATGTTCTGTGCTGAGTATGGAGAAGCTAAAGGCAATTATTTTTAACGGGCTCCAAATCAGGGGACTCATGAAAGATACACATTTCCAAGATTCAATGAACAATGCTTAGCCAGATACATGGTCTTCAATCACTTTGGTTGTAAGGAATTTTCTTGGGGACTATAAAGCAGATAATTACTCTGAACTCGTGAAGAGCACGCTATCTTCTTTCCGTCAACTTGGCTGTAAAATGAGCATCAAAGAGCATTACCTCTATATCCACTTGGATAATTTCCTCCAAAATCTTGGATACCAAAGTGAGGAACAGGATGAACAATTCCACCCGATTTAAGAACTATAGAATAAAGATACCGAGGACAGTGGGATATCCGCATGATGGCGGATTACTGTTGGTCTATTCAACGTGATTGTTCTGGAGTAGCTCACCGCAAGAAGTCTTTGAAATGCCGCTTTTATGAGATGTCTGAATAAATCGACAGTGTATCAATGATAACTTTCTATGCTTTTTTTTTCTCACTATTCTCTGATTCTCTGATGTAATTTAATTATAAATAACTACATTCTACACGTATAGACGTTTTATCCATAAAAAGGTAATAATAATTTGTACATATCAATCAAACTAGTTGTATGTGTAACAGTTAGGGTTATATCATATCTTAGTAACCAGAGCGGATGGAGAAAAGCTGATGACATATTTAGAATTAGCGACAAAATTTAATTAAAAAAGTCCAATACCTCAGGCACTAAATTCTGTTTATCAGCAAATAATTATCATTCGATAGGAATCGTTACTTGAAACCATATAATTGCTTGCAAATTATTAGTATTAGATAGGAATACTTGAAACCATATACTAGTAATTGAGTACAAATTATGTATTACCTCAAGCTGTAATTGTTTACAAATGATTACTAAATATGAATAGTTACTTGAAACCATATATATATATATATATATATATATATATATACATTTTACCAACCCCTTTGCACGAGCAGGATTTGACACAAGATCAATTTCTTAAGCGAAGTTGAACAAGTTTGAATTCAGAGTTTTCATTCTTCTAGACTGGTTACCTAACCAAGGCTAAAGAGCCCAGTCCGTCCTAATATTTACCCATAGCTAGAGGGAGAATAGTTGGATGCATACCTTTCCCCAATTTGAAACCACATAATTACCAGAAATAAAAAAGACTGACTTCGGCATTAAATAACACAAGTTGATTGGCTGTAAAACCAACCAACCTTATTCATAGATTAGCGGATTTTGCAAAAATAAATAAATAAATATATAGATAAAACAGCTACAATTAAAAAGTTTAGATTAGATTAAAAAAAGGCGATATGAGTCAAGGATAAGTAAAAAGGTAGATAGTATATGTAAAAACAAGACATTAGGTTTATAAGTTCCCAAAATTCACACTAAATTGTCGAATTGACACCTTAGCTTCATAGATATAGGCATTGGTTTAAGAAAGTTCTAAGTGACAGTTATCTATAGGCTGCGGGTTCAATCCTGGTCAAAGGCGACAGTAACAGAATAATAATTAACACAGCTTAACAAGATGATGGCAGTAGTCCGAATAATCCAAAAAATTAAAAAATGTTGGGAAGTCTCGAACTATAAGCTCACAGTTTTATATCATCATATTTTCTTCCGATTCTGTTTTATGCAGGGTGAGGAGGGGGGGCAAAGTTTAGGTACCAGACATGCATGCCGAAGGGGTGGGTGAATCCCTTGAAGAAAAATTGGAATTTTGTAAAAAGTACCTGGTACCTATTACTTAAGCATAACATTTATTATCTAGATGTAGACATAATATAAAATAATTCATTTTTATATTTTGATATAAATTAAGATATTTATAATAGATTATTTCAAATTTTGTTTAAATGCATTTATTTTCATTTTATTATTTTCTTGAATTTCCGGTTATCCCTACACTTGACAGCACTAGTGTACACTGGTTGGTTGAATTTATGACATTTCAACCATTGGCTTATTTTATACCGAAGACGTTTTCTTTATTTATTCTTGTTAGGTATTCAATTTTTTTACTCTCATTTTTAAATACACTGAGAAAAATTGTATCTAACCCATAGATGGGACTCTAACAGTTTTCTTTTTTTTTTTTTAGTTCCCATCACTTTTCATTTTAGCATTATTTGTACTATTCGGACTATTGTCTTCATCTTCATTGTTATCTGTACAACGTTTCGGTCGATGTGCCCACCGGCCTTCTTCAGGTATTTTTTGTCGGAATCAGGTTCCGAGAATGTTCCCGAGCCCGATAAGAAATACCTGAAGAAGGCCGGAGGACACATCGGCCGAAACGTTGTACAGATAACAATGAAGACGAGGATAATATTCCGAATAATACAAATAATACTAATTATCAATCAGATGACAGAGAACAAAGATATACGAGAGGGTTTTCGATTTTTTAAATTTTTATTTCAACCCGTTTATTAGTTTTTCTGTCATGTTAAGGCGGGTTAACCTAACTAATCTTTTATTAGTAAATATTCATATTTTTTTCTAATTTTTCTGCAGAGTTAATTTTATAGATAAAATTGTCCTTCATTTCTGTCACAATATGAGAGTAGGTTAGTCTCAAAGTGATAGGTGTATTTTGTTGACTAGTTTGAAAGATTTCCGGAATAAATGTGACGTTATAGTAAAAAGAATATAATATTTTCCTGGCCTCCCACCAGACACAATGACCTTTTAACGTGGGGAGCCATGCACATACCGAAACTCGTGCAGTGGCCAATGCAAAAGTGCATGATCCCCTCGGTATCCCCTCTTTGAGGAATGTTATAGTATGTTTGTTCAGTAATTGGAACTAGTTAAGTTAATTATAGGACAGTGAAGACCCCTCCACTTTTTAAAGCCTTGTGCCATATTTTGTAGTTTTCCAAATAAATAAGTTAACATTGCAAATGGCCGCTTACACAATTAATAGGTGAAGCAGGGTAACCTGATTTTCCCCCAGGTAAGTGAAAATGCTCACAGTTAATTATTTTCGATAACTGATATCTATGTAAATATTTTTCTCATCTTTTTTTTAATGTGCAATTATTTTTGCAAGGATGTTCACTTAGAAAAAAATTTCTTTCTTTCTTGTCAATATCTTTCTGGTATAAAAATGGCGATTTCTCGTAGATTTCAGCTTGTTAAAGATTTCTTCCGAAAGTGACAGAATCAATTTCGCGGGCAATTAACTTGAATGGAGACATCATCGGGGCTCGCTTGATAAATCTGCTCGCTGCAAAGTCATAAATTTACAGATGCGAAATGAGTTTTACGTGGTTTCGATGTGACCGCTTTCGGGTGTTCACTTCAGGGTATCGTTGTAGATTGGGATATATTCTCTTGCCTCGCAACCCCCGTTTGTCAGAAATATTAGCTATAGCGGTATTTCTGAGGGGAGATACCAACTTCATCCGAATAAATCACTGCGATTGTTGGAGATTGTATAAACCCTCAATGTAAAGTCGATATTCTCATGGACTTTTGCGAGAGTGACACACGTAACTAAAATTCATTTACTTAGCATAGAAAAGGTTATTCAATTTTCATAAACTTTAAACAGCTGAAAAAAATGAATTTGAGAAAATCTAGAAAGAAATTTTATTTTCGTTTAACACAAAATAATTAAAAAAAACATAACTGGATTTGAAATGTTTTTTTTTATTTTTTTTTTTAGCTAATTAAAAAAAAACTTTTCAAAAATTAATAAAAATTGAACTAGGACATTCAATTTATTGAAATTAAATAAAACTTTCTGCATTTATTGAATCAATTGATACGTTTATTTATTAAAAGCTTTCTTTGAAAAAGAAATACCGGAGCTATTTTTCTTTTAATGTACAGGGTGGTCCGAAATTCTTGTCATCCCTTGCCAAAAAGAAACGAGAACAATAAAAAAAAACAAACAAAACAAATGTGTTTATAGACTCGCAAGCGGCCTTTCTTCAAAACTGTTGGAGATCATATCAGCCATCTGAAATAGAAAATTATATTATTTTCGTTAATGATATTATATTATTCAAACAAAAGATAATGAAAGTTAAAACGATATTTAGAGGTAAGATTTCAGACCACCTTGTAGATACTCCACCTGAAATCTTGGTAAAATTCCACTTTGTTGTAGATAAACTTTACCTGTTTTAAGACATTTCCTGGAATAATTGAAACTCGTTTATTCTATTTTCCCCCAAATAAAACTGATTCTGAAATTATACATCAAACTGCAAAATAAAGTATGTTTTTTGTTTAATATTCGTATTTTATTTGTCACATTGTAGACGTATCGGATATGAATGAAGAAATATTCGCCCTGAATATTCTTAAAAAAAAAAACTATTTTCATAAATTGAATTTCCTTTATTTTAATCTTTCTTCTTTTGACTGCTAATGAAATTATTTACTTGAAACATAAGAAAATACATCAACAGTCACAGTCAACTGTTATTCTAATAATTTTCTAAGCGGTAAATTAACAATATACGGAGTGGTCAGAAAGTTTTTCACCATTACATATTGTTTGAACTTTCATTATATTTGTTTTAATCTATACATATGTAAAGGGATGTTGTGTGTATGTATGTAAGTGTGTATCCGGATGAAAATACGAAAATAAAACAATTAACGACAAAGCGGGTTAGCTCAGTCGGTAGAGCGTTCGGCTAGAAACCACAAGGTTCCTAGTTCGATACCGGTCCTCGCCAGATGCTAAAACAATCTCCTTGGTCTAGCGCAATTTAAAAGGGGATAGATTCCCTCGCTGACCGGCTGATACCGATTTTAGGTCGCCCCGTCAACTTTACTTACTTACTTATATATATACACATTAAATATCACCGGTTCTTGCTTTTTTGTGCAAAAATTATGAAGATTTGATTTATATTCGAAGATATTTAAAAATTAGAATATACATAGAAATAGTACTGAAATTCTAAAAATGTAAATTTTGTAAATGTATTTGTAATCTCAAAAGTAAGCTAATCAATACACCAGGGTTTTCCCACCCCCACTCTACTCAGGCGTCGCTGGATAGACGTTTCTAGTAGTATAATATAATCGCTATTTTCTTGAATTTCTGGTTATATATATATAATTATTCTATCTCAAAAAATACGTACGGATGACAAGACTTTCGGACCACCCTATACAATATTTTTTTATTGGCGATAAGTTAACAATATAGTATATATGTAGGCACCGATACGTTCAGATACTTGTAGTTATTCAATGTTACTATAAAGACATCTCTTTGGGGATATTTAGCCAGTGTTGATAGATTTTTGAAATTTTATGTCTATTTTTACAACCATATTACTGAATGGGGAAACGTTATATTCGGTTGTCACTTGGAAAATTTATGTGAAAATACCTAATTCAAAGACATATCGAACTTTTGATCTATATTCGTTGGCCGGGATAATCATGTGTTAAAAAGGGGGGGGTGCAGTTAGTACAGTCATGTACATGAAGAATCTTAAGTATGTGCGTTTTTATATACACTGTTATTTCTTCAAGAAATTGCTATCGATATATCTATTTCAAGCATATTGAGGCATTTCTCTCCTCTCTAGCGTAACGTGTGTGTTTTGTAAATTCAACGAAAGAAAATGAAAAATACGCAAACGTATTAAATGATCCTTTTTTTTTTCCGCTTTACTACACGTATTTCGACTGTGAATATCATATATATATATATATATATTATATATATATATATACCAAACTTGTTGGTAAACCCTTGCGGTAAGAAAAACCCGGCAAATAGTTTGATTGTAAAAATAGACTACCAAACATTACCTGGGGAGAAAAATTATTTTGAAAGAAAGAAAAGACCAAGATAGTCGTACCAACCGAAAATAATCGGTTGATACTATAATACTTGGCCAAAAGAAACAAACAATTTATAAGTATATATGAAAAATATATATTCATACAAAAACCGCTAGGATATACTAAAGCTAATAAGTAAAGAGTGCTCAATACCTAAGTAGAGCAAATAATAAAGATAAACCTAATGAGTCAGATAAACCTACTAAAAGTTTCGCTTAGTGCTCTTCAGGGCTAAGATCCGACTCTAGGTTTATCTTATGTAATTTTCATTGTTTGACTTCCGACCCTGGCTCCAAGGTTTTAAAATTTTCACATTTGACATTAAAAAAATCATTCTGAAAATAATACCTAAATATAAATAACTGAAATTTGTGAAGTAAAGCGAAAAATAATGAATCTGAAATTTTAATACTTTTTCTTATATCAGTATGCGTGCATATTTTCATGAATTGGGTTAAGGAATATTTTTTACACGATAAGAGCCTTCCTGTTTCAGTCAAGAAATCCGATTGATAAATCATTTTAAGGCCAAACTAGATCATGATGTATACTTTGTAATTTTTACATATCTCCGCACTTCAGACTTTATTTACTCTTACTTTAAAAAGTCGATGTGCCGAGTATTTGTTAATTTCACTTAATCCCAACTAAACCCATGTTTTATGGCTGGGTTGGTTTGTAACGTAAAAAAAACCCCCAAAACCTAACAACCTTTGAACAATTTTTACATCAACTTCTACTCTTGTCGTTCCCTTCCGTTAAATTCTTTTTTCTAAGTTATAAAAAAGCTAAACAAACTCAGTTATCCTGTGGATTCAAGGGCGTAAATTTTTACCATAGTCAAATGCTAGTGGAATATGAAATGAAGTACAATTCATTTATAAGTAAAATAAATAAATAAAGAACATCATTAATTGATGTTGTATAAAAGTTGTTGCGTAGTCATTCAGTTATACACTTTTTGGGCCCCAGAACTGCAAAAGTAAACCGTTTCAGTTTAAAAAAAATTGTAACTCTGAAATAGAAATATCGTTAAATACTCGGCAAAATGACCAGCAAATAGTAATTTTCAGTTTAGGATTTGATAAGTTTATAATCTCAATTCCCTTAGAATAACAATGCTGAGGACAAAAAAAAGTGAACTGAATCACTACGCAACAACTTTAAATCGATAAAACATCAATTAATGTTGTCCTGTAATTAAAAAAAACAAAACTTATAAATGAATTAACGTATTAAGTTATGTTTTCCTAAGAGTTTCATTTTTATCAAAAGTATTAATCCCAGTTCAGAACTTAAAAATATATACATTGGATTTCATTTCAAATTCCACTAACATCTGTCCGGTAGACTATGGTAAAAATTCAGTCTGCCCAAATTCAAATCGATGGTGCCTATTGTATTTGGCATGTGAAATGGACAAAAAGTTACGGAAAGTTCTTGTCCTGAAAAGGATGTTATGAAGATTAAACTGTTAATTAAAAAGTTGTACTGGCAAATAAAATAGTAAATTCTTCACAATTGTTTCGCAACCGTTTTAACACTAATAAATACGTGCACATAGACTTGTACATATTAGTCTGACTATAGACATTTAGATAAATAATTAAAAAAAAATAGGTGTGATAAATAGGAGAGGCGATACTATCTCGGCCATTGACCCGACGTTTCAAATAAACAAAACCAAACGTTCAATGAGAACTGTGTGTTTGCAAAAATTCAAGTTTCTCCGAAAAGTTAAGATTGTACACGTGACGCATATATAGACAGAAAAGTGACTCTTTTCTCAGACAGTGGGTCAAATTAAAAAAAATCCCTGCTCATTAAGGTGTGTCTGTTCGCGCCAAATTTCAAGTGAAGCATCAGTGAATGAATATTAACTTTGCTCTCGAAGGACTTTCACCACAAAAAAAAAAAAAAAAAAAAAAAAATTGCAGATTTCACCTGTATGAATAACAATGTTCTGTTGCCTTAAATGCCTGAAACTATCTAGCCGTATGAAAAAAATGATTATTATTAAAAAGGAATAGTTGCTTGAAACTATATAATAGCTTATAAAAGGGCCGCGTTAGCTCAGTCGGTAGAGCGTTCGGCTAGAAACCACAAAGTTCCTAGTTCGATACCGGTCCACGCCAACTCAGCGTATTAGCAGGGATCTGTGCGGTAAAGTAAGGAGCTGGTGGTAGGTGTGGTGCTCCACCTCAGACGCAAAAACACTCCTTGGACTACCGCTAATGAAAAGGGGATAGACTCCCTCGCTGACTGGCTGATACCGACTTTAGGCCACCCCGATGACTTTTTTTTTTATATATTAGCTTGAAAAAACTTCGACATTAACAAAGACTGACACACTGTAAAACCAGTCAACCTAACTATAACGTAAATCCGTATACATTTTGATAAACAGACCGAAACACATGTGTAAGTGATATCGATTAAAAGTGATATCGATAAAATTCATTTTTATCCATCTACATTTCTTTTCTTTACTCATTTTTTCCTCATATATATATATATATGAATTTCAGATGTTGACCAATTATTTTCTGTCTAGTTAACACCTCCAGGGAACATGATAGACATTTTCTATATTCCCATTAAATCCCCGAGAGAAGCCGAGGAAACGTTTTGGTTGGCTATAAATCTAGACAGTAAGATAAGAAATTCAACTACCACATTTTTATTTCTATTTAAAAAAAAGTAGATAGCTTGAGATTTGCTATGATCTCATTTGGGTCCTTTTTTCCAAATGTAAACCAGATTTTGTTTACAAATAACTGTTAAATGAATTGCACTCGAATATTTTTGTCTTAGTCACCGCATACTTAGGTTCAATGTATTCTTAGATATTCAAAATCTGAATCATCATCATCATCAGAGTGCGTTGACAGCACGGATACACATGACTCTTTCTCCTTACTCGTCCCTATCAATCATCGCCCCTGTCAGGTCTTCTGCACCGCATCCAGAATCCGCAGTGTTGATTGGTGTAGGATTTTGCTGGTCGACCTACACAGGTGTGTCCATATGTAGGTGTCCACAGGAGAACGTCACTTATGAGTCCTTACTTCTCCACTAGTCTTCAGTATGTTTTGTTCGTCTTACTTGAATGGTTTGTGTGATAAGAGGCAAGTGGTTGTACAGCTACTTTTTGTAGGGCTTTGCTTCCAGTATTTGTTGAGACAGTACACGGCATCTTTTTGTAGTTCGCAGTTAGCTTTTTTTCTAAGTTTTTGTTAGTACAAGCGGTACGGCCATATAGTAGCACTATTTGCGTTAGAATGCACCGACTGCACCTTGCAGAGGGGTAAGACTTCCCCAAATGGGCCACCTGTTGGTTATGGATGGCGACTTGTGATGCTTAAGGACGGATTCTTGGTGGATGAGCAGTCCATGACCTGCAACACTCCACTTAGATCCTTACTTAGGCTAGACGGGCGGTCGGAGAGGCCCCTTCCGATCAATCGGCTGGTCACGTCAAGCCCTAGCACCTATATGATTGCCCCAACCCTATTGCCTTTATAGGCAAGCCCCAACCCATTTTATCATATGGGTGCTAGAAGGCGGTGGCTGAGGCTCTACGTGTCTTGGGAATGACGTTAAACTCTATCTGATGGTGAGGTTCCAGTTTTGGAGGTTTGGGGAATCTGGAGCACCCCTTCATCACCATTGCTCCCTGGTCCACTCTGACCTAGAGTGGTAGTACCTGTTAGGGTCCCATCTATGGGTTAAATAGAAAAATGTATTTATTAAAAAAATTGTGTATCCATTAAGAATTAATTTATTTTCAAAACTTTATCGGCATTAAATGACCCACTGAGGTTGATATGCCACAAAACAAACCAAACCAATTTCTTGTTATTGATCTTCCAGTCTGTATCTCTTTGTACTTATGTCTCTCTATTTAAAAGATTGGGACGATAATCAGCTTGTTTGTAGTACCATTATCGTGTTTTCATATCTAGGGTATGATCCAGAATTTATAAGGGTGGACATGCCGGAAAATTCAACACCAAACCAAACCAGAATTTCTACCACCCTGTCCGCTGGGACAGAAGAATGTCCTGACTGCACCTCTGTAGAAGAGTAAAACCCTTCCAATGGGACCACCTGTTGGTCGTGGGTGGTGACCCGTGATGTTTAGAGACGGGATCCTGGTGGCTGAGCGGTTAGAGGAGTGGTTGGAGAGGCCCCCACTGATCAATCGGTTGGTCATTTCAAGCCATAGCACCTATATAATTGTCCCGACCCTATTGCTCTTATGGCAAACACCAACCCTTTTTATCATATATACATTTACCAACCCGTTCGCACGAGCAGGATGTGACATAAGGTCGATTTCTTAAGCAGAGTTTAACAAGTTTGAATTCAGTTTTCCTTCTCCTAGACTGGTTGCCTCCACAAGGTTAAAGAGCCCAATTTGTTCTACTGTTTACCCATAATTGGAGGGAGAATAGTTGAATTTATACCTTTCCCAAGCGTATTAGTGGTATGTGAAATGCAAACAGCCTCGTCCAGGATTTTAACTCTTCTCGTCGTGTCCATTTTTCTGCGACGGTAACTAGTACACCAGGCGCCTCTATACACCACCCTTTTTATCATATATGTGCTAGGAGGCGGTGGCTGAGGGTCTTAATGTCCTGGGAATGTCGTTAAACTGCATCTAGTAATGAAGTTTCATTTCTGGAGCTCTGGGGAATGAGAAGTACTCCTTCATCGCCATTACTCACAGGTTTACTCTAACCCGGAGTGGTAGTATATGCCAGGGTCCCACCTATGGGTTTGATAGATAAAAAATGAGTTTTAAAAATGTGTTTAAACAGAAAAAAATCGAGTTTGAAAAAAATGAATACCCAACAAGAATGAATAAAACAAAACGTCTTCGGCATAAAATAACCTAACAAGGGTTGACATGCCATAAAATCCAACCAGCCAACCAACCAGAATTTCTTAGGCATAATATTCTTAAGAGCATAAAACCTTGACCACATGACAAATTCGCACTACATAATACTTACTAAGCTTAGATTAGATGCGGCACAAGGCCAGAATTATGGGGCGCCCAGTGAGAATCGAACTCACTAACGATGGTCTGCGAATCTAGCTTGCTAACCATTACACCACATGATCTTAATCTATCTATCTATCTATATAAATAACCCCTCCGCACGAGCAGGATGTGACACAAGATCAATTTCTTAAGCGGAGTTTAACAGGTTTGAATTCAGAGTTTTCCTTCTCCTAGATTGGTTACCTAGCCATGGTTAAAGAGCCCAGACTGTCCTGTTATCTACCCATAGTTGTAGTGTGAATTGGTTTAATACATTTCCCAAGGGTATTAGCGCCATGTGAAATGTAAACTGCTTCGTCTAGGAATTGAACTCTTGTCGACGAGTACATTTCCTACGACTCTAACCATTTGACCACGCGCCTCCAATGATCTTCATATAAGCCATCAGTTGTCATCCGATTGATAAATCTTGAAATTCTTCGCCACTTGTCTGTGTGTGTCTCTCTATAGAACTGCCTATCTCAGCATGGTATGTCGTCAAATGTAAATATCAATATCAGCATAAATCGGTATCATGCAGAACATAATAAACACATATGTAGTCACATCGATTTGTCAATTATATAAAGTGAGAAAGTATTGATCTGATGCATAGTTGGTTGGAGACTAGAGATTATCAGCAAGTCTATTTCTCTATTATAATGCTCTTCTATCCGCCTTTTCTAGGCATACCGCCCATTTTTCGAACTTTTGTGGAGTGGGAAATTTCTATACTCCCCACCAATATAACATACACTCACATATATGTGTGTGTGTGTGTGCATGTATTTAGTAACCCCTCCGATCGAGCAGGATATGATACAAGGTGAGTTTTTTTTAAGCAGAGTTTAACTGGTTTGAATTCAGTTTTCCTTCTCCTAGACCGGTTGCCATACCTAGGTTAAAGAGCCCAGTCTGCTGGTGCGAGAATTGTTGGATTCATACCTTCCCCACTGTTAATAGCGTTTTCTATGGCGGTAGTCATTACACCACGAACACCCCCCTCTCTCTTTCTCTTTTATATATATATATATTAAAATACCTCTCCATTCTCTGCTTGAAACAGTAAAATTACTTTTAAGTTTAATTAGTCCCTTGAGATTGATTATGAATGAAAAGTTAGATTTTGGGAAGGAAAAATGAAATTCTAAAGTTACCTCAACCGTAGTAGCATTCAATCATTGACGTTCAAATTAAAAATATCAATAAATTAGCTTTTTTTTTTAAAATATTTGTTTGAACTTGATTGAGGTGACGACTGGATCTTTTAATCATCTTTCTAATTACACAATATTCCATTAATGACAATTCTAGAAACTGATGAAATTCCCTCTTTAAAACATTATTATGGAAAAGATCAAGATTTTCAATAAAATAAGGATATAATTATTTTTTCTTAATGTTATATTAACTCATTGAAGCTGCAAATTCATTTCATTAAATTTCTTTAAAATGGCTGCCAAATGCACCAGGTTTTATTGTTTTTAACTGTTGACAGGGATCAATCTTATTTTAACTTTCAAGAAACAGTATTTTATTGCACTGATTCAACAAAATGAACCCAGTATGTACTCTTTGGGGTCAAGAAATTTGTGTGTCAGTAACTTAACAAATTGGGTAATCCTTAAATATTTCCTCGTAAATTCCTACCATAAAATAAACTGAACCCTCATTTTATGTCCGTGTTTAAAACTAACCATTCTCACAAAATAAAAACTTTTAGAATATACATATTGAAGTGAAAATTAAAATAAAGAAAATATTTAGTATTGTAAAATAACGGGTGCAAGAAAAATAAAATATTTATTGCAAAAACACAGACATAAAATGAGGTTCAGTTTATTTTATGGTAGAAATTTACGAGGAAATAGTTAAGGATTACCACAAATTGTTCATTGTTTTCCTACACATTCTATCATTTCTGGCATTTAATTTTATTTATAACCCTAATTATTATACTTAATGATGACTTTATTCAATTGTTCTACAAAATATTGCCTATGTACAAAACAATGAATACAGAAAATGTTTGACACTTTGTTAAATAAGAAATAAAACTGATAAACGTCTATCAATTGTACATGCAATAATATTGTTTCAAGGGATTTTATTTTTTGTAAAGAATAATTCCATAGTGATAAATATTAAAAATTATTTTGTACCTGTGAAAAGACTTAAAATAACATTCTTACAATGTATGGTTCATATATATCTATCATTATTATCTGCAATAATAAACTCGTCTAACTGCATGAAAATGGTGAATGTTGGAGAATAGCAATAAGCAAACATTAACTACTATTTTATCAATGTGTCACCTTAATGTGATATTACTAATGAGCAGTGTTTGTTTTTATAATTTCATTTGAATCCCATGTATATGTATTTAGCCCCCCCCCCCCGCACAAACAGGATGCGACACCAGGTCAATTTCTTAGCGGAGTTTAATTCAATTTTCCATCTCCTAGACCAGTTGCTGTACCAAAGTAAAGAGCTCAGTCTATTCTACTATTTACCCATAGCTGGAGGAGAATAGTTAGATTTATACCTTTCCTAGGGTATTAGCACTATGTGAAATGCAAACAGTCTTGTCCAGGATTTTAACTCCGGTTACCGTGTCCAATTCCTAAGATGATGGCCATTACACTACAAGCGCTTCCTAATGTATAACTATTAAAATAAATTATTTGATAGAAAGTATTACCAAAGGTTTTCCAAAGTTATGACTCTTATCATTCTTTGCAATTTGTTGTGCTATACAATAGGCTGTGGTTAATCCATTATTTTTCTTTACATTTTTGTTTCTTAAATGGTGTTCAGTTATTGACGGACAATTTTGAATCTTTCATGCACTTCTTGGAAATATATAATGGACTTATCTTTTTGGTACAGAGAAGAAAGATGTTCTTGTAATGGACTTGGTTTTATTGCTTTATATCTTGTGACACGGTAAACAAACTGGAAACTGTTTCTAATTGATTAAATTAAACCAATTTTTAGATTTGTATTATTTGGATTATTCGGACTATTGTCATCATCTTTATTGTTATCTGTACAGCGTTTCGGCGGATGTGCCCCCCGGCCTTCTTCAGGTAATTCTTTTCGTAATCGGGAACCATCACGGAACTTTGATTTTTTTAAAAATTTTTTATTTGAAATATTTCAAGTGAAGCTTCACTTAAAATATGTCAAATAAAAAATCTCAATTCTTTTTTAAAGATCTAAAAATTTGTTTACATTTTTTTTTTTTTTTTTTTTTTTTTTTACTACAGAGCTTAAATCGCCTTGTTATGGACAATACCACCCGAATCGAAAAACACTGTCCTAAGAGATATCAACGGTTATTTCTGCGAGTTCTTGTGTGTCTGAGGCAAATTTCCAACTTCGACTAACAACAAAGGATGTCAGCAATAATGAACATCACTTTTGTATGTTTGATGAACAGGGTGGTCCGAAAGTCTTGTCACCGTACAAAAATGTGATTAGAATAATAAAAATAAAAAAAAGTAATGAACCCTATTGCCCTTATGGCAAGCCCCAACCCCTTTTTATCATATGGGTGCTAGAAGGTGGTGACTGAGGGTCTACATGTCCTGGGAATGACGTTAAACTCTATCTGATGGTGAGGTTCCAGTTTTGGAGGTTTGGGGAATGTAGAGCACCCCTTCATCACCATTGCTCCCTGGTCCACTCTGACTCGGAGTGGTAGTACCTGTTAGGGTCCCATCTATGGGTTAAATAGAAAAACATGAGTTTATAAACAAAATTGTATTGTGTATTAAGAATGAACTTATTTCACAACTTTGTCGGCATTAAATGACCCACCGAGGTTGATATGCCGTAAAACAAAACAAACAAACAAAAGTAATGAGAATCTAGCAGTGAAGTTTTATCGCACATGCTTTTGCCAGAATGTACACGTTTGTTTCCATACGCTTGCCAGTATTCTCTCTTTCAAAATGTTGGAACTCTTCTCAGTAATCGAAAATAGAATATTATATCATTATAATTATATTTTATCATTAATGATATTTATATTAATAAAACAAAAGATAATGAAAACAATACGTCGTTAAGACTTTCGGAACATCCTTACATACGTTCAACTCTTTGCCTACTTTAAGTCGCTCCCAGCGGCTCTCTCATCACTGCGATCCGACCGTAAACCGCTGACAGCGGCTCTCGCACGTGTCTCATGATTTACACTGAAAAATCACTACGTGAACACCCCTGCCATCTTTTGTTTTATCGGTGAACAATACCTGAGACTGGTACTTGGTCCTTTTGCCATGGGGAACAAGTTGAATGGAATATTTGGTAAATCTGGTAGGTAAAGAGTTCAACATTTGAAAATCGTGCAGAGTTTTGTTTATTTTTGCCAGTTCACTAAAGAACGGCTCATTTTCCGCTGAAATTCACCCTGACTGACCACCAAAGTTGAAAACTTGTAATGGATGATTACCGTATGTATTTACCCAACCCCTCCGTCACTGGCAGGATGACACAGTCAATTAATCCGAGTAAAGCTGGTTTGAATTCAGTTTCCCTTCTTCTAGACTGGTTACCTAACCAAGGATAAATAACATAGTCGGCTCTACTATTTACCCATAACTGGGGAGGTAGAATTGTTAGATTCTTATTTTTTTTCCAATTAGAGGAGTACCGCAGTCTTGTAAAATATTTTTGTTGTATCAAATTGTAAATAAAGGTATGAAATTGTGCGTACGTAACACAAATTAAAAACTTTGTCTCCTGCGTCTTGAGTAATATATATATATATATATATATATATATATATATATGTGTGTGTGTGTTTTTAAAGACGAATGTTATAAAATATTCCAACTGCAGTTTCTTGTCGTAGCAATTATTTAGGGAATTATTGCTTATTCCAGCCATCTACTTTTATTTGTATCCGGGTTGTACCCATTTTTAAGTACGTGGGTGTGCCACCCACCCTCCGTAATGTTTGAACCTACCAGGCTATATTTAGCTCTTTTTATTGAGCACTTTTTAAATCGAATTTTATTAATCCAGAAGTAAATTTGTTTGCTTCATGGATTAGAAAAGACAAGTGAGATATATATATATATATATATATATATATATATATATATATATATATATATATATATATATATATGCTACCGATGTAAATTTTTGATCATTCGCAAATGTCAATTGTAGAAAGTCATCACTAAAAATCCATCTGTTGTGGAGGGTGACTTATCTGTCATATATTTCTTAACCGCAGCTCTTCGAATGTTGGCAGATTTTACTGTTAATAGTTACATTTTTGCTTCACTTTTTTTCTCTATTTGTCCGTACGTCGACAAAACAAATGGGACAGGACTTGTTGACCCAAACACAAAAGACGTTTAAATGCTAATACGTGACTATATAAAGTCAATGATTCCCTTGCAATCATACAAAACGTACAGTCACATGGACGCATACAATGAACACGATTCAATACAAACTAATTCCAATGACAATAGTTTCTATTTGGTGTAACCAAAGTGGACCGCCAGCTAAATGTCAAAGTTTTAAAAATGCCACGAGCAGAAAGTAAATCTGAGAAATTAGTCAACTTTCCAAATTGCTCAAAATAAACAGACCCCCCCCCCCTAAAAAAAAAAAACTACAAAAAACAAAAATATTTAATACAAACTCAAAAATTAAACCTTAAATTGCGGCCCTGAAAAACACACACAAAATGGTGGCATTTCAGAGATGTACTGTCAAGGCGACGATTATTATTACTTCGACAACATTAAGCTCAATACAATTGCAAATAATAAATTGGGAAGTAGAATTTCATTATACTTGAGGCTGATATGATGCCATGGGCGACCTAGCGTTGATCCGACAGACAAGCCGGCGGGTACGTTAACGGTCAGTTTTACTTTTGGCCGCTGGTGAGATCTGCATGTGCGCGCATGCGCACGATGGAGATATTAGCGAGAGATTTGTCTTCAGGTCAGTAAGTCTCTGGAGTGAATTGAGAGAAGAAACAGTGGAGAGATCCGACTTAAAAGTTCCTAAAGTTATTGAGAGAATCTCAAACACGTGGGAAAAATTGGTTCGTCTGCAACAAAGAATCTGAATGCGAAAGACTCGCAAATCTCTGCCGTAACAATAAGTGACGGATGTCAGTTTTTCAGCCCTTTCCGAGGCTTCGGCGAATTGAATGTAAAGAGAATGAATAACTAATATATATATATATATATATATATATATATATATATATCTCAACCCCTCCACACGAGCTGAATGCGACACAGTCAATTTAAGCGGAGTTTCACAGGTTTGAATCAGTTTTCCTTCTCCTAGACTGGTTACTTAGCCATGGTTAAAGAGCCCAGTCTACTCTGAGATTGTCAATATGGCCACCTTGTGGTGTAATGGTTAGCAAGCTAGATTTGCAGACCATTGTTAACGAGTTCAATTCTCATTGAGCGCCCCATACTTCTGGCCTTGTGCCACAGCTAAGCTTAGTAAATAACTATATATGACACAACGATATCCCAGGGACAGGACCACATATATTTCAATGTGCTTGTTGTTTTTGTGTTCGCCTTCCTTAACCACTAAGAACAAGCCAAGAATCCTATTGAATATTTTTTTACCATTTTGAATTGTGAAAAAAGAAAGAACCTGTTAGGAAACCTCCCACAGAAGAAAATTTTCTTCGCGTTGTTAATGTAACCAGGTTGGTTGGATTTTACGGCTTGTTAACCCGTAGGTTATTTTAATGCCAAAGACATTTTGTTTTATTCATTCTGGTTGCGAATTTGATTTTTTAGCTCCATTTTTAAGCACGTTTTTAAAACGCATTTTTGATCTATTTAACACATAGATGGGGCCCTAACAAGTACTACCACTCAGTGTGGACCTGGGAGTAATGGTGATGAAGGGGCACTCCACATCCCACAGAGCTCCAGAATTGAATATTCATCACTAGATCCTGGTTGGCTCTTCCAATATAGAAGATAACAGATCTAATAAATTCAATGTCTGAATAATTTTATAGATTTACTAATGTTTATCTATCTATCTATCTATCTATCTATCTATCCATACATATATAAAAAGTAGTTGGTGTGTAATGTATGTGTGTATACATACATGCATGTATGTATGTATGTATCAACATATGATTTATATTCGTGAAGATAATTAAAAAATAAAGTTAGTAACAGCATGGTATTTTTTTTTACCATTAATATTTCAAATAGGAAACATTAATTATTCTTTTTGGGATATCTGTGCACTTTTTTCCCCCTGACGCCATAATAGGCCAAATCAACACAAGGTGTTTTTCACATAGGGCTTTTAATGGGGCATCCTGCGAGGATCCAACTCATGACTCAGTAATAATGATTCTGCGAGACTAACTTATTTTTGTTGTTGTCCCATCCTCTACCCAAGCGACGCCGGGTAGCCGCTTCTAGTTTTTAAATAAATCTTTCCTGAATTATTTCGGTCTTTTGAATAAAGGTTCTAGTTTGTAAACGGGTGTCTATTTGATTTTTTTTCCTATCTTGGTGTAACATTTAAAACAGAACAGGAAGTTTTGAAAAAAAAAAAAAAAAATTAAATAAATAAAATAGACAGAATTTTTTTGTAAACTAATAGGGCACTGTTATAGCTTATCGACATCCGGCGGCAATGTTTATGTACAGCACCTAATCAGCTCGACGAATGACCAATTCTTTCTCTTTTTTTATGTATTCATCATGTGATCAAGCTACCACATGATGCGAGCAATCTCCCACGATGACTCACAGTCACCTGCTCATTCCTAGCTATATGATAATGTCATGACAACGATTCGAACGATTTATTTGACGTAGTTATCGATTCTGACTTTCTCTTCCTACGCATCAAATGAAGATCTTCTTTCTTGGCCAATAAAAATTAAGTGTGAATGTTGAGTAACAAAATATGACGTTACATTTTGTTGTTTTGTTTTTGTTTATTTGTTAGTTGTGCTTAAAGCTCGGAATGTCCGAATGGAAAGCATTAATGAAACATCAGTGTCTTCACATTAAAAATCTTGCCCAAGGAAACGTTCATTTGTGGGATGTTGATAGCCATGAGAAAAATTCCAAATAAATATGTGGAATTTGCGGTTGATTCTCACTGGGTATCCCACCAAAATAGCCTTGTGCCAAACTAAAAAAAAAAAAACTCAAGTAAATATGAAGTCAATTAAGAGAAAGTGGAAAAGGAAAACGAACATAAAATTGACGTGAGTAACTCGGAAGTTGAAGGAAAATAATAACAACAATTTTTGATTAATGAAGAGAACTTACAGTGAGTAGCGCTGATAAGCTCTCGATCCAACCAAGAAGGGGAGTATGCCCCTTTTTTAATTTGAGTTTTAGGAAAGATTAAATAAACATGAGAAAGTGTATTTTGAGTATAAAACACTTTCCAATTCATTCGCTACTTAATATTATTAGTATAGTGTTCGCCATTTGAACTCACTCTAATCATTTTAATTTCTCAAGATAGATAACTATTAAATGGTAATTTTATAGTTCTTCCCTTATTTATTTGCGTTGTATACTCTTCTTTTTACTTTCTTCTATTATTCTTCTGTTCATCTTTGGTATCTTACGTTCTTCTGCTAGCATCTCTTCTAACGTCTCTTCTAGCGTCTGGACTTCGTCTTGGTGGTCGGTCGCACTTAATTCATTTCTTCTTCTAGATCAGTCTTGTTGCCAAGACATTCATCAACCACAAAACCATATTATTTATGTAAACTTTTATTTACTTAACTAAACATATTTCTCTAACTAAACATAGCACGCGTGTGCAGTGAGTCTCAGCTAAAGCAGTAACATCTTATCTGCCTGACGTCCAAGCTGAAACTGAAGACCCAACCAGGTCCCACGCGACTTCACGTATTTCGCGGGCTTTCTGTAATATTCCATGGAAAGTCCCGCCCGTGATATGAAAAGGGCCATCCCCTCAGAAATACAGGGGGTTGACAATAATCTATGCATAGATTATGTAACAATTTGTAATAATAATATAAACTATAAAAAGGATGTAATATGGCATTAAATTTAATTGACGTCAATTTAGTGGAAATCCTATAATTCTGACAATTATAGGAGAAATGAGCCATTAATTTTCCTCGTTAGAAACAATGGAGGGGGACAATAAGAAAAAAGAACATTCAAAAATATATACATTAGTATCTAGTCGATTTAGCACGTCTGTAGTCTTCAGCCTTTTTTTTTGTCAGTATTTGCTTTATTTGATTGGGTAATTTTATGAAAATCTGATATCTCTGATAAGATTAACCGAAAATTCTTCCAAGCTGTAGCCGTGTCAGTGTTACTGTATGACTGCACTACATGGACTTTAACGAATCACTTGGGGGGGGGAAAGCTAGATGGAACTACAACGATGCTGCATGCTCTCTTGGGAATTCCTGGAAGTGGCACCTCACAAAAGAGCAGCTGTACGTCCACTTGTCCCTATCGCATAAACTATTCGGGTAAGATGAACAAGACTTACTAGAGAAGCAAGGACGAGCTCAAATGACGTTCTCCTATGGGTACGTACACATGGACACACCAGTGTGGATCGGCTAGCAAAAACCTACATTGATCAGCTCTTTAAGGATATTAGATGCTATGCAGAGGCCTTTCCAGAAGCGATGGCTAATAGGGACGGTTGGCGAGGAAGAGTTATGGAGATCCATGCTGTAGGCACGACATGATGATATATAGATTATTAATATTGAAGTTTTCTTTATTATTGTTGCTTTGGGGGGGGGGCGTGTGATGTCATTTTTCAACCTGGTGATAATTAGTTTAGCATAAAAAGGAAATTGTCGGAAAGACTATTGTGTTTATTTCATCTTCGTTTTTGATTGGTTTTGATTTGTTTTGTTGTACGGCATATCAACCTCGGTGGGTTATTTAATGCCAGCAAAGTTTGGAAATAAATTAATTCTAAATGGATACTCATTTTTTTTTTTTTATAAACACATTTTTCTATTTAACCCATAGATGGGACCCCTAACAGGTACTACCACTCCGGGTCAGTGTGGACCAGGGAGCAATGGTGATAAAGGGGCGCTCCACATTCCCTAGACCTTCAAGACTGGAACTTCACCATCAGATAGAGTATAACGTCATTCTCAGGACATGAACACCTCAGCCACCGCATTCTAGCACCCATATAATAAAAAGGGCTTGGGGCTTGTAATAAATGCAATAGAGTTGGGGTAATCATATAGGTGCTAGGGCTTGACGTGACCAGCCGATTGATCGGAGGGGGCCTCTCCAACCGCTCGTCTAGCCTAAGCAAGAGTCTAAGTAGACGGTTGCAGGACATAGACTGCTCACCACCAGGATTCTGTCCTTAAGCATCACAGGTCGCTACCCACGACCAACAGGTGGTCCCATTTTTATTCTTAAGCCCCACCGACAGGGCTGTTTTTGATTGAGATAACTAAGGTTTGATGAAATACGAACATGTAGCAATTATTTTTGCTTGGCATTATCCAACTGATAATTAATCAGCTATATTCCACCGCAAATATTTCATACATATATATATATATTTTTTTTTTCACATACATTTAACCTGAGGTACATATTAGCAGCAGAAGCAGCTTGCTTAACTTGATTAGTGAGCGTAAATAAGATAAGTATTTCATTATCTTTTTGCTTTCCTGTCTGGTGGCAAGTTGAAAGATAAATGACGAAACCCTGTTTGAAAGGACAAAATATCTCAACAATCTGGGATAAAAAAGACATTCTTTTTTAGTATTTAATTCTTTGTCTACTTTAAACTGCTCACAGCGGCTCTCCCACCACTGCATTCCTACCGCCAGGCTATCGCACGTGTCACTTGTTTACACTGAGAAATCACTACGTGGACACCCTTGCCATCTTTAGTCTTGTCTCCGAACCAACACAGAGCCTAGTATTTAATATTTTTGCCATAGGGAAATTAGATACAGCCGTGGGGGAATTTGGTAGGCAAAAAGTTGAATAAACAGCATATTTATATATGCAACGATTATAAAGAAAATTCTGTTGAATTAGTGAAATGTTAAATTGTTACATTTATATCATTTGGATTTTTCGGACTGTTGTTCTCATCTTTATTGTTATATATATATACAACATTTCGGTCGATGTGCTCTTCGACCTTTTCCAGGTATTGACAATCATCTGTAGGTTGAAATCCTGACAACGAGTTATAACATAGAATACTTAACATAGCGTAACACTTGTACCCGTTCATAGTCAGTTGAATGAGAACACCCCGGTGGGTTGAATAAAGGGTTCAGTTCGAAGTCCCGCGAAGGCTTCCGGTTATGACAAACACCTGAAGAAGACCAGAGGGAACATCGTCGAAACGCTGTGTATATAATCATAAAGCTGAGGATAACAGTACGAAAAATCCAAATAATACTAATTATGAAGCCTCATCTAAAAAGTTCGGACAAATGTTACATTTATTCAATGAATTATCAAATGATATGAATAAAATATATTATTTAAGTGTAATTGTTGTATACCCTTCTCATTTACTTCTATTTTTCTTCTGTTCTTCTAACATCTTAAGTTCTTCTAGGTCTCTTCTAACGTCTGGACTTCGCTTGGGGACTTCATGTCTGGTCTTCTATTGGGGACTTCTCTTTATCAGAAGCCCTGTGTCATTGGTAGTTTTTAGATAATAACACAAGACTTCGATTTACTTAGATCACATTTTATTTCGAAATCCCCACCAGACTACCTGCGCAGATCGAGTCGGAGCGTGTATAACACGACTCACCACCGTCGTGGTTTCTCGCCGACTGACTAAAAT
>CM042138.1:51183675-51201175 GCA_023376005.1 Doryteuthis pealeii
ATATATATATATGTGTGTGTGTGTGTCCGGACACTGCTTCAACTTTTTCATTGGAGTATTATTGTTTCTTTAATTTATCGAAGAGTTCTCAATTCTTCCTAAAAAGTAGAGCTTTGATAGATGTAATTCGTATTCGGCATAAAATAACCCAAGGATTAATATGCCATAAAATCGAAACCATCCAACCAAATTTCCGCCCTGTCGGCTGTGGCGTTAGAATGCACCGACTGCACCTTTGCAGAGGGGTAAGACTCCCCTAATGGGGCCACCTGTTGGTCGTGGGTGGCGACCTGTGATGCTTAAGGATAGAACCCAGGTGGCTGAGTAGTCCATGACTTGCAATATTCCACTTTAGGCTTTTCTTGGGCTAGTCGGGCGATCGGAGAGGCCCCCTCCGATCAATCGGCTGGCCACGTTAAGCCCTGGTACCTATATGATTGCCCCAACCCTATTGCCCTTATGGCAAACCCCAATCTTTCTTATCATATGCGTGCTAGAATGAGGTGGCTGAGGGTCTACATGTCCTGGGAATGACGTTAAACTCTATCTGATGGTGAGGTTCCATTTCTGGAGGTTTGGGGAATGTGGAGCACCCCTTCATCACCATTGCTCCCTGGTCCACTCTGACTGTTAGGGTCCCATCTATGGGTTAAATAGAAAAACATGAGTTTATAAACAAAATTGTATTATGCATTAAGAATGAATTTATTTCACAACTTTGTCGGCATTAACTTACCCACCGAGGTTGATATGCCGTAAAACAAAACAAACCAAACCAACCAAATTTCATGAGCGAAATAGTTGAATCCTCAAAACTGCCTCAAAAGTAAGCAATTAAAAAAGGATACTAAAACACTTATGTACACTTACAAAATTAACACATCCGAAAACCTTTTTGTAAAATTTTGATTATCAATAAAAAATAAAAAAATCATAAAGAAACGTCTGTTCAACTCAACCTCCTGTTATTGGTTTTATGTCTACATGTTTTATTCATAATTCATTTCTGTATTGATCTTTTATCATAGTTACCCGGAAGACTTCCCTGACAGAATATTAAGCTACATTCTGTGACAGTAACGTGTTACGCTAATTTGCTACAAACTTGACCCTCGTAAGTTTTTATCATTGGGCAAATCTAGCCTCATATTTGACTAATACTTACTTATCTTAATTTCATACGACAGAAACAGGAATAGAAAAAAAAAGGCAAAGATTGTGTTGCACCAGTTCTTCGACCGAGGAAGAGTTTGCCATTAGCAATAGAAATCTTGTATTTGTCCCTGGTTCGAACTCTGTCTTGGTAAATACAAAATTATATCTTTTATATATTGCAATGTCTACAAGTTCAGTGGATATTTTATCTTCTGTTGAATTGATTCACTGTTTCTTTCTAGTTTGAATCCTACGATTTTTTTTGTTCTTTGTTAAGATAAAATAATGAATGGGTAATTTTGAACTTTAAGTGACTAAATTCCCAGCATAAAATTATACTTGCGCACTATTTGAAATGAAGTTAACTGTTACTAAAAACACATTTTATGATATTTTGGAGTATAAAATGCATTAAAATGGATTTGAAAACCGGCGTGTTTTTAAAAAAATTCTTTTTAATGCATTTTTTTAACTCCAAAATATCATAAAATGTGATTTTAGTAACAGTTAACTTCATTTCAAATAGTGCGCAAGTATAATTTTATGCTGGGAATTTAGTTACTTAAAGTTCAAAATTACCAATGAATGATAGTAGGTCTGATGGACAGATGTCTACATATTCATTTTTAAGCGGAATACAATTCGTATTTCGACAGGAGCTGCTTTATGTTCACTTCGCTAAAAAAGTATTGATAAAAATATCTTGTCCCTGGCATGTCACACTATTTGACAGTGGGTGAATGTGCACATAGATAAACAATTATAACACAGCTGTTGGCCAAGCAGTTGTTATAGTCCCATAACCTATTTAAGATCTTCGGAATGCCATGTCCCCTTCATAGTGCCTTTCTGGGCAATAGGAGGATTATTTGGTTTTGTCCATCTCCTCTCCAATTAACATGTGCCATGTTGTACTGAGTTATATGGTACCAGTAGCAAGGTACGGTCTCGATGCGGCAATCAACCCTGCTACGCCGACATGTTGTTAGGGTTTTTTAATTCCGTTTTTCTTCTCCTTGACCAATTTGTTTGCCAACTGCAAGGCGATAAAGCTCGGTCTGCCCTACTATTTACCCACTGCTGGAAGGAGAAGACATTAATGTATTTCCCAAGAACCAAGCAAGTAATAACCATAAAAAGTTATGTTGCATATTGATAATCATCGTCGTTTTTGGACGGTTAGTGTAGAGACAGTGTAGATTTTTAATTCAAAGTCGTTGAAATTCAAAATCGGAGGCTGGTTAGATGATTGACATGAAATAACATTTGGGTAACCTTCTTTCCGGTTACACAGACTGTGGGAAAGAAGACTTAGTTTAGCTTAGAAGAAATGAAGTGTATAATAATAATCAAACATTTATAAATAAATCAAATTTTGGCATTAAATGACCAATAAAGGGTTGCCATACTATTGAATAAAACAAAACAAACAAAATAAAACCTATCTAATATGAATGATTTGCTCACAATTACATGGTTTCAAGTAACCATTTCTATTTAATAATAATAATCTTATTATAATGGAGATTGTGTGTTTTTCTGTCTGTAACCGAAACTATATTACTACTCAACTCACAATTGCCTGTAGTTATTTATGTCACATTCTCAATGATTTTATTTTTATTTAAACTTCAATTATTAATAAAATTGTTTTATATTATTAATACTGTTGACCATACCTACATGATATTTACCGCGTACCCCACTTGTACGGGTCAGCACAAATCCCTATTAACGTGGGACCACCCACAAGCCGAAGGAGTGGCAGGTGAAAAAATTGCGTCATCCCGTCGGCATTCCCCTCAAGGGGGGCGCTCAGGCACTGGGCAATAAACCCAGCCCTGCCCCTTTAAATCAAGGGGCAGGTGTTGCCTGGGGGATGGCCCCCTGGGATCGACGCTATTAATTATATCAATGGTCCAGAGGCCGAAGCCACTTTGACCATATCGATATTTACCGCGTACCCCACTTGTACGGGTCAGGCACAAAGTCCCTATTAACGTGGGACCACCCACAAGCCGAGACTCATGGGTGCAGGTGAAAAATTGCGTCGATCCCGTCGGCATTCCCCCTCAAGAGGGGCGCCTCAGGCACTGGGCAATAAACCCAGCCCTGCCCCTTTAAATCGAGGGGCAGGTGTTGCCTGGGGGGATGGCCCCCTGGGATCGACGCCGTTAATTATATCAATGGTCCAGAGGCCGAAGCCACTGTAGACCATATCTACATATCAATAATACGCAATTGTATTTATATATACAACAAAATATAGGTTTACAGTGTGAATGGGAAGGCTAATTTGCATATTGATATTAAAAATTTGATTTTAATAAATATATGCTTAGTATTATTGATGTCTAATTGTTTGGTTTTATCTTAATGAACATAAGCAAAAATCTCGGGGATAAATCTTAAAAGAAATCCATTAACAAGAATAAATAACTGTAATTTTATTCTTTATTTCCTATTTTAACTAAATAGTCAAATTAGGAAAATTTAGTAATGAAAGATAGGAGCTGTTCTATTTTTCGATTATACTCCCCCTCTGTTTCAAATCTTTATCTGCATTCTTATTTAATTTCATTAGTCTTTCTAATTTAATGATATTTTATTGCATTGAAACTTTAATACTAGCACCCGGAGGGTGCATATATTTGCTAGTAATAATAATAATAGTTTGTTTTATACAACTATATGGTCGCCTTGTCAGCTGGGGCAGAAGAATACACCGACTACACTTCTGCAGAGGGGTAAAATCACCCCAATGGGACAACCTGTTGGCCATGGGTGGTGACCTGTGATGCCTAAGGACGGAATCCTTTTGGCTGAGCAGTCCATGATATAATAATGATCTTGTAAGAAGTCTCTCTCCATTTATATACCAAGGAAATTGGTATACAACAGTTACACCCATTGGCAACCTCGACAAGAGTAAGCATGCATAGCAAATTCTGTCGAATCTTTTAAAACAGATAATCATACATAAGATGGATATTTTTTTCTCCTCTTGTTTCTCCATCTTTAATCGATGTCCAATGCTCAGTTGTTCGATAACGGACAGACATTTTATTTGCAGTTTTTACGGAGATTAACAAGTTTTACCTGGCATATTTTGCCTTTTTTGTTTGTTTGTTTTTAACCCTAAAATCTTTATTATTTACTCTTGTTTCATATCATTTTACGATAAATAGATTTTTTCAAAGCCTAGTTGCAGTGGCAGTGGCGTCGAGCGGAGATACCGAATAAAGAATTATCATTTTTATCTTCTTTTATTTTTACGGAGGTCTAGAAAATGTTGGATGCAAATATTTCCTCTAAAAAGAATTCCAAAAACACACATATTGGTTGGGTATTTAAGAAAATGTCGAGGGAGAAAACAAAACAATGACGTGGGTGGGGATCGAGGAAAATTATTGAAACGAGGAATTCGTTTATATTCTTGAACCAAAGTAGAAGTGATGTTAATATACGAAGTCACAAGCACCTATGGTATGAGAGTTTGAATGTCACAAAAAAGAAGAATATTTTCTAAAAACAAATTGTAGACTCTATACCACACAAATAATAAATAATACACTTGTCTGTACATCTCTCCCCCTCCCCCTTTCTCAAATGTATCACCATTTCTGCACTTTGTTACATAAACGATAGAGCTGGTTTTGTTAGACAAACAGACAATTGACTGTATGTCTCCTCGTGCGTATATATATATATATATATATATATATATATATATATATATATATATATGTATAAGAAAAGGTGGAATGAAAACATCACACAATGCTGTTAAAGAAGAAAACAATTTATAATATATTCATAGCTGATACTGATCAATATTTCGATTTTACAAAAATCATCATCAGAGCTCATTCACTCCCGTAGTTGTTTGGGTCGGAGAGGAAAGTCAAATGAGTTTACAAAACAAAAAAAACCTTAATACTGCATTTCGCGCCATATATATGTCGGTCATGTCTCATGTATATCTTTTGTCAACCAAATGTAGCGAATTTTTGAGATGTTGGCAACAAGACGAAACAATTTAAACGGAAGGGGATGGGTATTAAGAAATGTGACGGTTGGAATTCAAAAGACTTTTAGTAAAGGAATTTTTTACGATTAATTGTTTTTATTATTTGAATTTTATTTTTAAGTTCTGTAATTCATAAATGATTAGATATTTACTGTAATTAGTTTTTATATATAAAGTGAAAAAGTTATGGGCGGAATAAGTTAATATTTTAGAAAAGGAGTTTTTATATATTTATTATTTTACGATTAATTATTTTTAATATTTTTAATTATTATTATTAAGTTCTGTATTTAATAAATGATTAAATATTTATTGTGTTTTGTTTTTATATATAAAGTAAAAAAGGTTATGGGCGGAATTGGTTATTATTTTAGATAATGTTAAGCGATTTGGATCTAATGTAAGGTATTATTTTAAACCGAAAATAATACCTTACATTAGTTTTCCTTCTCCTAGACCAGTTGCCTAACCAAGGTTAGAGCCCAATCTGCCCTACTATTTATCCATAGCTGGAGGGAGAGTAGGATTCATACCTTTCCCAAGGGTATTAGCGCTAAGTGAAATGTAATTATCACAGCCAGGATTTGAACTCTGTGCGACGAGTCCATTTTCCATGACTTTAACCATTACACCATTACACTACGCGCTTCCACAGATATATAATAGTTAAGAAGAAAATATAAAAAAAAAGTTACATTCTCTAAATCTCATTATGGGATCTGTTCTTTACAAGAATAGCATGTAATCGAACCCAGAACTTCTGACTCTGGTAACGGACATTTTAGTCATATGTAGCAATAAATGATTTTTCTTAAGTTTTAAACTTGTCTTTTTAAAAATTTATTTCTGACCTTGGTCCTTTTATGTGTTCGACGAAATGACAGATTTGTAGGTAATTTTCACCTTTAGTTGTCAAAATTCCTAGCAAATAAGGCTATTAGAGTAACCTCCTTTGACTTTCACTTTGAACTAAGCCGGTAGCTATTTTGAAATTCTCCGTGCGAAATAAACAAATCTTAGAAACTCTTTCGAAAACAATACAACTGCATGCTTTAACACAAAAATATCATAAAATGTGTTCTTAATAACAATTAAGTTCATTTCAGATAATGCGCATACACAATTTTATGCTAAGAATTTTAACAACTAAAGGTGAAAATTACCGATTTGTATTTGTATCTCTATACAATGACACATCATGCTGGATACATGGTAACTACTTGCCGAACTTATCTATATTACCTAAGGGTTGTAAGATGTTCATTACCAAAATAAAAGACATTATTCATTCAAGTTTAGATTAATTATTCTTAATCAATACTTGCCCATATTGTATAAGGGTTGTAAGATGATCATTATAAAAAAATAAAGGAATTTTTGAGATAAGATTTGATAATTCGTATCATTTACATTTTTCGGACTGTTAACATCTTCATTATTATAATACGATGTTTTTGGCTGAGGTGCCCTCCAGTCTTCTTCAGGTGTTTCTTGTCGAACTTCATGTCGGACACATGGCGCAACGGATATAAGCATTGAGTTAATACAGTTCTAAGTGACAATCATCTGTAGATTGCAGGTTCAATCCTGACTATAAGCGAAAATAACATAGCTTAACACTTGTACCCGGTCATGGTTTACGGAATGAGAACTCAGAAGGATTAAATAAAAGTTCAAAGTTTCGTAAAGGCTTCTGATTACGACATGAAGGCTCCAGAGTTCGACAAGAAGGTTCCCGAGAAGACCGGAGGTTACATCGGCCGAAATGTAGTGCATATAAGAATAAAGACGAGGACAACAGTCGGAAAAATCTAGATAATACAAATTATCATCATCTATGTCGACTCCTGGCGGGAAAAGTTATCTTGCAGACAAGGGCAGATAATCTAGCAATAAATAGCATCATATTTGGTATCATTGCCATCCAACTCGACCATTAATTAATTAAAAATGAATGTCTTTTTTAAAATACTTAATACGTATCAATGGATAAACTCTGGTCACATTCAGATTATCATCTCATTGTATGAGATTAATAAATTGACCATCCACCAAAAAAAAACAACAAAAAAAACAAAAAAAATCCCTAAAATATAAATAGCTTCATTAAAGACGAGGAGAGAAAAGTGTCGACTCGATAAATGTCAGCCGTTGTGGTCACTTTGTAAGAAGAGAACAAGAAAATAGTGCTGTCTAAAAATCTGCGCTATCACGACTTGGTGTCGCTGTCATGACTTTGTGAAAGAGAATAAAAAAAATACCATATACAATTCGTAGCAGATAAAGGGCGCCATTTTCCCGATAGAAACAATACGTAATGATAAAACGTCGAGGGAGAGCTATAGCGATGAAAATGGAATTTCCTGGGGGAGATGAAGGAGTGTTCGTAACGAAGCAAATCATTGTTGGGGTTAGGGGGAGGTGATAGCAATTATTAACATAGCATCGTGGAAATGACGACAATTCCTTTCAAAAGAAGAAAAGATGAAGGACAAATTTGATAATAAAAAGAAATCAAAAGGTCAGAAGAGTATCTCAATAATAATTCTTGTCTTTTCTGACATATCACTTTCTCTGTCATATATGATAAATAAAGGGATATATATATATATAATAATAAAGGGAACCGTGTGGTGTAATGGTTAAAGTCATGGAAAATGGACTCGTCGTTCAAATCCTGGATGTGGTAATTGCATTTCACTTAGCGTTAATACCCTTGGGAAAGGTATGAATCCTAATCTCCCTCCAGTTATGAATAAATAGTAGGGCAGACTGGGCTCTTTAACCTTGGTTAATCAACCGGTCTAGGAGAAGGAATACTCTGAATTCAAACCTGTTGACATCCGCTTAAGAAATTGACCTTGTGTCACATCCTACTCGTGCGGAGGGGTATATATATATATATATATATATATATATATATATATATATATAAAAATAACCCTATTTTGTCAGTAACGTTTGCGTTAATTCCCGACCACAGACAATCCTTTTCTTCCCGATTTACCTTGTATAACAGATACATAGTGCCAAAATTGCTCAAAGAAACTTTGTCAAAATTTGTGTCTTGATTGTAAAATCCCATCTTTAAGCGCCAAGCAGTCCTCTTTTCTTTCTCAGATCCATTACTACTAAATAGCGAGTTCGATCTTCGCTAGATGCCAAATCCTTGCAAACATGTGTCACATCATACTCCTAGCGAACTGCTAACGTAAATGTCATCAATATCGTCTACAAATTAGTACACCCCTGACAATTAAAAAAAAAATTCTTCTGAACCAAAGATAGAAGGATTTTATTATTTCTAGTGATAAATTATACAATGAAAACATATTATTAAGTATTATTTATTACCAAACTCTACAGTATTGAAATCCAAAATCCATAGCCAGCCCGATCTTTGCTAGGTGCCCTGTTTCTATAAATCAAAAACAAGTCACAATGAGTATGTAACGGTCCAAAACTAAGCATGATTCTTAATTATATATATATATATATATATATATATATATATGTGTGTGTGTGTGTATATTATGTCAGTAACGTTTGCATTAATTCCTGACCACGGATAATCCCCTTCTTCCTGATTTATATTGCATATCATACATAGTACAAAAATACTCGAAGAAATTTTAGGTCAAAATATGATGCTTGATTATTGAATTCCATCTTTAAGCGCTAATCCAGACCCCCTGTCTCCTCTCTCCTTCTGTCTCTGTTTCTAATAGTTATGGGGTCTCTATAAATCTCCTTTACTCAACTCCACAAACTTTGATTTTGTCTTTTTTTTTTAAATGCCTCTCCTTTTCCAGTAACTTTGTTCGGCTCAGTTACACACACACATACTGGCTGCATATACCCTTCTGCAAATTAATTTACACAAAACTAATAATTTTGTTATTATAATATCCGAGATCTCTCTGTATGGCTTGCCAGTGTGTTCGTGTAGCGTTACAATTTTCATACGCTTCCTCGGAGTAACATCCATCGCAGATAATGGCTGTAAGACAACTAATCACCAGTCGAGACAATAGTGTCTGAGCATGATAAAAATCTGATGCAATCACGGATGATGCAATATTCTTCAAGGTGAAAAAAAAAATTCACACACCCCGAAAATAGATTCATATTACTGCACATAACTGCAAACGACCTAATCTGAGAGAAAAATAGAAATAGATTACAACCTGTCACTCCAGTGTGTCTAAAACTGACCGTGTAAGGGTGTAAGTCTATTGCATTTAAGTGCATAAAATCGTATCTTTCTTACATACTAGAAGAGACAATTAATGGCTAACGAGATCAGCGAGTGGACCAGCATAAAAGAAGGCAAGTTGGAATTGGTATTTTCTGTCATTATTTTATAACGTTACTTTAATCTTTTTTCCTGGTGATCTTTGGTCGAATGTTTTTCAGAATCCAAGGGTGGAGCCATATTCAAAGGAACACGCACATAAACATTTCTTTGTTTATTCATTTTGAGAAAATGCAGAAATGCTGTCCAATCTTCCCACAATCTTTCTTCAGGCAGAATTTTAAAAGCAAATTCTTGCTATCATGTTCCAGATATAAGCCCTTAAGTGACTTTTAAGCCTCGTCTTAGAGCAACGTGACCTTCGTCATCTTTTACTTCTCACTCCGATTTTAGTAAAAGCTTACATTGTACTGGCTTGTCAGTCACTTTCTGTTTACGACTTTTGCTTGGCTGGATAATAATTGACTTGGTTCTCTACAGAAAAGTTGGCTGTGCAATTGATACGGATATAGATTGTCATTGTATTTTATCTTCAATCCGCCATTTTGGTCTGAAATTAATATTTTACTCTGAAAGTAAGAAAATCAGTACTCTTGAAGTTTCTCGACCATAGGAGTGGTGTTCAGTAACTTCTTATATCTTGAAAAAAGACCATTATACGATAGATAGGTTTGAACAATGCTTTATAGTAGTGGTTCCCAACCTTTTTCTATTTTCGCACCCTTAAGAGTTTTGCTCTGACCTTACACTCCTACGATTTATACTTTTGTTCAAAAATATAGAATGTGAATCCATACTACGGTTTTATCAAAGGATCATATATATTTCTCTCTCTAAATAATAATAATATTCTGAATAAAGAAACGAAAATATAAATGATATTAATTACAAAAGAAAAAAATCTAAATTTGGACGGATGCTTCTCGCATCCCCTGGAATGGTGCTCTCACCCCATGGGGCACGAGCACCCCTGGTCGGGAACTCCTGCTTTATAGTGAGGCAACTATATCATTAGAATATCTTTTATTTTGCCAACGTAAGTTGGAAAATTTTAGAACACTTCGTCTTATACGGATAAAAGATAAGGGTTAATCTATTCAAGCAGATATGCTAGATTCATATGTTTATGAATTATTGTGATGAGAGGACAATTTTGCTCTTTAACCATAACGGACATATAATTTTTTCCCCCTAGTACCCCACTCGTACCAGGTCAGGCACAATTAACGTGGGAAACACACACAAACCGAAGTTCATGGGGTGGCGGGTGAAAAATTGCATCGATCCCCTCGACATTCCCTCAAGCGGGCGCCTCAGGCACTGGGCAATAACCCAGCCCCTTTAAATCAAGGGGCAGGTATTGCCTGGGGGGATGGCCCCCTGGATCGACGCTATTAATTCAACACATCAGTCCAGCGCCGAAGCTCACTGGATCCCCGGTCGGAACCGGGGTTGATAATGGACATATAATGACGTCACAGTTGGTTTTCATATCTAAGTAAAGTTTGTTGGACTATTTCAAAAGTTTTTCTATTCAGATGCAGAAATATCGAAACCTGGCCTTCTTTCTTAAATAACATTTTTGGAATAAATTTTTCTTAACGTTTGAAAGACTTGTTTTCTGTTATCCTCACATTTATTTTTATATACACAACGTTTCGGCCGATGTGCCCTATAGCCTTCTTCAGGTGTTTCTTGTCGAACCCGGGAACCTTCTTGTCGAACTCGAGAGCCTTCATGTCGTAATCGGGAGTATTCACAGAATTTCAAACCCCCTTCATTTAATCCATTGGGATAGATAGTTCTCGTTCCGCGAACCATGATTGGGTACAAGTGTTAGTCTGTGTTGAGTATTCTATGTTATTATCGCCCTGCAACCTACAGATAATTGTCACTTAGGATTGTATCAATTCAACTTTATATCCCTTGAGCCATGTGTCCCCAGGTTGGACACATGGCCTAACGGATATAAGGGCTGAGTTAATATCATACAATAAAGATGAGGACAACAGTCCGAAAAATTTAATAATACAAAGCTTATATTTCTATTATTGTATATATGTTTGTCTACTGTCATTCCAACTGAAAGTCTTTGGTAAATGCCTTAATTTCTGTGCACTCTCGCCGGATTTCTTAACTATAAAAGTCTCGTCACTGGTATGCAATTATTTTAACGAATAAGAGAGTAGTTGCGTGTGGATTTTGTTAATTACAGTTAGACAATTACTCTCTCCCTTCAGAAAGTGACATAAAAAACTACTACACATTTTTCAACCTTGACAGAGGCAAGACATAGGTAGGCATATTTGGCGTACACATCCCCTTAATTAACTATTAATTTAATACATCAGTATTTGTTAGATACAGTGATGCTGGTATGCTTTTAATCTAGTGCGTCCTGGGACGAGCATATTTGCTTTGAATGAGTCTCCGGGAAAATTTATGGGTCCCAACTAAAACCATCTAATTCCTACCTTGTAACCCATCCTGTATAATTCGTTTCTAAGAAACTATTGAAATGTATTTACAGTTAGCTTGAAATGGTGGGGAAAGAAAAAAGTAAAACACTGGGATGCATGGATATGATTTTACTGCGTCCTTTTATATTTTTGTGCGTCAGGGACGCAGGACGCGTACCTATCAGCATCTCTGTAGATAATATAATTATGTAGAATTGTGAATGGGACCTTAACGTGTACTACCACTCCGGGTCAGATTGAATGTGGGAGTAACGCCAATAAAGGACTGATCCATACTCACTTGATCTCCAGAACTGGAGCCTCGCCACAAGATGTAGTTTAGTGTTATAACCAGGACGCCCCATTATTTTTTTTTGCATCGGATTAGGGTATTACTCTTCTGCAAGGGATACATTTAGCGTGTTCTGAATTCAACGTTTGGTTATCAGACAAAATAACATGTGTTTGCATTTTAGGGAAATATAAAGTGTTATTTTCCCATCTGGACACTGTTCAAATTTTATAGCTGCAATTATTCTTCAACATTACATTAAAGTCTTTACAACCAACAGGGCTCTGTCGGCTGGGGATTTAGAATAGACCAACTGCACCTTTGCAGAGGGGTAAGACCCCTTCCTCCAATGGGACCAGAATCCTGGAGTCTGAGCAGTCCATGATATGCAGCACTCTTTGACCTTTGCTTAGGCTAGAAGGATGATCGGGGAGGTCCCCTACGATCGATCGGCTGATCAAGTTAAGCGCTAGCATCTATATGATTGTCACGACTCTGTTTCTGTTACGGCCAACCCAAATCCTTTTATCATATATGTGCTAGAAGGCGGTGGCTGAGGATCTTAGTGTCCTGGGAATGATGTTAAATCGCATCTAGTGGTGAAGTTTCAACTTTGGAGCGCTGTGGAGTTTTGAATACCCCCTTCATCGCCATTACTCGCAGGTTCACTCTGATCCGGAGTGGTAGTACCTGTTAGGGTCCCATTTATTGGGTTAAATAGAAAAAAATAGTTTAAATAAATGTTTTTAAAAAATTGAGTTTTAAAATAGTTGTATACCTATCAAGAATGAATAAAACAAAACGTCTTCGGCATAAAATAATCCAATAACGATTGACATGCCGTAAAATCCAGCCAATCACCAACAATGTCCTTTTTTTCTTTTTTACTAATAAGATCTTTTTATTTCACTGTTCAAATTGTCTCTGGTCTTGTCGCTGAAGGTCTGTTTACAGAAAAGCTGGCTTTTGTTGAAGGAGTAAACATCTAATTTTCCCGCTCATGAACTAAAGAATCGTTAACGACTGAAGCAGACACGAATTGGCGCTTTTGTGTCGTGTCGGTTGTGTTCAGCTTTTGTCTGTGTCACGTTGCAAAGACAACAAAGTCAAAACTTTGAAATGACGCCTAAGTGTTGGAACGACGAACAATGGACACAATTCGGTTGTACGCGAAAAAAAAAGAATAAGAAAAGAAAAAAAGAAGTTCAAGCAGGAGTAAAAAAACCCTCTTCGTCGGTCTATGATTGATTAATTGATTTTTGATGGCATATCAACCCATCTAGGATTATTCTATGCTAGAACTTAAGGAACGTAATTCCATTTCTATATCCTGGCCTTATATTCTCATGGTTTGTACAAGGGTTTCCAGTTATTGAAACTATATAACTGCTTGCAAATCATTAGTATTTGATAGAATATTTGATACCATATAATTGTGTGTTAATTATTTGCATTAAAAATAGTTATTTGAAGCTGCGTTCATTGTACATTTATATTTTCATTTTTGTAAAGTTGTTTCTTAAGAGATTTTTTTACACACTGCTGTGGTATCAAGTATTCCTATCTAATACAAATTATGTATACACAGTTGTATGGTTTCCTGTATTTCCATCTAATAAGAATAATTTTATGGTTTTACGTAATTATCAATACTTAATAAGCCATTTGTTTGCACAGTTATATAGTTAAAGTAACTAATAATAATCCTTAATAAAAATAACTTCAACTATTGTTAATACAAATAATTTAGGTATATGTGATAGTTAAACTATCTTATACAAATGATTTACACAATTGTATGATTTCAAGAATTTGTATCTAAAACTAATACTTATATGGTTTGAAATAATTACTTCTATTTAATAATAGCCATTTGTTTATACATGGTTGTTTTTAAGTATAATAATCAACCTTGTAGACATTATAGCGTCAAAGAACTATTCTTAATACAAATAATTTGCAGTTATATGAATGACATCAAGTATTCCTATCAAATATGAATAATTTTCAAGCATATCTATTTGACCCATAGATAGAACACTAACAGGTACTACCACTTTGGGTCAGAGTGAACCTGATCATAATGTCAATGGAGGGGTACTACACCCCCCCAGATCTCCAAACTGAAACCCACCACTAATTTCATTTTAGTGTTATACTCAAGACACCCCCTTTTTTTGGGGAGGGGGGTCTTACCTCTGTGTCGGGGGATACAGTCAATTATTCTAAACCTCGTCGACAGAGTTGTTGTGCGTGTTTCTTCGACCACAACATTCAATTTTGTCTAACATATTATCATTCATATAGGTGAAATCTGCAAATTAAGCAAATATTCATTTACTGATGCCCACACTCCTCAGATCTCTAGAAGTGAAACCTCACCATCAGATATCGTTTAGTGTCATACCCAAGACACTCCTTTTTTGACGGGGGTCTTACCCCTCTGCAGTGGATACTGTCAGCGCATTCTCACTGAACTGGAGGTACATGGTGTAATGGTTACCGTCGTAGAAAATGGACATGGTGAGACGAGTTTAAATCCTGGACGCGACTGTTTGCATTTCAGATAGCGCTAATACCCTTGGGAAAGGTAAAATCCAACTATTCTCCTTCCAGCTATGGGTAACTAATAGGGGAGACTGAGCTCTTTAACCTTGGTATGGTAACCAGTCTAGGAGAAAGAAAACTGTATTCAAACCAAAACGGCTCTCTTCTCGTTAGTCAAAACTACTTTGAGAGCTCTTCCTCTCCCTCCTCTTTTAGTATACTCCAAAATGGAATAACATTCACTTATACAAACACTCCATGTCAGACTTGCACTTAAAAAAAATCTTAGCAATGAAAATGTAAGTAAGTAAAGATGGCGGAGTGGCCTATCGTCGGTATCAAACGGTAGCGATGGAGTCTATCCCCTTTTCGCAAGCGCTAGACCAGGGAGATTGTTTTTTTTTCTGAGGTAGAGCGCCACACCTACCGTCAGCTCCCCATTTTATCGTACTGATCAGATTACCTAATCTGTGCAACTCATACGCTGAGTTGGCGGGGACCGGTATCGAACTCAGAACCTTGCGATTCCTAGACGGGCGCTCTACCTACTGACTAAAAAAATGTGGTTATGAAGTATTCTAAAATATTGGTGTAACACATTCCGTCTAAACTCGTGTCGTATTCATTTAAACTTAATATCATCAAATATTGCACCAATTTTGTTTAAATAACTGAAACCAAAAAGATTAAAGTAAAAATCCGACAAAAATGTCAGTGTTCATTGTAAATGCTTCTTTTAAATATCACTTTTCAAAATAGCCGCCATTTTTGTTTGATGGATTATTCCGACTGATTCGGAAAGTTTGAATAATTAATGCTTAGTATTGCTGGAATTGTCAGTTATTTTGACCTTGAGGTCATTCAAAGACGACGTTTTTTTTTTCATGGGTAGGCCACATTCTTTTGACATGCCTTTACAATCTAAGTGTTCGATCTGGCGAACGCGATGCTCAAAGCAAATTGATCCGTCTCCTATCAATCCAAAATGTGGAGACATTAAAAATATAAATACAACAAATGGAAAATCAGATTAACATCAATGAAAAGAAATATCTCCGATGCAAAAGTTTCCAGCATTTTTTTTCACAAAATCTTTTATGCAGATAGAATTGATAGCGTCAAATTATTATTATTATTATTATTATTATTATTATTATTATTTGGCTTTCTATCACCCTCGGCTACTTTTCTGCTGAACAGCATTATAAGAGAACGATTCCGGTTTTGATTAGATAAATTCTTCGAGGAATTTTTCAATATCTTCAACTTATTAGAACTGATGGCAAGAGAAGGAATTTTACAAGGAACAATTGTGGAGACTGTCGTATTCTTTTTTTTTTTTTTTTTTTTTTTTGCTGCGTATCTATATATAAAGCTACTATGTATAGCCTGCTATATAATTTGTCAAAAGTACCGATTTTTGTATATGTACTGTGTAGCCTGCTATATAACTAGACAAACGTATCGATTTCTCTCTCTCTCTCTTCTCTCTCTCTCTCTCTCTCTCTCTCTATATATATATATATATCTTATTATAATCGAGATTGTGTGTTTTTCTGTCTGTAACCGAAACTATATTACTACTCAAGTCACAATTCCCTTAATTATTTACGTGGATAAATCTTAAAAGAAATTTATTTACAAGTAGAAATAACTGTAATATTATCCTTTACTTCCTATCTTAACTAAATAGTTAAATTAGGAAAATTTACCAATGAAAGAGGGTAGTAATGGAATATGATGGAATAGTTAGTTTCAAAGTTGTTCTATTTTTCGATTATACCCCCTCTGTTCCAAATCTTTTTATCTGCATTCTTAGTCAGTTTCATTAGCCTTTCTAATTTAATATGATATTTTATTATATCAAAACTTAAATACTTGCACCCGGAGGGTGCATATATTTTCTAGTATATATAAATGTGTAGACTGCTATATAACTTAACAAAGGTAGCGATTTTTCTCAATGGAGTTAGCTAATTTGCCTACTTTGTTTTAAAAATCGGTTACAAAAGAAAAAGAATAACCTTTTCATTATTAATTTTTGATTTTTTTTTTAATATACCGTTTTTTTATCAGCGATATTTTGATAGCTTTTATAATTATTCTCGGCTTTAACAGTGTTGCTGTGAATCTTGAACTTCTTGCGAGCCGGCAACGTTATCCTTATTGCTTCGTTAACTTTTTAGGTGGGCAGTTTTTCTCAACCATAAGATAAATATATTTACCTACAAGTCCAAATCTTCAAAATTTTCAATCCAGTTTTTTAAAAAAGAAGATAGAAATCTACTATGATTTATCTCATGTTATAGTCTACATCTGTGTAATTCTTCTACATGTAGTCCATACAATTTCCTCCATGTGTATAATTTCTACGTGTATAGCTGAAACACAGATACACAGAAAAAAAATTTACACTCAACTATTACACACAATTAATTTAAAGAAATGAATTACCTGAATCTAATTATATAATTCTATAATACTCATTTGAATTTTCAACTTTATTACATACATTTAATTTTCATTACACTTACTCAATTACACTCACCTCTTTCGTAATCTAAGTAAATATTTCATTAACAACGTAGACATTCCCTTTAAAAATATTTTTGCCAACTAACATTAATTTTCAAATTTCAAATCGCGTTCTTTCAAAAAGAAATGCTGATGTATATTTCCTCCACGTGTTTGAACAGAAACCAAAATCAACACCTGATATTAATGATACTTGTTTACCCGTAGAAGATTAGAGACACATACTA
>CM042138.1:51206175-51305379 GCA_023376005.1 Doryteuthis pealeii
GTTCAATTATCACTGGACAGCCTATACATCTGGTCTAAGCTAAACTTTTAATAAATGACAACTCAGATTAAGATGAAATACAGGAAGAAATCCTTATCCCTGATTTTCCTGATGCCAAAACCAAATGGGATTACTTATATATCAGACGCCACAAAGTCAAACATTTGGCCAAGTTATTATATACCTGCTGTTTCTTGAATGAACAGCAAATAGGAATAAAACGTTTGATCAAATCATCATCATCATCGTTTTATCTTATCAGAGAAATCAATTTCCATATGATATATCTGGTTATAGCAGTCCATCCTTTTCCTATGCGTATATTTATATTGCTTTCTGTGGATGAGATAGTACTACCTAGGTATGTGAACTGGTCTACTAATTTCAGTCTTACCATCCGGTGTAGAGATGTCTCCATCTTGTTTAAAACATATAGTCGGATAAAAAGAACGTTGTATTCTTAGAATTGGATTAGAGACGTGCATAACTTATCATAATCACCAACATGTGGTGCTGACAGCAAGAATTCTCATGACTCTCTATCGGTCTTCGTTCCTGATAAGTCATCCGCACGACATCCAGTATCCGTACAAAGCTGATCAATGTAAGTCTTTGCTGGTTGGCCCATTCTGTGTGTCCATGTGTTGGTGTCCACATTAGAACGTCACTTATAAGTTCGTCTTTACTATTTCAGCACTGTCCAACGTGTCTTGTTAGTCTTACTTTGACGGTTTGTGTAAATAAGAGGCAAGTGGCTGTATAGCTGCTTGTTGTAGGGTGATGCTTCAATAAATTGTTCAAGACAGCACGCAGCATCCTTGTATAGTTCTCATCAAGCTTTTTGCAAATAGTTTCAATGATGGTGCATTCATACAGTAGCTCTGACACGGCTACAACTTGGAAGAATTCTCGCTTTATCTTATCAGAGAAATCAGATTTTCATATGATATATCTGGTTATAGTAGTTCATCCTTTTCCTATGAGTATATTATATTGTTTTCTGTTGATGAGATAGCACTACCTAGGTATGTGAACTGGTCTACTAATTTCAGTCTTGCCATTCAGTGTAGATGTCTCCATCTTGTTTAAAACATATAGTCGGATAAAAAGAACGTTGTATTCTTAGATATTGCATTACAAGACTTGCAATATTCATCAATTTTTTGGTATATTTAGTTTACTTAATACATTATTTCTTTTAATCACCAAAATACCCCTTTCTACGCTGATCTCATCCTATTTGTCAAGTCTGGGATTATCCTTTTTTTATTTATTAAAAAATCAAACTTTAAACAAGTTTGACTTTTCACGAAATTAGTTCCCTTTAATTGTACTGGTTTGGTCAAAATACTCGTTTGGTTTGGTAAAATAGAATTTATAAAAATATATTTTCTACATTAACTTTGAACAATATACTTAGTGTTCTACTTCATTATATTCTATCATTTTTCAGTCAACTTTGTCATTCCATTCATCCAGAAATACTCTTCGCGCCTTTTGCTCTCTTCAATGAAAAATAAACTTCTTATAAACAGGGTTCTTTCCAGCTAAAATACAATCATTCTTGTCTGGTTATTAAAAAACAAAAAAAAAAAAACAGGTGATTTAGTTTTACATTTTAGGGAACATTATATCCTTTCTTTTAACTCGTTCTAGACGAACGCTTTTTAAAAATTTTTTTAGTTAATTTAGTTGGGAGAGTACTTGTTCAAATCACTCGTTTGGGTCTTCACAGTAGCATTTATTCAAAGACTATCAACAACAAATACATGAATTAAAACTTAATTCAATTCTAACTGTTTATCAAACAACTAACAATTTAAACGTCCTCCCTATATATCGAGCCAAGTTTGAGAGACTTACTAGTGTGATGGAGCGGGAAATTGAAAATATCTGGTATCTTCTATTAAGTCAATAATTCTCTAACATAATTTCTGGTCGACTGCTCGTAGAACACGTCCGAATGTCAATTAGATATGGGCACCAAAACTTCTGGGCGCATCACGTGATTGCTATGTCTCATTATAGAAAGTCCTCCTCACTTAACTCCATACATAGAAATAAACGTATTTTAATGATCAAACAGTTTGAATGAAAACTTAACTTTGGTTCGGCCATGGTTTATTTCATTTGCCCCGCGTGATCTCTTGCATTCCACGTTGTTGTAAATATCCACCTTTCAATTCCCGCCATAATTTGTTTTAAAACCAGAACAGTTTTTGTTACATTTAAGCATCGAATGGTGTATGGAAAATACAGTCTCGTGTGTTTGTCTTCTTCTTTCGCTTAAATCATGCGGAAGACATTAAATCAACTCAAAGTTGATGCAAGTGATCTTGAATAATTGATTTATATATTTTGACTTTGTTGTTGTTGAAATGGATGATTGTTGGTCGTCTATCAGATCCTCAAACGTGTTATAAACACATATATTGAACAAACCCCGACAAAAGTGTTAACAAATAGATTTTATTGCCTGAGCAAATTCTAATAGAAACAATACAAAACAGGATTGATGAATGTCCTATAGGAAAATAATCTTTGTAGATAATCTTGAGGCTACTAAACGGAGAATAGAAGCCGTCACATACTGTTTGGAAAAACATTGCATAATAGGTACGCGGAAAAGACGCAACTGGTGCGTGTGACCTCTCTGAAGCCGGAAGGGGAAGAAGAGCCTGTAACAGGTACACGGAATGTCTGTGGGGTGACCAGTCCTAAAGGGCGGAGACACATCTTGTGTGTTACTTCTGACGCTACTGCTAAGAATAAGTCTAAGAATAAGAGAATTTAATTTTGGCGATATTGCCTTTATATACTACTGTTGCGTTACGACTCTCATTTGGAATGGAGTGATGAAGTGTTTATAAAAAAAAGTGTGGTATACTTATCTCTTTTTTTTGTCTACTTGGAGAAGCTCGAATCTGGCTGTTAAATCTAATGTTCGGTTGGCTGGCATTCTTTGATGTTTCGTGTCTGGAACTAACTTGGATGATGAGGATATCTTGCCTTGTGTCATTTATAGTTTTTAGTAATATTACAAGAGGAAACTTTTTTTCTCATGAGATATTTTCATTTTCCCCACAGTCAAACTGCCCTGGGTGAAAGACACGTTTCACCCAGTCACCACTTCGTTCCAAACTGACTCCACACTCTCACCTCTCACTCTTACTCTTCCACACTGCGCCACGTGGCTGTGCGTTGTGCTGATTCATCCTAAAACTTTCCATGCTAAAGAACACGTAACTCTTACATTCTTGGCCTCGTCCACTCTCCCTCTCTCATGTTACACTAACGGTTGCCACGCCACCTAACGGAAAACTGTAGAAGGGAAATAATCCCAACATTGATCTCTTCCGCCTCCTATAACGCCGATTATTCTCAGGTAATATTTTGATTCCATTTCTATAGGTACCACCAATTCAAGCGTTAAAGTCAAATTTGACTTTAATAGTGCCCCCCCCCCCAAAGAAAAACATTTACCAAAAATCAGGGAATTAACCAATTTCAATGAAATTTTCATATATTAATGAATGAAAGTTATAATGAACCAGTTATTTTATTTAATAACTTCACATTTTTTTCAGGTCAGTTAATTTCGATCACTTATATTTTCTGGGTGCAACATATACATTGGGTATTCAAGTCTGACTCTAATTTTTGTATAAATAAAGAGAAAAGACTGAAGATATGAAAAGAAGGAAAATGTTTTTAATTAAGACGAAATTGAAGAAAAAAATATCAAAAGTCGAAAAATTAAACGTAAAAAATAAATTGAATGTTTTTCAGATTTTTTTAATTAACCTGATGTACATGAAATATAATCTTGTTTTTGATTATCAAAAAAAAATATATCTATTATTTTTTCTGCTTAAATTCTTAAATGAGATTTAAATTAATGTTCCTTTGTGACTGACAAGTCTTAACATGTTATTAAATAAATATTTTTTACTCATCTGAAAATATAAACTTTAACGCTAGAAATTGAGCGGCAATAATTTTAAATGAATTTTATTTATTAATTAGATATAAAAATGTTCCCCCTGAAAATGCTATGGATACAGCTAACAGTAATATTCATCTTAAAGAATTTTGATTTGTTTCCCTTGAATTTTGAATTCCATTTGCTTCGAGTTAGTTACGGTAAACAAATTATTATCCGTACTTTCAAAATATTTGGCGGGAAAAATACGACGACACCAGAATTTAATTTGTCATTCAAAAACAAGAATTTTTTTGTATTTAAACAAAACAAAAAACCAAACAAACTGGACATTACTTGGCTAAAATGTTACCAATCTTTGAGTAATTTTTCTGCATAAAGTGTTTAATATTTTTTGTTATTGATTTCTAAGAAGAAACTTTAAAAAGATTTTTAAAAGATTAATAAGCGGTTTTATTTTGAGTGCTTAGCAAAACTTCACTTAGTAATTGTTTGGGCGAATCTAATTGTTTAAAATGTATTAAAAATAAATTACATTTGTAATATTATTATTATTTTTCTTTTTACTCTCATTATGTTACTACTTTTCGACTAAGACTAAAATTTGACCTTCAATAATCGATTTGATTTATTTTAGTTCGTTTTTCAAGTGAAAAAGTGTGATTTTTTTTTTTTTTTGGCTGTGTCTACATTTCTGTCAACCTCATTGTGACAGAGAACAAGACTAGACACCCTAAAGGATCTTTTGACGGCAATGACATTGTTGACCCCCCCCCCTTCAACAAGTCGAATATTTATTTTTTCCCCGTTGACGCACCATTCTCCTCTGGCAGGGTCCTCATGTGTTGCTCTCCCAACACTTTCTGCAATCATTCGGGTAAGGAGGGCATCACTTGTTTCATCGTCCCATCCTGGGGTCACCGCATTCGCCCGGCGTTTTATTACATCCACTGCTGCACGAAGCCAACCACACACCATTTGTTCTCTGTCACACTCATCTGGTCTATCCGACCGTAGAACACCGTTCTCAGACACGAAGCTTTGCAAACCACTTTTGATACGTTTGATTATTCAATTCACGACACCTTCTCCATAAACAACATAAATCTATCATTGTTTAGTATTATCTGTGTTATTCGGGCTATTTTCCTCATCTGTATTGTGATCTGTACAACGAATAGTCCGAATAACACAGATAATACTAATCATCAAGCCTCATCTCAAACGTTCAGAGAAATACTATTATTGTTTGTTTAGCATTTTTACCTTTTTATTAAAATATAACATCTTAATGTAAATGTTGATTTTCCTCTATCTTTAGTATTGGAATCAATAAACGAAATACGTAAATTTTAATAATTCTAACATCAGTTCGCTGTGAGCCTCTCAAATAGAATACATCATCAAATGATTGATTGATTGATCAGATGTTTCTTCCAGAAGATACATCAATGTATAATCTTCCTACCCTACTTCATTTCACTGCTTCTGTCCGAGTAGTGTACGAAGTTACCTACACAAAATATTGATGAGAGAGGTGTAGAAATTGAACGGTGAAAATAGCGAACACAGCTGAGAGAAAAGGGCCGTGAAAAAGAAAAACGAAATTGGTTGGTTACCACTAAGACAAATGTAACCGAATTCTACCCATCGAAATTTTATTGTCTCCTACCTTCTGTCTAGATTAAAAAAAAAAAAAAAAAAAACCAACAAAACGTTTCATGATATCGCTAAGCTAAACTCCCAAAGTAGACACGAAAATTCGGTGAAACATTCTCTTGTCTACAGACTTTACTTTGAAAGACTTTGAAAGACGAATGTTTATTTATTTAGGTGACTTGTTACAAAGTGTGAAAAAGTCTTTTCTGGGAAGTTAGAAAAAAAAAAGTAGACATGCAGATTGAACAAGTAAACTGAGTTAGGAAACAGTTTCACACGGGATTTTAGAAGTAGGAATGTGTATTCTTATAAGGGGCGGTTTAGCTCTGTCGATAGAGCAGTGTTTCTCAACGCTTTTTTGGCCATGTCACCTCTTCAACCCAATGCAATTTCTTTGTCCCTCCCTAAATCATATGGCCCTTAAAGGGCCATACGACCCCCGTTGAGAAATCCTTTTTGCATAGATCAGATTAAAAAGATATAACAAATAAATATTTGTTAACAAAACGGCTTTGGTTTATTCAACATTTTAACTAAATAATAAGTTTAATCTTGTGTTTTAATAACAATTATTAATTACAAAATACTCCATATATATATTTTGTGGGTCCTAAATAAAAACATATATTCAGAAAGGTACATATTGCAAACTTAATGGCGTTTGCGACCAGACCTCTGCTGAAGTTCTTTTGAGGTTTCGGGAGAGTCTCGCTGGTATCTGTTCAACACTATTAGTAACTATGAAATTCAATTTAGGCGGCAATATGGTATATTGGCGATTTCGACAACTGATACCAAGGGTAGATAATTAATCCCTAATTTTTCCAATAAGAAGGGTCTTTTAGGTTTGCTCGGTTCTTTATTGCTTGTGTAATCAGTCTACTGCTGTCCGTCGTTTCAGACCTTAGAATTTCAAAAATGACACACAGAACATATTTATAAGAAAATGGGTTTCGCATGAATTTACTGAAAAGAACATCAGTGTTAATAATTTATAGGCAACCTATCAATTATGTAACAAATGTCTTAATAGAAAAAGGAGTAGATAAAGTCCTTCATATGAAGCTAGTAGAAAAGTGTAAAGACTTACATGCTAAGCATATTATCGTCTGCTATGCGACACGAGGTTGCCGGGGCGCAAAGACACCTGTCCGTGGACAGGGACACAAACTGGTGGGTTGTTACTTCTCTCGAGGCTGTGGCTAAAAAAAAAGGTTTTGACGTTGCCGCTTCTACTTTTATAGTGCTGCCGGTCGTGCCACCTAGTAGCTATTTATAGACACAGGGAAGTAATTAACTTTCGTGTCCCCCAACATTTGTTGTTTGTTTTGTTTTTTTTTTCTTCTTTTTTTTTACTCGATACACAAAACCATTATTTTTGAAAAGATTGTCACTGGAAATTAAACATGGATTCCAAAAACAAGGGAAATCTTGCCTAGATCCAAAATGGAATCTATTGTTTGTTGAGATTCAGAGATAATTCTTTCTTCGGATTTACTCGAGTCTGGTCAAGCGATCATTGTGAAATATTATGATGAACAATTTTATCGTTGGAATGACGCGTGTAGAAGAACGATAGTTGGTTGGATATCGTTTCCTCGAATGAAATAAATGTCAGAAAAATTCACGACGAAGTGATAAAAAGGATATTTTATTGCCTGAGCAAACTTAACAGAAGAGAGGAAGCGTGTACTGGTTAGAATCGTAGGAAATAGGCTCGTTGACCCGAGTTCAATTCCTGGACGAAGCCACAGTTCACATAGCGCTAATACCCTTTAACCTTGGTTAGGCAACCAGTCGAGGAGAAAAAAAAACTGAATTCAAACCTGGTCACTACTAGAATAGGCTCAGGCCTACTTAGTGATCTATTTCAATTAAAAAAAGAGAATGCAAACATGACATGAGATACAAGGAAGAGCTTATACAACATTGTATGAACGAAATGTGTTGTATAACCCTTTTCGTCTCTTCTTAGCATCTTATAATACTTATGTTTGAGGTGCGTGATGTAATGGTTAGAGTCGTAGGAAATGGACTCTTCGATCAGAGTTCAAATCCAGGACGAGGCTGTTTGCATTTTACATAGCACTAATATTCATCCAACTACTCTCCCTCCAGCTATGGGTAAATAGTAGGGCAGACTCGGCTCATTAACCTTGGCTAGGTAACCAGTCTAGGAGAAGGAAAACTGAATTCAAACCTGTTAAACCCGCTTAAGAAATTGACCCTGTGTCACTCCTTCTCGTGAAGAGGGGTTGGTATATATATATATATATATATATATATATATATATATAATACTTATTCTGTCTTCTTTCATGCTGGTTGCTGGATCGTCTATGTTGTCTCTTCTATGTTGGTATCTGGGCTGGTTTCTCTCTGTTCTTCTAGTTAACTTTCTTAGTTAACGAACATAAAGGTCATTTTTCACACGTCTTTATTTAGCCCTAGTTAACCATCACGTGTGCGAGAAATAGCCATCTTGTGAACACGTCTGCCTCTTTCGAAAAACTCCACCAAAAAAACTTTTCTAAGTTTGCTTCCTGTTCTCGCGAATCACTTTGACCAATCAGGTACAAGGTTAGCCAAAGACCAATCACTGTCAATTTAGTTTTAGGTTGTTTTTTTTTGTTTTTTTTTGATGATTCAGAATTACCGTTATTTTTTATTTCTACACTACATTACAGTACATAATTTATAGGTAACCTATCAATTATGTAGCAAATGTCTTAATATGAAATGGAGTCTTTTAGTAGAGAAAGTATCGAATCCTTGAGATGTAACTGGTAGAAAAGTGTAAAGATTTGTAAGTTATTGTATGCCATACGACACGAGGTTGGTGGGGCGCAAAGACCATTGACCGTGAACAGAAATGCAAACTGGCGCGTTGTTACTTTTCTCGAGGCTGGTGGTAAAAAAGGGTTTTGACTTTGCCGCTTCCGCTTTTATAATGCTGCCAGTCATCCCACCTAATAGCTATTTACAGACACGGGAGGTAATTAAAATTTGTGTTCTCTAGCATTAAATAGAACCGTGGCAAGTAAGGAATCTAATCCCAGCATGCATTAAAACAGAAAGGAAGCGAGCAAATAATTTTGCCGCATAACAATGACTGTTTTCATGCTGTAGATATGATGCAGCAAACGATACGGGAGTTAGAAAATAAATTCTTCTACCTATGACATATTCTTTAAATCTGTCGTAAGGAGCGAAATAAATCAAAGTCTGAATGACTTTGATTTATTTCGCTCCTTACAACACAAATCATCTGGTCGGTTGGTTGATTGGATTTACGGCATGTCAACCCTTGTTGGGTTATTTTTATGCCGAAAGCGTTTTGATTTATTCATTCTTGTTGGGTATTCAATTTTTTTTCAAACTCAATTTTTTTTTTTCAAACTCAATTTTTTTTTTTTCAAACTCAATTTTTTTTTTTTTCAAACTCAATTTTTTTTTTTCAAACTCAAATTTATTTTTTTTCAAACTCAAATTTTTTTTTTTTTCAAACTCAATTTTTTTTTTTTCAAACTCAATTTTTTTTTTTTTCAAATCATTTTTTTTTTCAATCAATTTTTTTAAACACATAAAAAAAAAATCCTTTTTTGATCTAATAACCCATAGGACCCGGGGTAATGGTGATGAAGGGTACTCTAAATTCCCCAGAACTCCAGAATTAGAACTTCACCACTAGATACGTCATACCCAGGATACGCCTAATCTAGTCAGCAATTTCAAAATGTTAAGAATATCTAAAAAAATTCTTCGAATCAATACCAGAAACTTTCTGTTTTCTGATGCAATCGACAATTCGACTGAAAAGTAGCATTAAGTCATAAAAAACGGGAAAACTAATTTGATGACTGAATAATGTTTTGAATTTATATGAATAAAAGATTTTGTTAAAAGAAATTACGGGAATGTTTATATCGATTGATATCTCTGCCTATCTATAGATTCAACCAACTTTATTTGATTTTCTTTCAATATACATTTACATTCTTAAAAAAACTAACAATATTACTTGGCGGTTAAAATAGTTGTTGTTTGGTTAGATCTTACGGCACTTTGGGTTATTTTGTACAGAAACGTTTATTTTATTCATTCTTGTTGGGTATTCAATTTTTTTCAAACTCAATTTTTAAAAAACACATTTTTAACAACTCATTTAAAAAAAATCTATTTAACCCCTTAGATCGGACTTTAACAGGTACTAACACACTGGGTGGACCTGGGAGTTGTGGTAATAAAGGGGTACTGCACACTCCTCCAGAATTGGAACTTCCCCACTAAATGCATTTTAATGAAATACTTGTGTATTTCATTCTTATGCTTCAAGCCAGCGCTTAATAGAGAAAATCAACATTTTTGAATGCAGATTTTCTAAGCAGATATGTCTCTCTAATATTGAAGATAACGCAATACAATCTTCTAATCCCATAAATGTATATGAGTGTAATTTGATGTTAATAAATAATACCTCAAATACCTTTCTTATCTTTTATAACAATTTTTCGGTCGTTACATTCTTAGGTCTTCTTCAGATGAATATGTCCGATAGGGAATGTTATTAGTTTTATTCTGTTCATTTGGTACACAAATATGAAAGTAATAAAAAATATCGAACGAAATGAAAACTAACGAGAAAACCTTGAACACAAGGAATTTGACAGATATACTAGTATATATAAGAGCACTCTGATCAGCAGATTCACCTGCAGAATTGATTGGCTGAAACTGTTGAAAAATTGTACTTTAACATACACACACGCACACATATATATATGTGAATAGATTGTGGTACGAGCAAAATTTGAAAATGGTTTTAAAAAGCGTGTGCATTGTGAGATGTTATAATAAATACAATTTCATATATATATATATAAAATATATATATATATATATATATATATATACAAACGCATTGCCGCCCTGTCGGCTGGGGCGTTAGAATGCACCGACTGCACCTCTGCAGAGGGGAAAGACTCCCCCAATAGGGCCACCTGTTGGCCGTGGGTGGCGACCCGTGATGCTTAAGGATAGAACCCAGGTGGCTGAGCAGTCCATGACTTGGAATATTCCATTTTAGGCTTTGCTTGGACTAGACGGTTGGTCGGAGAGCCCCCCCCCTCCGATCAATCGGAGACCTAAGACCTATATTATTTTCCCAACCCTATTACCCTTATGGCACCCCCCAATCCTTCTTATCATATGGGTGCTAGAAGGCGGTGGCTGAGGGTCTACATGTCCTGGGAATGACGTTAAACTCTATCTGATGGTGAGGTTCCAGTTTTGAAGGTTTGGCGAATGTGGTCCCTGGTCCGCTCTGGCCATCTATGGGTTGAATAGAAAAACATGAGTTTATAAACAAAATTGTATTATGCATTAAGAATGAATTTATTTCACAACTTTGTCGACATTAAATGACCCACCGAGGTTGATATGCCGTAAACAAACCAAACCAAACAAACGCATTGCAATGTATTATTATTACCCTTTAAAAAGTAGAGGAGGGGGTCCTCATCGCATAATTGCTAACGTGCTGGACTGCAACATCGCAATAAGCAAGTTTAAACTCCAGTGCTATTAGGTTCACTTTCGGACTAATACCCTTGGGAAAGGTATGAAACCCCTTATCCCCCCAAATATGGGTTAAATAGTACCACCAATGTTCTCAATATGGAAGGCTTTGGCATTAAATAACCCACAGATTTGATATACCATCAAACAAGGAAACCAAACTAAAAAGTACGCCCTAAATAAATAGTTGTTACCCTTTATATATTACACAATACTAATTCATTCAGTTTAAGCTCTTTGTAAATAAATACCATGTTTTTACTCTACCTCCGTATTTATATCCAATTCATCACATAATTGGCGACGAGGTGACAGAAAATCGAACTCAATGGAATTGTACGATCGTCTAGAAGCGTTTGAAAGTTCAAGTGAGTCATGGAAACAATGTTACGAAAGGATAAGTCACTTTTTTTTGAGGAAAACAAAATAGCGAACGACAAAGTGAGACTTCGAAAACGAAGAAATATCCAGCCCGGTATATACGGTAGGAAAATATACAAACTGATGTCGAGCCTTTTATACATTTGGGGATTAAAATTAAAAAAAAAAATAACAACAAACTCCCATGAGCCTTCACTGGAAGAACCCTTCAAGCATGTGCGGGGAAAAAGACCGACTTCCGACCCCCAAGTGGACCTCTCGGCCATTCTGACTTGGGCATTAACTCGGACTAGACACTACTACTGGCCAAGGAGATAGTTCCTTGCCACGTGGTGGCTATGACCTGTGAATAAAGCCTAAATGATAAAACTAAGTTTTGTCACTGATTCTTCATTTTTTCCCCTTGAATTCTTTCTTTTCAGTGTGACCACTCAATAATATGGGGTTAAAAGCAAACACTAGGAACACGCACCAATAATAACCAGCTACCTTTTAAATCTTAGACGTTAACCCCCTTGCCACCCCACATACACAAGTAAATCAAGTGACAAGACGTACAAGGAAGTTGTGAGTCTCGTGAAATCGTATTACAACTCTAAACCTTCTTTTATTCCACAGAGGTCTAAATTTCATATGAGAAGTCGCTAGAGAGAGGAGTTTATATCAGATTTTGTTACAGAACTCTGTAGCATAACCGAAGACTGTCCCTTTGGGGCCTTCCTAAACGAGATGTTGAGAGACAAACTCTTCGTTGGAGAATAATGAGGTTACTTTCTGAAAAGACACAGAGACTTTTCAAATAGTCTCCAGCATTGCTATAGTTATGGAGTCTGCGTAAAAAGATCAGCTTGACATCCAAGGCAAAAAAAGAGACCGAGGTCAACAAAGGGTTAAATCGAACTTAACGGACCTAAATTCCACCATCGTATGTCACCCCACCGAAAGAAAAAAATACCAAAAATCAGGGAATTAACCGAATTTAATGAAATTTTCAGTGTTGATATATCAATGAATAAAAGATATAATGAACCAGTTATTTTATTTGAAAACTTTTACATCTTTTCAGGTCAGTTAACTTTGAACAACGTATTTTTGAGAATCTGTGTTACTCCTCAAATATACGTTGTTCAAAGTTAAATTATCTGAAAAATGTTAAAGTTTTTAAATAAAATAACTGGTGCATTATATCTTTTATTCATTAATATATCAACATTGAAAATTTTATTAAATTCGGTTAATGTTTTCCTGATTTTTGGTATTTTCTTTCGGCGGGGTGACATACAATGGTGGAATTTAGGTCTGTTAAGTTCGATTTAAGCGAATAATGAGGTTCCTTGCTGAAAAAACACAATGACTTTTGAAGTAGTCTTCAACATTGCTATGGTTATGGAGTCGGCGTAAAATGATCGAGCTTGACATCCAAGTCAAATGAGAGACCGAGGTCAACAAAGTTTATGTTAATGAAAACAGACAAATCTTAAAGCCCAAACCTAGTGCGTCAAATACAAAACAAGAGGGCGACAAACCCAATTAAGTGCAAATTTCATTTTGCCAAATGCTATTACTGTAAAGGCCAAGGACATATTTCTGAAAAATGTTTTCAGTTAAAAACCAGAAAAATATCACAGAAGATCAAATGAAAAAAAAATCCCCTGTCCGCCAAGTAGAATCATGATTGTTATTTTGATATTTCTGAAGAAGTGGACTGTCTCTCCATTGTAAAAAAAAACAACAAAAAACAAAAAACAAAAACAAACTAGTACCGTAGGGAAAGTTCACCCTTATTACTTGGACGTGAAAATCAACAATGCGAAAGTATCCATGAAAATAAATACAGGAGTGTCCATTTCAGTTATGGAGTTGCAAACACTGGACCAGATTAGAAGAAGAAAAAAGAATATTTGGTGTCTACTAAGATGCGGCTAAAATCATATATAGGAAATGACATTATAGTAAAAGAGGAAATTAAAGTACCAGTCCAGTTTGGAAATTATGAAGCAAAATTACGACTCATTATAGCAGCAGGAAATTCACCAACACTTCTTGGTCAAAATTGCTTAAAATTGTCATTTCTAGAGTGCATTCTGTCCAGGCTACACACAAAGGATTTAGGACAATTACTGTCCAAATATCAGTTTTCTTTTATAAGAAATTAGGTTAAATTCTTGGAACCAAGTCAAGGTTTTATGTAGACCCAGAGGCCAAACCTAAATATTACAAACCTCGACCTATACCATATATGCCGAAAAAGGGAAACGAACAAGAACTTGAAAGACTACAGGAAGAAGGAACAATTTCACCAGCAGAATTTTCTGAATGGGGTACACACATCGTACCCATCCTTAGGTCTAATAAAATAATTCGGATTTGTGGAAATTTGTCCCTTAGTCACTGGCTAACACGGGTCTCTTCTGCTACAAGGCAACCAGCCAGCAACGGTAAGACATCGCTTCATGATACCAGCTCAAAACGACAAGATCAGAGCAGTGTTTCTCTCCACCGCCAAAAGGAATGAGAGCCAACAATCTACGCTTACTACAATTCGAACCGGACCGCAACGCAAGAGTGAACGAGTTACCAGGACTTCTACAACAGCTAAGTTCAGCAGGCGTTTTATCTGCAATCCAACTTAAACTTAACCAAACCTAAATATTAAATATTGAACTTTGAATTGTCATTGCTTGTTTTATACATTGGTTGTACCTAATTGTATATTCTTGTGCTATTTGTACAGTAAATTCTTTTTGTAGCAAAGGTTGTTGTTTTCGTTTCTTCAAAAGCTTCGCTCGGTTTTCTCTACGCATCTACGTTTATTTCCCTGCAAACCTCAGGGTTTCAAACGGTACGTTTTTAGGGAATAAAATTCCCCGTAATTTGCACTTATTTGCTATAACAATTCCAATATTTTAGCACTCTTGTATTAACTGATTGGGAAAGAAGGAAGATTGAAATGGACTTCAAAACAAGAACATGCTTGGTAAAAGGCAAAACTGTCATTGAATTCAGACAAATTGCTCATCCATTCCGATCCAAACAGGAAAATTACTGTCGCTTATGATGTCCTCTGCATCCCACACCACTTGTATAAATTCACTACACGCAACAAAATCAACAGGAAAAAAGTTTAATTGATAGAACATTGACAATCCTATCATTCCACTCACAAAAGTTAATTTAAAAAAAATCTTCATGGTTACCAGCTTATAAGCAGCATTTGTTTTTATCATTACGATACGTTGTAGTTTGAATCCAACATTAACGGGTTAATGCGGTGAAAAAGACAAACAAAATAACAACCAAAGATTTTCTAGAATATGTAGAGGCCTTGTCGTAGAGGTTTGCCAATGATACTAAAATGACGAATAAAAATATGACACAGTTTAGGCAGAGAATACGGAGAGATGATAAAACAAATGAATATAATTATGAAATAACAAATAAATTTATTCAGAGAATAAATTTGCAATAATCAACAAAATTGAATGTTCAAAAGAAATGTAAAAGTTCGTGTGTAGAGTTTGGAAAAGTACGCCAAGAAAATGTGTAATGTGAAATGTTTATGTAGTCGTCAAAGTTCGATTAGATATGGACAGAAATTAAAATTAAGTTTGTAATATACGACCTGATGAAATTGATTCCTGGTGTTTAACGTGGTGGTACGAGTGAATGGTAAATTCTAGTAGTCAGCTTGTGACTCAGAAGGGTGTCGTGTTTGTCTTGATGTTAGTGAATCGTCCCCGCAGATATCTGTTTGTTTGTTGTTGTCCGGGCGTATGTCCTATCTGACGGCGAGATGAATTCTGTGTACATTGCTGATTTCTTCTCTGTTTTTTATAATTACAAGATGGGATCAAAAAGTAATTAATTTTTGGCGTAAACGCGCGGACGTAGTAGAAAACAACGCTACTCTAAACCAATCGAACTTGACTTTTGTATAAACATTTGTTTTAATCACCTTAAGTTTAGGAAAAGTGTTGTGTGTTTGTTTTAATTTCTTTCCCTTAAGTTTGGGAAAAGAAATGTGTACGTGTGTTTATTCTTGTTTTGATATAGAATATAGAATTGTATTCTATAAATAACAAAGTATCCCATTCATACAGGACCCTTGTGGGTTTATCACAGAACAACAGGAGAGATGGGTGTGAGATATATAAACAAGGTTTGCATTTAGCATGATATTTGGCCCCTAAGAGACATATGGATCGTAATATGTAGAAGATACGTGAAAAGATGATTGTCTCATTCCTGTGATTTGGGTCGTTGAGTTTTCTTTCAGTAAATCGAAGATTAAACGGAGCTAAATTCCTGGCAGTCGTATGTGGCTTGCCAAAATAAGAGAGAGGGACTTTCGTTTCGTACCTTTCTCTCTATTCACTCCCGGGTTCGTCTCCACTCTTTGCCAAAACTAATTTTCTATCTTGATCTCCGGGGTTTGTTTTCTGTTGTTTCATTAAATAACTTAAATTCTTATACCAATTTCGTATTGTTATCTTAAATAGCACTTTATTTGAAACAACCCACTTCTCTACATGTTCGCTTTTTCAGATTTCTTAAAAACAAAAGCTATTGTATTTTTAGTCTCCAACCTGTCAAATAAAACGCTAACATCACATCATCATTCGCGACATGTTATTATTAATTTGACTTTCCAAACTGGTCACCACTGGGACATTCTTCTCTTGGTTCACTGATATAAACAATAACCCATTGTTACTATAATTGCCATGTAAAAGGTACTCACATCTTGATTGGAAAATCCACGGTACCCTGTTACGTAGCAATTATAACACATCCTTATATACATTCCGATTCTCTTGGATTGATTTAGCGCTGCCAGTTACCGCTCCACCCACGCTATGTTAATTTTAACCTGAAATTACTTGGAGTTAGCCGGATGATTTTGGTCACAAATGAAAGTGTAGACTATCAAAGGAGAAAAATAAGAAAAAATGTCATTTTATGAATAGAACAAAAAACAGAAACAAACATAACATCAAACAAACAAAAAACAAGGATTTTTTATTTGTGTTAGGGTACAATTTTGTATTAACCCTTCCCGTCTCTCTAAAGTTGCATTTTTTTTTCAAAAACGATTCTATAGGGGCTACGATTGTCTATGCTCAATTCATTCAGTTAAAATCTGTAAGAGCAACTCTCACAAACCAGATTATGTAGCGGCAGAGCTAGTTGAGTGGGTATTTGTCTGCTTCTGGACTTTGCTTTTGGTTTCGTTTGGTTTATTTGTTTAACGGCATATCAACTCCTTAAGGTTTATTTAATACCGACAATTGATGAATTCCTATATGTTTAATCGTAATAACTTTTTTTGTATTTTTAAATGCTATTTTTTTTTAAATTTACACTCATTAGTTTGTACACATTGGTATGTTTTCAAGTATTTCTATCTAATACTAATTTATACACAGTTATGTTTGGTATCAAGTATGACTATCTAATATTAATGCTTATGTTTTAAAATAACTATTCCTATTTGATAATATCAGTGTTTACACAATTATGTTTTCAAATATTCTTATATAATACTAATAATTTACAAGCCATTATATGGCTTCAAGTAACTATTAATAATTATAATCCTTAGTAAACAATTAATGCTTCAGTAGCTATTCTTGATATAAATAATTTGCATACAGTTATATGGTTTTAAATACTTACCCGGTCATTGGACCGGTAAGATATTGATATCAGCATAATACCAAGGGGGCCAACCTTCAGGCAACACATGCCCCCTCGATTTAAAGGGGCTGGGCTGGATTTATTGACCAGTACCTGAAGCGTCTTAAAAGAGGAATGCCGAAGGGAAACACCCAATTGTTAGCATTGGCAATGCATTAACTTCATTTCGTACGTGGCTCTTCACGTTAATCGAACATTGTGTTCAATTGACATAGTCGGATGTCAATAAATAACTACAGTTATATGGTTTTAAGTATTATTATCTAACATTGATAATAATTTTATTTAATAATACCGCCCTGTCGGCTGGGCGTTAGAATGCACCGACTGCACCTCTGCAGAGGGGTAAGACTCCCCCAATGGGGCCACCTGTTGGCCGTGGGTGGCGACCCGTGATGCTTAAGGATAGAACCCTGGTGGATGAGCAGTTCATGACATGCAATACTCCACTTTGGCCCTATCTTGGGCTAGACGAGCGGTCAGAGAGGCCCCCTCCGATCAATCGGCTGGTCACGTCAAGCCCTAGCACCTATATGATTGCCCCAACCCTATTGCCCTTATGGCAAGCCCAACCCCTTTTTATCATATGGGTGCTAGAAGGCGGTGCTGCGGGTCTACATGTCCTGTGAATGACGTTAAACTCTATCTGATGGTGAGGTTCCAGTTTTGGAGGTTTGGGGAATGTGGAGCACCCCTTCATCACCATTGCTCCCTGGTCCACTCTGACCCGGAGTGGTAGTACCTGTTAGGGTCCTATCTATGGGTTGAATAGAAAAATGTATTTATAAAAAAATTGTATTATCCATTAAGAATTGAAAAATGTATTTCAAAACTTTATCGGCAATAAATGACCCACTGAGGTTGATATACCGTAAAACAAACAAACCAAATTTATTTAATAATAATAATAATAATAATAATAATAATAATAATGTATTTGCACAGTTATGGTTTTACGTATTCCTGACCAGGACTAATAATTTTTAAACTGATTTATTTGATCCATAGGTGGTACCCCAACGGGTACTTTTACTCTAGTTCGGGTGGCCCTGAGAGTAATGTCAGTGAAGGGGGACTGTTGCAACTGTTTAAGCACAGAAATGTGTATTCGCCGATTTATAGAGAAACCCAAAAGTATCCAATGATATTTGCTTAACGGCGGACGCTGAGTTCAACGATTTAACATCGGAGAAGAAAAAAAAAATTACCATTTTTTTTAAAAGTAAATATTTCTGATTTGATTAAATACACTTTTTTTATTATATAAACTCACAAAACACAAGAGCTGAATAAACTCGATCGTGGGAAGTTATTTACATAACTTTCTATCTTTTTTGATGAACTTTAAATTTTATTGTTGCATTTCTTCAAGTCTGAAAAGGTCACATGTATTTTAGGAAATTTAAGGGAATAATTTGAAAATGTATTTGGAAACGTTAACATTTTATTTTATTCTTTTAGAGAAAGGTGGACGCAATTTTTTAACATTTATTTTTTCTATAATCAGTTTCTTTTCTCTCTCTCTCTCTCTCTCTCTCTCTCTCTCTCTCTCTCTCTCTCTCTCTCTCCCTCTTTCAAACACACTAGTTATTCGTGTTGTCAAAAATAACGGCACTTATAAATGATATTGCAATTGCATCCTACTTACAAATTATAATGCTCTACATTTTCGAGTTTGCGTTCAATACTTATTATATATGAAACTAATTTAAAGGTAAATTGAAGTAAAAGTAAGAAAAAGAAAAAAAAATGATTATTTGTCCAATCTGGAAGATGTAAATTAAAACCGCAATTATTTTTTAAATTAAAGCAAATGAAAGACGAAACGCTGATCGATGGAGAAAAGCGATCACGTGACAGAAAGAATACAGTTATTATGAAACACGTAACTTTAGCACCCAACACGTCACCGGAATATTCCACGTTCACCATTAATTAATTCTGCAGTTTTATTTATCAAATTTCATAAATTTCTCTTTCTCTTACGGTATCGGAAGAGTTCATTACATTGAAACGGGCAATTTGGGAGGGGGGGGAGGTTATGCAGAGGTATATCATTTCATGCTTTCCGAACTAGGGTGAAATCAATTAATGACAGCTCACACCCCGTCCCAAGGCAGCACCTATACCCCTAGCCTAAAAGGGGTAGGGATGGGTTTATGCCTCGATGTCTGAGGCGTCCCAGCTGATTGTCGACAGAATACAAACAATTTTAAAACCGCTCCACGGGAGGTTTGCTTCCTGCGGAGCACACCACATTAAACCGACTTTTTGTTTCCTTCTGGCCTCGGAGGGAATCGGATACATACCACAGTTATGTCGTCCACAAAATCTTCATCAAATGATAAAAATGAGATTGGACATGGATTCGGGTCTAGAGCATCATTACCACTAAGCAAGAACGTTACAGTAGTATCTTAAGGTACCTATAGCCTTTCTTGGTTTTCTATCACGATGTGGGAATATCAGCTGAAAAGAAGGCAGCCTTGTTACAAAGGGGATTTATTTATAGTGGTGAAGGCATTTTGGATGAGTTGAAAAATCATCATCATCATCATGTCGCGCAGGCAGCACGAGTGTCCATAGCAATCTCTCACTAACCGTCCCTGTCGGTCATCGCCTCCAGGAGATCCTCCATGCAACTTCCGGAATCTACAAAGAGCTGATCGATGTAGGTTCTCGTTGGACGGCCCACACTTCCATGCCCATGTGCAGGTTTCCATAGGAGAACATCACTTATGAGTTCGCCCTTGCTTCTCCAGCAGTGTCCAGCATGTCTTGTTCGTTTTACTCGAACGGTTTGTGTGATAATGGGCAAGTGGCTGTACAGCTGCTTTTTAGTGGCGTGTTGCTTCCACGATTTGTTTAAGACTACGCAGCATTCTTGTGCAACTCCCATCTAGCATATTCTAGGCGCCTCTTAAGGGTCCAAGTGGTACAGTAGCATTGATACAACTACGGCTTGGAAGAATTGTCGCTTTAACTTATCAGTGAAATCAGAAAAAAAGTATAGCAATATGCCACATTCTCCGAACAATATTCAATAACATTCCTCAGATTTTGAATTCAGAGTTTTCTTTTCTACTAGACCAAGTGCCTTACCAATGCTAACGAGCCCATTCTGCCCTACTATTGTTAGTGGAGGGAGAAGATATGGAATCATGCCTTTTCCAAGATCATTAGCATGAAGAAAAATACAAACAGGTATTTGCCTCATACCCCACTTGTATGGGATGGACACAAGGCCTCGTTTAAACGTGGGCCCACCCACAAGCCGAAGCTCATGGGTGGGAAAGAACAAAAATTGCGTCGATCCCTTCGGCATTCCCATTAAGAGGGGCGCCTCAGGTGCTGGGCAATAAACCCAGCCCTGCCCCTTTAAGTCAAGGGGGCAGGTATTGACTGGGGGAAATCCTCCTGGGATCGATGCTATTAACTTGTAAAGATCCAGGACCGAAGCCACTGGACCCTCACCCTGTTGGGCGGGTTTACATGAAGAAAAATACAAACAGCCTCGTCTAGAATTTGAACTCGACACGTCGAGTCCATTTTCAACAGCGATAAGGGTTATGCAACTTTCAGTGTTACGGTAAGAATGTAGTAGTATTTCAACGTTATGGCTCTCACTTCGTAATGGCGTCATGATGTGTCATATAGAAATAATTGTATACTTATCTCTTTTTCTATGCTACGTGGAGAGGCTCGAATCTGGTTCCTGGGCTGACAAACGTTTTGAGCTTGGAACTGACTTAGGATGCTGGGGAACATTTTACTTTGTGCCATTTATAGATTTTAGTAATAACACTTGGCGATATCTTTTTCTCATGAGATTTTTATTTCTCCCCAAGTAAAAGTTGCCCTGAGCGAGAGCCACGTCTCGCCCAGTCAGCGAATTGATCCAAACTCACTCCTCACTCTCACCTCTTACTCTTAATCTTCCGCACTTTGCCACACATCTCTCAACCAATAGAAAAACACCACGTGATGCTGTGCTGACTCATCCTAACAGTTTTCCATGCTAACCTACTGTCTCTATCTATCTATCATGTTACAGTATTCGTTGTTCGACCTTATTTATTGATAGTGGGTAAAATTTGGTCGCTTGCCTGTCGAAGTGAGAGGGACAAGGGAACGAACGAAAATATAAAAAAGGACGTGCGAGTAACAGCAATAAGTTTACAACACATTTACTGTAACAATTACAAAGGGGAAATTTATTATTTGATTGGAAATGATTAAATGTTTAAATGTAAAGAAAAGTTCCTTATATGCAGGTTTAGGTATTTGCCCAACCCGTTCGTCATAGGTAGGATGTGACACAAGGTCGCAAGTATAGGGCATCCAGCATGGATTGAACTCGCTATTCAGTTGTAATGGATTTGCGAGACTGGCTTGCTAACTATTACACCATGATAGAATGGCCCTTATGTGTATGTGTGTGCAAGCGAACATTTCTTTGCAAGAGAAACAGCATTGTAGAAAGAGAATCTTGTATGAGAGCACGTGGCATGTTTTCCAGGCGATAATAATGGCGTTAATTACACGGCTATAATCTTTGTTCGTTGTGGCATGTCCACGAGTGAATGTGTCTGTCGGTATTCTTATGTGTGTGATAGCAAACTGTAGTTGGTAGATTGTGGGTAATACGAGTCGTTAGGCTAGTTTCCAACTGTTATCTTCTGTTGTCTGTGATCTTCCATGTCTTCTTGTCTGTTGTGATTTGTGAAAAGTTTCATTGGCCGCTTTTATACTAAACCAGTGGGTTCAGCCCGATCATAATTCAGATTCTTTTTTTTTTTTTTTTATTTAAATTTTTTTTTTTTTTAGATCTTTTATTGCCATTGGTTGAAATTTCGGAATCACGTGGTTTGGTCACAATTACGTCCGCGTTAGTTGGCGTTTTCTCCAAAATTTTCGCCTGGATGTCTGTAATTTCTGTTCGATATTTAGACTTGATGCACGGCTTATTTTCATTTATATTATTTTTCAAGGAATAGTTTTCTAATAAAGCAAATAATACCCAATTTGAAGAGTTGACAAACTATTTCTTCATTAATTACCAAATGAAAATTAATCATCTCTATCAATGTCTTTAAAAAACGAAATTTTGAATAGATTATATGCTTTATATTATAAAGAAAAACAAAACAACAACAACTTTACTTTGCTATATTTTTAGTTTTCAAAATAGTTGAATCTACCGAAAAATATAACCAGACACATATAACAGTAGTAATGTCTACCACCCAACAATTTTAATACTACGCATATAAGAGAAGCGACTATTAATGGTTGACTAGAAAAATGACTAAATAGAAAAAATAGTTTTTCTTTATTAAGTTAAGGAAAGCACAAAAAAGATGCGTGACGTTTTCTCGAGAGTTCAGACACTGAATCAAAATACCGGGAGGCATTTGAACATAAAAATAATCGTAATTATTGTTGTTGTAGTAGAAGTAGTAGTGGTAATGATAATACTACTAATAATAACAACAACCACCATCACAACCACAACCGTGGTTGATTGTAGCAAAGTCTAATATTTTTTTTGCGCACGCGCGAGAAGCTCCAATGTGTCGTCTGGTTGTCTGTCAATATATTTACATAGCGCCAGAAATGGAGGAAATAAAAAAAATGGAGACATAAGAAGATAAAGAAAAGGTTGAACAAAATTCATAAAAGAGGAGATAAAAAAAAATAGAAAAGCAAGAAAAAGAAAATAAACTGGTAAAAAAAAAAAGAAAGTCGAAAAAGATGTGGTGGTGGTGGTAATAGTAGTAGTAGTGGTTGGAACGGCTGGTGACAGACGCTGTAATGCTGATTACTAAATTGTGTAGATTAAGCTGGAGGCTGAAAGAAAGCTATTATTATAAGTAATGCATTAATGACATCAATGTTTCCCAGAAATTATTGTTTCCAGATACTTTTCTTATCTTTGATAATTGTTCGTCTAATTGCATTTTAAATGGTTTCATCTCATCCAGTATGTCAGATTGTTTGAAGGTGGAGAAGGCCATTGCTCAATTGATAAATTAGCTCTCTGTTTTTTTGTTTTTGTTCTTTTTTTTTTTTAGGAAGATTGTTGACCTTTGCTCACGTCATGGGTTGATAGAGTTTGAAATCAGACCTTATGCCCAACTTAGTTTATAGGCGTAGGAGGGAGTTTTTGACTAACGAGAAGAGAGCCCTTTGATTTGAATTTGATTTTTCCTTCCATTTAGGTTCCCATACCAAGGTTAAAGAGCCCAGTCTGTCCTACTATTATGATGTTTTCACGGGGACTCATATCATTTCCCAGGTTATAGGCAATTAAATTCGGATGAAGAAGACAACAAAAACAATTTCAGATTAAAAAAACAATATATATTCAGAAATGTACAAATTGCAAACTTAATGGCGTTTGCGACAAGACTTATCAGCTGAATGTTTGAAGGTATAGGAAGCAACTGAAAAGACGTCTCACGGTGTCTGCTCAACACTATAAGTGACTTTAGTCATGGAATTCAATTTAGGCGCCAATATCGTATATTGGCAATTCACCCTCTGGTGCCAGGGGCAGATAATTTATTCTAATTTTTCCGATACTTTTTACTCATAGTTGGAGGGAGAATATTGGATTCGTACCTTTTCAAAGGTATTAACGCTATGCCAAATGCAAACAGCCGCGTCCAGGATTTGAACTTATGTCACCGTGTATATTTCCTATTATGGTAATTATTCCACCACGTGCCTCGAACTAAAGACTGACAGAAAACTGCAAGAGAACCACAACGAAATACTAAAAAAAAAGCAAGAACAGTCTTCCATTCATGAATGAATATGTCTTAGCGATTTGAATCAACAAATGAACGTCTCGGTATCGAATTATGTTTCTGACGTCAATCGACCAATGGATATATAATTCGTTTATTAAAAATATTCAGTGATGTTCTTAGTATTAGTGTTATTAATATATCATACAATATTTTAGGGGGAAAGTGAGAGGGGCTCTCAAAGTAGTATTGACTAACAAGAAGAGAGACCCTTTGGTTTGAATTCATAGTTTTCGTTCTGGTTGCCATATCAATGTTAAAGGGTACAGTCTGTCCTACTATTTACCCATAGCTGGAGGGAGAATAGTTGGATTCGTACCTTTCCCAATGGTATTAGAGTTCAACTCTAAAGGAGATAACTGATAATTTTAAGTTTAATCTAATACAAGGAAATATGAAAGGAAAATTTAATATAAAGATTGTGTAGAGCCTATGGCTGCTTTGAAAAATGAGTGCACGAGATGATGCGTCTTGCACGGGGTTGATAACTAACTAACGCAGGGGAAATATCCCACTATCTTATCCACGAAAACGGGTTCGAAAACAGACCACTAGCAATGGTGAGAAATATCCTGCTATCAAACCCACCAAGTAGACTAGAGGTATTTATATGGTTTAGTCTGACAAAGTCACAATTATGGGGACACATAGTGAGGATCAAACTCTCTACAATAGTAGCAGCCTTCTGAACTAGCTTGTTAGCTATTTCCCATGACGAGGTACGCTTTCATATTTACCCCCCCCCCAAAAAAAAACAACCTAAAACAAAGAAATAAAAACAATTAGATTAATCTGGTACAAATCTACAAGTGTCATGACACCCGGTAAGGAACGAATTCACTTCTTTAGTAATAGTCTGCTAGACCAGCTTGGTAATCATTGCTCTCGAAAAGATATGCCCAACTACGACTATTTTATTGTAGCTACGGTAATATCTGAATTCATGAACAAAACCTAATTTAAAAAAAAAAGCATAAATGTATAAAATCATGGCCTTGTAGCAGACTTAACTGAATAAAGGCAATAATTTCAAACCATTATCTGATTCTTCAACTTCAACCAATGGTATGATGGTAAATCAAACGAAACCGAGGGTAACCTTCCAAGTCAATTATATCCAATAATAGGTTGAGAAGAATGTTGTCAATTCCACCTCTCATCATAAAATGCGATGCTAATAGTATTAACAATGGGAGATCGATTCTGAATTGTAACATCTCCGAAATATTTTCATTTAGAGTTCAAGTGAACCTTACACCAATAACCACATTTGGCTCATTTCTTTTCCCGCCCAGCGATAGATGAACCCCCCCTCATACCCCATCCTCTTTTATCCAGAACTTTTACTCAGAGTTGCATGACGGAAATGGTATAGAATTTTATTAACATTCAGGTTGGTTGGGCACCACTCCCGGTTTATTTCATCGGCTCACTAAGACCCTAATTCATTCTCTCTCTCTCATACACACGCGTGTCTCTGTGTGTGTGTGTAGGTGGGTGTGGGGGGTGTATTCAGACGTAGAATAAAGAGAAGGAGATTGGAAAATTTCAATTTGTCTGACCACTTCAAACAATATCGTTTTTTTTTTATTCGTCCCTGACCTCTGCACCAAAAGCAGCGCCATCGAAAGGCAGAGACAAAACAATGTTCTGCCAATACCCTGTCCCTCCATAGGAATATTTATTGATTACTTTATATGTGTTACATTGTCAAGGCTACATCAGCATGACCTGTACTCAGTTGGTCACGTGATTCGCGATGTGTACTTTGACATGTGTCTTCTCTCAACCACAAAAACACACCCACCCACCCACGCCCATAAACACTCTAGTCAAACAACGTTAATCTTGCCATTAATGAGGAACACTCAAATGATTTAAAATTACAAATGTTTTAAACAACCACCACAAATACTAAATGTACATTAGCCGTTATTTTCATGTAGAACGGCGACAAAATGAAAACAGAGAGACACGAGTGAAAACGGATCAACGTCATTCAACGTAATCTAAATCCTCAGTATTTAAAATGTCTTCATCATTATGATTTAATGACAATTTAAAAAAGATAGCAATGTTGATCTGTTTTTGAAACAACTCATACTATATTCCTTTCTTCTTCAACTTGTTTTTACATCATCAGCGCATTTTCATTTTATTTGAGAGAACTAGCTATTCTTTTTTTCTTCTTTGTTCATTGTTGACAATTACTAATACGAGCAAAAATATGCACCCTCCGGGCGCAAGTATTTAAGTTTTAATGTAATGAAATATTTTAAATTAGAAAGACTAATGAAACTAAATAAGAATGCAGATAAAATGATTTGAAACAGAGGGGCTATAATCGAAAAATAGAACAACTTTGAAACTAACTTTTACTTTATTTTTCCATCACTCCGTCTTTTCCTAATTTAACTATTTAGTTAAAATAGGAAGTAAAGAATAAAATTAGTTATTTCTTCTTGTTAATGGATTTCTTTTAAGATTTATCCCCGAGACTTTTGCTCATATTCATTAAGATAAAACCAAACAATTAGAAATTAATAATACATAGCACATATTTATTAAAATCAAATTTTTAATATCAATATGCAAATCAGCATTCCTGTTCACACTGTAAACCGCTGTTTTGTTGTATATATGAATACAGTTGTATGTCATTAGTATGTAGATAAGGACAACAACGCCGGTAGTCCAGTGGTTTCGGCCCTGGATCTTTACGAGTTAATAGCGTCGATCCCAGGGGCTATCCTCCCAGGCAACACCTGCCCCCTTGATTTAAAGGGGCAGGGCTGGGTTTATTGCCCAGTGCCTGAGGCGCCCCCCTTGAGGAGGAATGCCGACGGAATCGACGCAGTTTTTTCCACCTACCACCCATGAGTCTCGGCTTGTGGGTGGTCCCACATAAAAATTTCCTTGTGTCACGCCCTCATAAGTGGGATGAGAGGCAAATACCTGTAGATAAGGCCAACAGCATTAATAATGTAAAACAGTTTTATTAATAACCGAGGTTTAGATAAAAAATAAAATCATGGAGAATGTGACGTAAATAACTAAGGGAATTGTGACTTGAGAAGTGATATAGTTTCGGTTACAGACAGACAAACACACAATCTCCATTATTTGAATTATTGAACAGAAAGAGTTTATTTTTGTCCAGTTAATGAGCCACAGTATTATATTTCCATGTTCATCTTTGGATATAGTTTCGTGTAGCGTGTTATTTGTCCTGGATATTAAGGTCGTTGTTCTTTTATAAATTCATTAAATGAACATGACACCGGATGATAGGATATGATCAACTCTAATTCATTCGATCAATATCGCATAATGTTGAAATATTGACAAGCTAATATTTCAATATTTCTTAGAATTGACAAAACAAAAGAAAAATACAAGCTTATTACATAATAAAATTGCAATTCTAGATCTTTACTAAATCATTTATGTGAAAATAGACCTTCAACCGTGTGTCAAGTCTGCGTTGTTTAGATTTTGAAGATAAATTGTAGTCATTATGCGTCGTTTAACTCAGTAGAGCACCCGCCTTAGAATCACAAGGTTCTGAGTTCGATACCGGTCCCTCTCAGCGTATGAGTAGCACAGATTGGGTAATTAATCTGTGCGGTCAAGTGGGTAGTTGGCGGTAGGTGTGGCGCTCCACCCAGAAAAATCTCCTAGCCTTGCGCTAGCGAAAAGGGGATAGTCTCTTCGCTGTCCGGCTAATACCAACAATAGGCCACTATGTCAACATACATATATACTATAAATTATTTGGACGAGAATCTTTTCTTTGACATTTCCATCACTATGTCAGAGATTGTTCCTTGCTACTGGTACCATGTAAACTAGAACAACGTGTCACTTTTAAAGGAGATAGGACAACGGGGTGGTTTCTTGGTAGTAACTGAGAGATTCCCTTAAGGAGAATTACTTGGCATACCATCCGACGGCCTAATGGGATATGATGATGTTTCGGCTGCTCCGTTCTCCAGTTTTCATCAGTTGCACCCGATAAATCTTTTAACCTAGGTAGTTGCGAAACAAAGGAGATCATAAAGGGGAAGATACCCATGTCACAAAATCCCCTAAAGCCTTTGCATTGCTTTAACATTGAAAAATATTGCCTATCTGTTGCCACTTTACTCCTGAACTGTAAATGCGTGGAATTTGAAAGTGGGTGTGAAGGTGAAGCTTTGAAAAATCTGAAGCAGTTTTTATTGGACACTGGAGGGGTGTCCGGCTGAGCTCTTGAACCCACCCCACCGGATCGTAGCGTTGGTACGCCAATGAGTCTATGTTTTTATTATCTCAGAATAATTCGGAGATTTGAATGTCAAAAACACTGCTAAAATTTTGTTCATAACATTTTAACTTTTCTAAATATTTGTTAACAAAAACTTTAAAGTGCTAATTGAATGTTTGACGCTGGAATCTTTGAAATAAAATCTGTTCATAGGAAGTTGTTTGCACATCATACAATATTCTCGTTAACGCAAATTTAGAATAAATTTAGTTTTCTGTTCAGTCGCAAAGCAAATTGTTTAAAAGCTTTTAGTCTTGAACAACAAGACGGCAGACAATACATTGAAAAGAAATTGTCTGTACAGAAACGACAAATAATAAACACTACAGAAAAAAAACTTAAAAAAAGAAAGAAGCAAAAAAAAAAGGAGAATGTATTACATGAAAAGTTACAAAGAAAAATGAGAATATCAAAATAGATAAATGCTACAAACATCTGAAGAAGACCTAAGAATACGTCGACTGAAACGTTGTGTAAAAATTAACAGCGATCAAGACAATAACCAAAAATATAAGTAACACTTGTGGGGGCGGGTAGTGTAATTCAAATTCTAAATTCAAACCGAAAGGGTTCTCTTCTCGTTAGTCGAAAAATACTTTAATACTACTTTAATCCTGGACTAGCAGATGCGGCCACACATATTGCAATAGAAATTTCCATCTGCATTCTGTGGTGCATGACGACGAAGATCTCATCGCTCCGCAGCACTATTGAGCTCCTGTGCGGCACGTGTCTCGCCCTGTCGGTTGGAGGCCAGGTCTTGCCTAACCAAGGCTGAAGAGCCCGGTCTGTCCTACTATTTACCCATAGCTGGAGGGAGTATAGTTGGATGCATACCTTTCCCAAGGGTATTAGCGCTATGTGAAATGTAAACAGCCTTGTCCAGGATTTGAACTCGGGTGAACGAGTCCATTTCATTATGTCACGTGCCTCCAAAATTCAAAGATGGGAAATATGATATGTAGGATGGGCACGACACTAAGAAGACGTGTGCAACATGGCTACTTTAAAATCGACTCGGCCTAAAAAAAAAACAAAAAAAACAGAATAATTGAAGACAGGGGTACTTAACTGACCCCATATCCAGACGTTGTATCAAGGCGAATTCTGGTATCAGCAGCAGCAATCAGCGGTCTGCAACCCAAAAAATAAAACTTCCTCTCACGTTCGGTCGGTCAAATTACTGCCACTTCCGGACGGGGCTGGTGAAAACTTCACAATACTTTCGACTTGGTATTGTTTCATTTTTTTTTGTTTTTTGAAAAGTAAACATCTTCAGCTAGATAACCGTCAATACTGAAAAGGCGTGAACAACAGGAATCTCTTTCGATATGAACTTTATTCGATTGACGGGTAGTGAGAGAGAGAGAGAGAGAGAGAGAGAGAGAAGAGAGAGATTTAAAAATCGTCCCTAACTTCTTAGCCGTATGCTATTTGATTTCTGGCGATCCACCTTCTGTTCTGTTGTCTAAAACCTTTTTCCTCTAACGTCTCGTGCTGATATCGTCTTTTCCTTAATCAAGGGTCTTAAGTATTTATTGTTTGTCAAAATCTAGAACTACAATGGAGTTGATTCTAATTCATCCATCAACCATTAATCATTCCACTAAGTGCCTACCTGTTTCTGTTGCCGCCCTAACTTTCGTTTATTTCGTATCCGGGTCACTGGTTTGAAATTTCTAGAATTTACTGACAACGTTTATTGACGATGCAATAAACCTATTTGTTACACTAAAAAGTACCCACTATTCTGTGGTAAAGAACAGCTTTACGTTATAGCTTTCCCCTTATTTTACCTTGTTGAATCAGGATTTAGTCGTATTTTTCTGTCATATCAAAAACTTGTAATAGACTCAACTTTGTGAAAAAAGGTGATCTTCGACTATTATTGAACTTGATGGAACCGAATATAAAAACTCGCCGAGCAGCATCAACCACAGAGATCTCTTTGAATAAATTTACATTTTTTTCTTAAATTACTCACTTAGGCCTATCTTAAAATGGTTCATTATGAATTATTTACTAGTGTACATAAATGCTCTCTATTGAATTTAATGGTTAAATATGTTTATTTGCAATAAATTTGTTTTCCTTCAAAAACATAAGCATTTACTATTTCTTTTTTATTAGTGAAAAATATAAGAAGCTTTTTTTCTGTGGAATGGCTATGAGGATCTATAAAAGATAAAGAGGAAAAGGTACACATAGGCTAAAAATATTGAGGATGACTGGTTTAGAACATAGTGGTATGCATATGTGGTAAGGAGACCACCGATCTGGCACGTTTTAGACAAATTCCCTATTATTTGTTATAAATGTTGGACACGATATTTGACACTCAATGTCAAAGAAATGGTTAACTAGCTAACATTGCAGATCATGAACGACTGTTAGGCAAATTTAACTTTATGTGCTTAACACTTATAAACAAGTCTGTTTAAGACAGAGATAAGTTCAGAAAAATAAAGGTCTCTTTCTGTGAAGCAACAGTCAACAATCTAGTCGAGTAGACCATTATAATTGTAGTATGTGTTGTATTAGTTAAGCCCCTTAGACTAACCGAAAAAAAAAACTAAACTTATCCGCCCTTGATTTGCATACTTCCGGTAATGGCTACTGTGAATAAACACTTTTGTTAAAACACAGCCCTTTGTTCGACTGCTTAATCTGAAGGCATCCTGGTAAACTAACCCCATATAACATAACAGTGTGTTCGTATAAAAAAATATAACTAAGGTAGGTGGGTTGTCTCCCTTGGTCGACGGACCCCTTTTCAAACCAACCAATCACTGGCCTGCAAATTTCGGCGCCAGAAATTGAAGATATAAATTTTCCTCTCTTTTCAACCAGCATCTCATTGAGGCGGACGTAAAAATTGTCGCTCTCTCTAAGTCAGCAGAAATAGAAAATGGCCGTCGTAAGTACGATAACTTATTATAAACATTCCAATGACTCAGTTAAGTGGACTTGTATTATTTTATATTTATATAATTGATATTTTCCGCATACAATACTATCGTTTGCAACAGAAATTATTACGGGTATATTTTCTTGTATGTATAAATGTAATAATATAGTGTTATTTGAAATTCCAAGTTGTTAATGTAGCGTGTCTTGGATAGGAATATCCTAGAGCAGCCCATCCCTCCATTGGTCTACAACTGGTTTGAATTTCCCCCCTTCTAGTTGCCATAGAAAGGTGAAAGAGTCCAGTGTCACCAACTATTTACCCATAGGTGGAGGTAGAATAGTGGAGTTCATACCTTATCTATGTGAGATGCAAACAGGACTTTAACTTGGGTAGGTGAGTCCACTTCCTATCGCGATAACCGTTGCGATACGAGTGCCTGTGTAGGAAAATTACCTCGTCATAAAGCAGTGGTTAACAAGGTAGTTTCGTAAACTATTAGTGTTATAGTGATTTCAATTCTCACCGGATGTCACACAGTTTCGGCTTTTACCAGACTCAGCTTAGTAGATAACGGTTGCGTAACACGAAGAGTTTGATACGTTTACCGCTTAGGATATTTCTATGACAGCTGTTTATTATTGCATATTGAATCCAATTTTTACTCTTCAGTGAGTGAGTGTATTTATTTACCAACCCCTCCTCTACTCATAGTTGGATTCATACTGATTGGGACAGTAAAATACGTTTATTTCTATGTATGGAGCGCCTTTCCATGATTGGACATAGCAATCATGTGATGCGCCTAGAAATTTTGGTGCCCATATTCAATATATACATTCGGACCATTACCACGAGCAGTCGACCAGAAATTATCTCTGGGAATCTGACTTTATAGAATATACCATATATCTTCAATTTCTCTCCCCATTACACTGGTAAGTCTCTCAAACTTGACTCTCTATATAGGATACTGTTAGTCATTGTTTTGTTAATTAAACCTTTAGAATTGAACTAAGTTTTAATCAATTTATTTGTAGTTGTTAGTATACCCTTCTCAAGGGTATTAGCGCTATGTGAAATGCAATTAGCCTCGTCCAGGATCTGAAATCGTTTCGCTGTGTACATTTCCTACGACGATAACCATTACACAACGCGCCTCCCGTGTGCGTGTATAGTGTTCTGTAGTTCATGCTTGTTTCAAAGTTATGGAAACGAGTTCATGCCAGTGGTAGAATTGAACACAGTTGATAAACTCCCTTGTTTATATCAACGATTTAAACTAATGGGACAAAAAAAATATAAAAAGATAGAAGCGTGAAAATGTCGTTCAGTTTTACAAATGAGTGAATAAAACATTTGACAATTGGTTTATATATATACCCCCCCCAAAAAAACAAAAAAACAAAAAAAACAAAAAAAAAACCGCGACAAAAGCGATTAAACAGTCCTGACGATAGAAATCACCTCAACCGAAACAGATCAATATAAAACAATGATAGGAGGAAATTGGAAGATCACGTGATCTCTATCGTTGGAAACCCAAATCCGCAGATTTCCCTTTGGCAATCTGGGGATATTTACTCCATTTGCTAATGCATGTTCTTTGATTCACTTGTATCGATTGATTCACTTGACCCTCATCTCATAATGGAACGCTGCTGATAAATGGCTAAGGTAGGTGAGTATCTATCATCGACCAGAGTCAGTGGTTCTTGTCTTGTGCTCAGGTAAAAGCTGAAAGTGTTGAATATTGACTCAACAAAAAAGACTGATCGGCCGTCCTCACTTGCAAGAATGGCACAATACAAAGATTTCCATACCTATTTACCACTCGAATAATGGAGGCGAGTCGTAGGAAATTGACTCGTCGACCCGAGTTCAAATCCTGGACGAAGCTGTTTGCATTTCACATACCTTGGGAAAGGTATGAATCCAATTCTCCCTCCAGCTATGGGTAAATAGCAGGGCAGACTGGGCTCTTTTAACGTTGGCTAGGTAACCAGTCTAGGAGAAGGAAAACTCTGAATTCAAACTTGTTAAACTCTGCTAAATAAATTGACCTTGTGTCGCATCCTGCTCATGCGGAATGATTGGTGTATATATATATATATATATATATATATATATATATATATATATATATATATATAATATATATATATACGAATAATGAAATAACCTTTTAGTAGCAAAATCGTTGATTATTTCCTACCAACGCGAAGAGTCAGTGTTTCAGTTCAGCTCAGCTCATAGACAATATTTCGAATATTGGTGCTCTGTCAGTGGGGCTTGGAATATGTTGAGTGTATCACCCCTGCAGACCCCCCCTAGGCAGTGTCCTTGGTTTTACATTAAACTGCATCTAGTGGCCCCAGCTCTGGGGAGTGTGGAGTACCCCTTCATTGCCATTACTCCTAGATCCAACCTAACCCGGAGTGGTAGTACCTGTTAGTGTCTCAACAATAGATCTGTTTAAATAGGAATACTTGATATCATATGATCGTGCACAAATTAAGAAACTACACAAAAAATGTAAATATAAACATACAATGGACGCATTTCCCTAACCTTTAGGTATAAAATAACCCCAGACGGGTTGACATGCCGTTAAAATCAATCAACCGAATGTTGATTTAAAAAAAAATAGTAACCCATCTCGTCATCTCTATTGATACGGCAGCATCTTCCCATTCTTACTTCACTTTCCCATCTCCTCGAGACAGTATTTCATTTCCGGCCTCTTTCATTTAACCTTGTGTCATACTTGGCTAAAATCAGAAAATAAGAACATATCTCTCAACAGATCACAATGATGTCATGCAGATAAGGTTATTTTTCCAATATTACTTGCACGTATTTGAGATGTTAAATGTTTTAATTTTAATATATTTTGATTAAACAAATGTCAAGATATATATACCACCCAGTCGGCTGGTACTGTAGAATACATCGACTGCACCTCTGCAGAGTGTACCCCCCCCCCCAATGGAATCACTTGTTAAACTGCATCTAGTGGTGAAATTCCAGTTCTGGGGAATGTGGAGTACCTCTTGATCACCATTACTCTCAGTTCCACTCTGACCCTGAGTAGTAGTATTTATTAGAGTCCCACATATGTCTTGAACAGAAAAAATAAGAATAAAAATGTGTTTTAAAAAGATTGAGTTAAGAATTTTAATACCCATCAATAATGAATAAAACAAAACGTCTTCAGCAAAAAATACTCCAACAAGGGATGTCATGTCGTAAAATCTATCCAACAAACTATTACTTGCATATATTTAAGATGTTCAATGTTTTAATTCTAATATATTCTAATTAAACAAATGTAAAGATAAATATATGCTCAGAAATGACCTAATAGGTGTAGCATAATAAAAAGCGATATTTCATGTGGGTGGGGGCCCATTGTATTTAATTTTTCTTTTCGCTTTAGGATACAAAAAAAAAAAGTAAGAAAAAAAAAGAAATCATTTGAAACATTTCAAGAGGCCGTCAATGGCGCGAACATCAGCCGGTCGCTTGAGACATTAACAAGTGTGTAAATGCCTGGATTGTTCTTTGTCTAAAAGCAGACGACATGAACATTTTCAGCGATGATTCGATGGAAGAAGAAAAGAAAATATGACAAGTAAAATAATTGCCAAATGTTGATAAATGACGAGCTAAAAAAATGTAAAAAACTTTTTTATTTCTAAAAAAATAAAAAAATAAAATCTTATTTCTCGGCAAACGATTCACTTGATAATTTTTTTTCTATATTTACAGTCAGGGCAAAACTGAATTGGTTGTCCTGTGTGCTTGTTTGCTGAGTGGAAAAAAAAAAGAAGAATTAATAAGAAATATTGAAATTACTTTTGATAACAAAAGAACTTTCATAGAATTTCTAGTTTGAGTTGATATGAATAGAATTTTATTAATTTGTGTGTGTGTGTGTGTGTGTGTGTGTGTGTGCGCGTTGGGTGCTGAGAATAAGAAGTATAGTTGTTTCGAGTTTTGTTCAAATATGAAATTGTTCAAGTGTTCTTCTGTTTGCCAGTGGGAAAAAAAGAAATCTTAATCTGTTCATCTCTTTTTCGCTCAGTTAATTGATCTCTCCCTCTCCCCTCTCTCTCTTCTCTCTCCCCTGTCTCTCTTTATATATATATATATATATATATATATATATAATCTGATGATCTCACTTTCTACATAATGATTTATCTTTCTATCTCTGTCTATTGAATAGTTCAATGTCTATTTATCTTTCTGGATTTGATCATGTCTGTCTATTTGTCTCTCTCTCCCCCCTCTCTGTCTCTCTGATTTTTTAAAAATCTCTAATGATTTCTCTCTCTCTCTCCCCCCTCTCTCTCTTGGTTTTTTAAAAAAATCTCTAATGATTTCTCTCTGTCTGTCTCTCTGATTTTTAAAAAAATCTCTAATGATTTCTCTCTGTCTGTCTCTCTGGTTTTTAAAAAAATCTCTAATGATTTCTCTCTCTCTCTCTCTTCTCTCTCTCTCTTCTAAAAAAATCTCTAATGATCTCTCTCTCTCTCTCTCTCTCTCTCTCTCTCTCTCTCTCTCTCTCTCTGATTTAAAAAAATCTCTAATGATTTCTCTCTCTTCTCTCTCCCCCTCTCTCTGTCTCTCTGATTTAAAAAAAATCTCTAATGATTTCTCTCTCTCTCTCTCTCTCTCTCTCTGATTTTAAAAAAATCTCTATGATTTCTCTCTCTCTCTCTCTCTGATTTTTAAAAAATCTCTATGATTTCTCTCTCTCTCTCTCTGATTTTTAAAAAATCTCTAATGATTTCTCTTTCTCCCTCTCTTTTTTTGATATATTTCTATGTCTTTCTGTATTTATTCATGTCTGTCTGTATCTCAATCTGATCAGTCTTCTGTCTTAAGACCTCTCTCTCTCTCCCCCCTATCTCAATCTGATCACATTGTTCGTTATGTATTTATCTTTTTCAATTTGATGATCTCTCGGCCCCCTCCTCTCTCTCTCTCTCATGATAAATGCCTAGCAAGTTCGTCTTACAGAGTATTATTTCTATAGTGAATTCAATCCTCACAGAGCGCTACTAATGGCCTTGTATCAAACTAAGCAGCTGAGTAAATACATAGAATAAATAATTAAGCATGTAAAGTTGGAGATGCCAAAATGCCTTTTAAGCAGACTTTTATATAATAATAATAATAATAATAGCACTGAGAAAATCTCGAAGTGCTGAAAGAAAATCTGACATTAAATTACCGACCTTTAAAAAAGGGACAAATTGTTTGTATTTAATGGAAGATAAAAATGAAAAAGGAATCAGATTTTAGAAAAAGCCAATTGGCACGGGGATGGGTGGAGGTAGAGACGTTGGGGGACCAAAATATATTCTAAATCATGAGACAAAACTTTTGGATCAGAACTTTTCGTGACTAGTGCTAAAAAAGTTACGCCGAAGTTTTATATGGCTCTAAGAAAAGTCTATTTACTGAATTGGATGAGGTATAAAGAGACTGAAAACGGAAGTTGTATAGGAGGAGAACTGTGAGAGAAGATGTCGGTTGCAGCAGCAGCAGCAGCAGGAGCCTGAGGTGCCTGCAAGCACCTGGCAAATCAAATACTTGACCGACATTGTTCAATTGCCATCGACTATTTTGATTTACACTTGCGAACCTGTATGTCAGTTTAGAACACATTTTCGGCCTTTTGAAAACATAGTTCAGTATTTTTGAAGACGAAATAAAATGTAGCAAAAATTGGATTTGTCACGAATATAATCATTTTTATCTAAAAATAGCTTAAAGACCGACTTCCGTGGCCCTTAAGTTGTATTATAGTTAAATGTAGATAAATTAGAAGAAATACTCTGATTAGAATTAGCGATCATGGTGTAATGGTCATAGGAAATGGACATGGCGACCTCAAATTCTGGATGAGGCTGTTTGCATTTCCCATAGTGCTAATACTCTCAAGAAAAGCATGAACTATTTTCCTTCCAGGTATTGGTAAATTAGTAGGGCAGACTGGGATCTTTAACTTTTGTATGGCAACACCGTTTTAGGAGAAGGAAAATTCTGATTTCAAACCTGTTAAATCCACTTAAAAATTACCTTATATCGCGTCCTGCTAGTGCCGAGGAGGTGGATACATATAAATAATTAGAATTTAAAAGTTTTTTTTCCCATTGATGAATTTTAATGATTGAGGGTGAGTGCGATTGCAGACTAACACTACAGTTACAATTGTTTTTATCTATTCTCTAAGCGATTACCATTGCGCTAACAAAAATGGCTCTTCAGTTTACCATTTTTGTTGCTGCGTAACAGTTACACACAACAATCTGGTCAATAAGTAAACTAGTAAAATAAAAAAACGCCCTCTGGGTGACGTAAAATAAATATTGCCTGAGGGGATGGGAGTTGAAAATTTGATATCAGAGAGTTTGTATCATAAGTAAAGTAAAATCATCAAATTTATCAAAGGAGTAAAAAATAAATTTATTAAAGGAGTAAAAAAAAAAAAAATGAAATGGAAACTTAGTTCTGATAACTTTAAATAGATATTAAAATAAAACAAACTATACATAGATAGATAATACCAGGTATGTATTTATTCAAACTTGTTTTAAAAAAAACAAAACAATGAGGACTGTCTAACATTGCATGCTGAAATTTTGAGTGTATTTATTCTATATTATGATAATTTTGGGTAATGTGACGTAAGCAGTGACGTAGTTTTTGTTACAGACAAAAACTGGAAGCGAATCTCCATTATTAATAGATGTTAAGGGTGAAACTATCTTTTCTTCTTGAAATAATATCGGTAAAATCTAGTAGAAGAAAAGTCCAAATTTGTTGAAAGGTCATTCTTTTTATTGTTCGGTTAAGCGTCCGATAAAAATACGCGCAATTGACAAAGGAAGAAAATGTTGTAAGCCCCGGAATTATTCATTAGTAGTTAATTTTGTGCATCAAAAATCTTATTGATAATCATAATAAAATTAAAATTAATAGAAAGAATATTTAAAACCAATTAAAACAACGAAAATCATAACATAAAATTAATAGAAAAGAATATTTTAAAACCAATTAAACAACGAAAATCATAACATAAAAATTAATAGAAAAGAATATTTAAAACCAATTAAACAACGAAATCCTTTGTATAATTTATTTCATACGCAATGAACTTTTTCACGTTATTTGTCCACTAAGAATCGTTTAAGAGAACTTTATGAACTAACATTTTTTTTAGATTTATTATAAAACTAGCATGTGGAATAGTCTGTGGAAAATTAATGTCTATAAATATACCCATGGATTTTATTCAACAAACTCTGATCTATTAAATGTTGCTCAAAATATCAATACCAGGGGGCAATAAATTAAAACTCTTTAAAAAATGTGCAAAACAAATGCAAGACAAAATTATTTTAGTAACAGAGAGGGGTAAATACATGGAATGAATTACCATCATCAATAGTGAATACTCCATCTCTGAACTCCTTTTAAGCAAGGTTGGATAATCTGTGGAAAGATTATAAATATTCTGTGGAATTAAAATGAATGTTAAGGAACAGCTGACAGGTCGCAGACCAAATATAATAGCTGGAAAAGATATTATTATTATTTCGACTGGTATTTCGTTCATCTTAGCTTTCGTTTATTTTTATTCTTTTTCTCATTTTATTTTTTTAGTGTAACTTTTTAGACAGTCATTCTACGGCCGTCAGCAAACAGTACGGGAACAGAAGAAAACAATAATAGGCCTCTTGTGACATTTAGTCGGGAAGCTTGTCTTTATTGTTGATCTGTGCTACTTGTGAATGGCTTTGAAATGACAGTCAAAAATTTCTGTAGTTATTCAATTAGTGTGTTGCAATGTATAACAGTTTCTCAATTAAAGAAAAAGACAATTTATTCTCTAATTTCTATACAGTCCGTTCATTAAATGCATTGTTTCATATCGTCTCAAAATACCGAAAGAGGATGTTCTGATTTTTGGCATTCTATAGTTCATATGCCGGCTTAGCTCAGTCGGTAGAGCATCCGCCTCGATACCACAAGGTTCCGGGTTCAATACCGGCCCTCGCCTACTCAGCGCATGAACATTGGCTTGAAAAAGGGATAGACTCTCTTGCTGTCCGGCTGATACCGACAATAGACCACCCACTTTACTTTTACTTACACTCCACTTCAGCCCTTACTGAGGCTAAACGGTCGGTCGGAAAGGCCCCCTCTATTCAATCAACTGGTTACGTCAAGCTCCTATATGATTGTCCCGTCTACATTGCCCCGTTATGGCAAATCTCCAACCCCTTTTATCATATATGTGCTAGAAGGGAGTAGCTGAGGATCTTTAGTATTCTGGGCCTGACGTTGAACTGCATCTCCAATTCTAGAGCTCTGGGGAGTGTGGAGTACCCCTTGATCGCCATTACGCCCGGGTTCACCCTGAATTTGAATGACAGTACCTGTTACAGCCAAATCTATGGGTTAAATAGAAGAAGAGTTAAAAATGTGCTTAAAAACAAATTGTTAACATTTTTTCAATAACCATCAAGAATGAATAAAACAATATCTTCGGTATAAAATAACCCAACAAGGGTAGACATGCCGTAAAATCCGACCAGCCAACCAACTTTTACTTACAATTCGTAGACAGAACAATTGTGGAACAAGACTGGAACATCTTGCGATAACGAAGTGTCTGACATTTAATTGTTATTTACTTTCTTTCTCTCTTTCTTGGATTTTACGGCACGTCAAACTTTGTTGGGTTATTTTATGCTGAAGACGTTTTGTTCTGTTCATTCTTGATGAGTATTGAACATTTTTCTGAACTAATTTTTAAACACATTTTTTGTTAACACATTTCCTTCTATTTAACCCATAGATGAGACCCTAAAATGTACAACCACTCCGGGTCAGATAGGACTGGGAATAATGCGATGCAGTTTAACGTCATACCAGGACACTAAGACCCTCAGCCATCGCCTTCTAGCACATATATGATAAAAAGGGTTGGTGTTTTCTCAAGGGCAATAGAGTAGGGACAATCATATATGTGCTGGGCTTGACATGACCAGCCGATTGATCGTAAAGGCCTCTCCGACGCCCTTCTAACCCAAGTAAGTGACAAAGTAGAGTGTTGCAAATCATGGACTGCTCAGCCATCAGGATTCCGTCCTGAAGCATCACGGGTCACCACCACGGCTAACAAGTGACTGCATTGGGGAGGGTCTTACCACTATACAGAGGTGCAGTCGGCGTATTCTACAAAACGACAAGAGGTGGTTGTTATTTACTAAGTTTAGCTTAGTTTAGACACAAAGGAGAACCCGGTGAGAATGGTATTCACTAGTTATGATCTTCTGACTGAGGTTACTAGCCATTATACCACACAAGATGCCACAATGGATTTACGTATATGCAAGAAGCTTTTTGTTACTATTAACTCGAAGTTTTTAAAAACTCAGCCTAAATATGCATTAGGAAAGCAAAAAATATGAACGATTGTTTTTTTTTTTTTCATATATATATCCGCCAGCATCAAGTAAGCTGACAAATTAATATCAGCAAAACAAAATATCTATTAATAATGGAGATTCGGTTTGAATTTGTCTGTAACCTTAACTATGTCACTGCTTACGTCACATTACCAGAAATCGTCAATACAGAGAATAAAGAACAATCCTATTTAAATCAATTTAAATTCAACTGAGAGAAACTTGATTTTATTAGAAAGAAAGCATATTAATTTGAATTTTGACAAAACTATTTTTATGTTTACCATTAAAAAATATATGATTTCAAAGATCTGTTTGCATTTTTTAACGAAAGAGCGTGGCAAAAAAACCGTTACACGTACAAAAGTACGTGTAACGGATTTTTTGCCACGCTCTTTCGTCGATAAAATTGAGATAACATTAAAAAAAGATGTTTTACACTAAAATTAAAATATTCGTTCAATTCTAATAAAATTTTATAGAATTATGTATGAGTGTATTCTTTAAAAAAAAAAAAATTGTCGTTTGTCGTAAAACAAAATAAACTTTAGACAATATCTTTCAAAAATTAATTTTTACACCACCCACCGGGCGGTTTTTTATTATTCCATTTAATAAAAAAAAAAAAAAAAAAAAGATTAAATATCCAAAATTATATAAACTAGCAAATATATGCACCCTCCGGGTGCAAGTATTTAAGTTTTAATGCAATAAGATATTGTATTAAATTAGAAAGGCTAATGAAACTAAATAAGAATGCAGATAAAAGATTTGAAACAGAGGGAGTATAATCGAAAAATAGAACAACTGAAACTTACTCTTCCATCAATCTCGTCTTTCATTGTTATTTTTTCTAATTTAAAGAGGAAGTAAAAAATAAAATGACAGTTATTTGGTCGTGTTAATGGATTTCATTTAAGATTCATTGAAGAGATGTTTGCTTATATTCATTAAAATAAAACCAAACAATTAGAAATCAATAATACTAAGCATATATTTATTAAAATCAAATTTTAAATATCAATATGCAAATTAGCCTTCCTGTTCACACTGTAAACCTCTATTTTATTGTATATATAAATATAATTGCATGTTATTAATATGTGGATATGGTCAACAGTATTAATAATGTTTAACACTTTTATTAATAATTGAGGTTTAAATAAAAATAAAATCATGAAGAATGTAGCATAAATAACTAAGGGAATTGTGACTTGAGTAGTAATAGAGTTTCGGCTACAGACAGAAAAACACACAATCTCCATTATAATAAGATTAAGCAAATCAGTCAACAAATCCAATAATAAAAAGTATATGTCATCGTCGGGGTGGCCTAAAGTCGGTATCAGCCAATCAGCAAGGGAGTCTATCCTCTTTTCACTAGATCTAGACAAAGGAGATTGTTCTTGCGTCTGAGATGAAGCCCCACACCTACCATCAGCTCCTTACTTTACCGCACAGATCCATGTGCTACTCATACGCTTAGTTGGCGAGGGCCGGTATCGAACTAGGAACCTTGTGGTTTCTAGCCGAACGCTCTGCCGACTGAGCTCCGAAATTACAAGTGAAAGAAAAATCTTTGTCGGTTGTGTTTACGAAGTATTGCTAAACTCTAGTATTGGATACAGTCCTTCAGTTTCAAGGATCCCCATCCCGCGGATGCTAACTGTCGGAAAATGGTTAGTTACCTAATGTAGCATCCTATTGAATTTTTTGTGAGTTCGATCCTTTCCAATTTTCCGGCTTTGTACCAGACTTTAATCTAATCTGTCATGTTAATTTAACTTGCAAATATATGCACCCTCCGTGCTTTTTCGTTAAAAAATGTAAACAGATCTTTGAAATCTTATATTTTTAATGATAGACATAAAAAATAGTTTTCCTGTCAAAATTCAAATTAATATGCTTTCTTTCAAATAAAATCATGTTTCTCATAGTTAAATTCAAATTGATTTAAACAAGATTGTTCTTAATTCTCTGTATTGACGATTTCTTGGTAAGTTTTAATGTAATAAATTATTATATTAAATTAGAAAGGCTAATGAAACTAAATAAGAATGCAGATAAACAGAGGGGGTGTATAATCGAAAAATAACAACTGAAACTTACCCTTCCTTCACTATTTATTAAAATCAAATTTTTAATGTCTATATGCAAATTAAACCGCTATTTTATATATATATATATATATATATATATATATATATATATATATATATATATATATAACTGCATGTTATTAGTATGTAGATATGGTCAACTGTATTAATAATGTAAAACAATTTTATTGATAATTGAGGTTTAAATAAAAATCATGGTGAATGTTACGTAAATAACTAAGGGAATTGTAACTTGAGTAGTAATATACTTTCGGTTACAGACAGAAAAACACACAATCTCCATTATAATAAGATACCTGTTATCGACATGTTCAGCTGATCTTGCAGACAATTGGACAGGATTCAATTTTACTATTTTGGCGAAATTAATCTGAGCGAATATCGCTATGTATGAACCTACCGTAGAGCAATGGGTGGCAAACGTATTCAGCAGACTGTTTATTTGTAATTCAAAGTTCGATCTACATTAGGCACTCTATTATTGTGACCTCATGCCAGACTAGGTTAATTTCAGTTAATATTTACATTTACATTACATTGACATGAACAGCATGTTCTCCATTATCTGTGAGAGGCGCCTTCGCTGGCTTGGACATGCCAGGAGAATGGAAAATGGACGCATCCCAAAATATCTTTTGCAAATTAGTAAAAAAAATCTCCCGATCGGCTGGTAGACCACGCCTACGATTTAAAGATGTCTACAGGAGAACTATAAGGATGTGCCATATTGACACAAACACGAGGTAGATGCAAAAAATAGAGCGGCCTGACGCCTTAACGTTAAGCAAGGCACAGAGAGGGGTGAGTGAGAGGAGAGTAGCCTCGAGAGAGAGAGAGAGAGAGAGAGAGAGAGAGAGAGAGAGCCTGCAGCCCAGAAAGCATCACAATTTGTGTGCATTCAGTGCACCAAAGACTGTCACTCAATAATTGGTCTGCAGAGTCACTTGCACAGATGCAGATCATTTTTTTTTGACACTACGCCATCGTCCTTAGTGAAAGGAAAGGTGCCAACAACAACATTTACATTTAAAATTCCACAAAAAAGTAACAAATCGCTCGTGTATAGAACTCGATATTAACCTTATTCAACCATAATGGGATTCTGTGCAAGACTTTTAAAATGAACTCACAGTTGCATTTAATTGAGATTTGAAGTAAATGTCCAAATTCAACGTATCTCACATGATGTTAGAGTTTCATGATCATCGTGTTTGTGACGTCATTCTACAGTCTAGCTACTAAATAGATATGACTGCCTATAAGTTAATATTTCGAAACGAATCGACAACAGGTTTTATTCTTGATTTACATTATTTATTTATTCCCCCCCCCCCCCCAGCCCACCATAAAAAAATCAAGCTGAAAGAGAATTGCAGAACAACATCACGAATTAAAATCAGTATAAAAAATCGATGAAATAAAGGAACTTGATTTCGATCAGAGACTTTTGAGCGGCCATTGTATTTAACGAACTTTTCCAGAAAATGTACAGTGAACATTGATAATTCTCGCCAGGAAATATTAGATATAAAAGGATTTGATGTGCTTTCTCTTTGTGTATATGTAGGCATGAGAAGTTGTGTAAATAGAAAGTCGGTTTTGACCGGTAGAATTTCTGAGACGCAAACTCTCTTAGGTCTTTTGATGTCCGAATCCTCAAGTGGAGTTCACATTGGGAAGTCTTTTCATTTCTCATGTTTGTTGAGTTCATTCTTTTGAATTTCCTTTGCTGGCCATTGGCAAAAGTGATTTGCAAAGACTTGATATTTGACATGGAAGTAAAGATTTATCACTCACAATTATACCTAGACACACATCTATAATTATATACATCGATCTATGACAATATATGTATGCTTCGATGTGTAGACATATATAATTGCAAATATCTGCATGCGCTTAAATGAATATTGGAATAATGTGCATAAGTATATGCACTCATACACACACACACACACACACATATATATATATATATATATATATATATATATATATATATATATATAAGATAGCGTGTATCTAAAATATCAATATACTTCTATGCACACGCGCATACATGGTATCGCATATATTGGCTCATATCTATAAACCTACATATATGCTGGATATAAGTTCATATTGGCACAAGTAAATCTATTCATAATATATATATATACACAACTATTCAATGTACACATAATATCGACCCCACTCTCTCTAAGACTTGTTTAGTTTTTTAGGTTGCAGGCTGGTTGGATTTTATGGCATGTCAACCCTTGGGTTATATTATGCCGAATAATTCTTTGTTTTGTTCATTCTTGTAAGGTATTCAATTTTTTAAAACTCATTTGATAAAAACTCATTTTTTAACTCATTCTTAAAACTTATTTAACCCATAGATGGGACCTTAACAAGTACTATCACTCCGGGTCAAAGTGGACCTGGGAGTAATCGCAATCAAGGCGTGCTCCACACTACCCAGAGTTCCAGAACTGGAAATTCACCACTAGATACCGTTTAACATCATACCCAGACCACGTTTTGTTTTTCATATTCATATAATCAAAAAATATATTACAATTAATAGATTTTAAACAGTTAATATTAAGTTTAACGTTACAATGAACATAATTTTGATATCGTTCTCAAACGTTCTATTTCGAATTCCGTTGGTTTTTTTTAAAAGATGATTTTACTTAAATTGTATGAAATTATAGAAATAAATTAGCTATGAATATTTACCCTTTGAGTGGGTATTTTCAGCTAGTACACACGAACATATAATTACACGTATGTATTTACCCAATCTCTCCTCACGAGCAGCATGTGACACAAAGTCAATTTTTAAACGGAGTTTAACAGGTTTGAATTCAGTTTTGTTTCTGCTAGACTGGTTACACCATTATTGGTGTGTGTGTGTGTATGGGGGGGGGGTTAATTGAATTCATACTTTTTCCCAAGGGTATTAGTGCTATATGAAATACAGACTTGTCCAAAATTTGAACACGCATGTGTGCAATTCTTTTGCAAATTTTCAGTAACCCCCCTCCCCAATCTCTGCACTGTCCTTAGACTGACACCCAAACTGTAAAATCTTTGCACTGGAGCTTCCGGCGTGAATGCCAAACAGTACAGCATGTCGTTTACAAATTTCTGGAGGAATAAATAGCGTCACTTTTCTGCTTTCTTCATAGTGCCCAACTAACTCTAGTTTGCTGCACAGTAGACAAAACCCGAAACAAACAAAGCGCGTGCACAGAATTAATAATTTAAAATGGCAACAATTTACCGATCGCATCCTGTGTATAACTCCAAATAAGAATCAAACTCACGCTCCAATGTTTGTCAAATCGGCGTCCCAATATATCCTATTTACACAACCATGAATATTTACGTAGCTTAGTCTGGCACAAGGCCAGATAGAAAGGGGGGACTTGAGTAGAAAAATGTTATGTCGTGCCAATCATTCAAAAGAAGATATCTTGGCTTTTTACTTGGGTTTAAACATTGACCCGAATGATGAATCCAGCTCACAACTACTTTGAATATTTGTCGTAACTTCTCTTCTTTCCCTCTTCACTACCGGAGTCTCGTATCTCGTCGACGGTGGCATGAGTCACCATCACGCTATCGTCGCATGATGTTAGAGTTTCATGACTATCGTGTTTGTGACGTCATTCTACAGTCTAGCTACTAAATAGATTTGACTGCTTATAAGTTAATATTTCGAAACGAATCGACAACAGGTTTTATTCTTGATTTACATTATTTATTTATCCCCCCACCCTAGCCCGCCATAAAAAGTCAAGCTGAAAGAAAATTGTAGAACAACATCACGAATTAAAATCAGTATAAAAAAATCGATGAAATAAAGGAACTTGTGAAGAGGAGACAGAATGTAAGAACTTGAAACTGGAAGGAAAAAAAGGTACTGGACGCTGCCAAATATTTCTCATTGGATAAAAAAAGGAAAATATGGCGATAATGATGGTTGAGTTATTTAATTAATCTTTGAGAAAGAGGCACAATTTTAAATTGTTAAATTATTAATCATTTGTCAATCAACTTGTTTGATTCTACTTAAAAGAAACGAGTTAAAGCGCCGGAAAAATTTGTTTTCGATTCGTTACTTTGAAAGCGCGATGGTGTACTGGTTAGAGTCGCAGGAAATGGACTCATCGACCCGAGTTCAATTACCGGACGAAACCACTGTTCACATAGCGCTAATACTCTTGGAAAGGTATGAACCCAACTATTCTCCCTCCAGCTATTGGTAAATAGTAGGACAGCATGGGCTCTTTAACCTTGGTTAGGCAACCAGTCTAGGGGAAGGAAAACTCTGAATTCAAACCGGGTCACTACTAGAATAGGCTCAGGCTTACTTCGTGATCTATTTTAATTCTTAAAAAAAATTAAAGAAAACAAAACTGAAATGTAGCCCTGTGGCTGTATAATACGCCGAGTGCACCGCTGCAGAAGGCTAAGACCCCCTAATGGAACCACCTGTTGTCTGTGGGTGGCGACCCGTGATGTTTAAGGATAGAATCCTGGTGGCTGAACAGTCCATGACACGTAATACACCACTTTGGCCCTTACTTTGGTTAGACGGGTGGTCGGAGAAGTCTCCTACGATAAATAGGCTGGTCACGTAAAGCCCTAGCACCTATATGGTTGTTCCGACCCTATTGCCATTATGGCAAATCCCAACTCTTTTATCATATATGTGCTAGAAGGCGGTGGTTGGGGGTCTTAATGTCCTGGGTATGACGTTAAACTGCATCTAGTTCTGGAGCCCTGGGAAATATGGAGTACTCCTAAATCGCTGTTACTCCCACGTCCACTCTGACCCGGAGTGGTAGTACCTGTTAGGGTCCCATCTATGGGTTAAATAGATGAAATGAGTTTTAGAAAGTGTGTTTAAAATAGAAATTAAGTTTGAAAAAAAGATTGAATACCCAACAAGAATGAATAAAACAAAACATCTTCGGCATAAAATAACCCAAGGGTTGACATGCCGTAAAATTCAACCAACCAGCTAAGACTGAAATCGCAAATGTTTTCGTCTTTCTCTTGAATAACCCAACTTTTAGACTCCCCCTCTAAAAATATATACCCCCAAAACAAGTCCTCCTGTATTTTTGCCTTAATTAAATTTCCATGACCCCCCCCCCCAAAAAAAAAAAAAAATTCTTTTAATTCAAAATGTTTACGTCTCCCTGATCCACCATTAAATACATTTCAATTGATTTGTATCTGATAAAAACTTAATGGTTACAAAATTAAGATGATGACAAAGAGATGTGTGTTTCAAACTTTTCCACCATTTAGCCAGAGATCGTTTTCAAGATAAATCGCTGGAAACCAACGAAAAAAACTTTTTAGGTCAGGTTTTTGTAAGAGGGGACTTGGAGACATTTTTTTCAGACAGCGTGGGTGGGTAAATGTTTGACAGCCTAAAGCAACAATATAAACGATCTAAGTACCGTTGCTTAAGTTCGTAGGCAACCAATGTTTTCAACATTACTTGACTATAAGGTCTTAGTGAGTAGTTGGTAACATATGGTAGGTTTCCTCTTCTCCCAGATTTTGTAACAAGATAAGCACAAGAGATTCGTATAGTGAAGTGTGAAGATTGACACAAAAATGTTGATTTAGTCAACAGGGAAACTATCATTCTTCAGAATGACAATACAATTCCACACTCTGTAAAATAAACTCAGAAGATCAAATCATTAGCCTGGAAGAATCTACCTCAGAATCTCTATTCAGTGGATTTAACGCCCTTAGATTCACATCAGTGGCGAGGTTTCTTAGTGGGAAAAGCTTTAAAAACAACTCAGAAATCAACTTAGCATTATCGCTATTCATTTTTGTTCAGAATTGAAGATGCCTTTACAAGGAATAAAAGAATTATATTCGTGCTGGAAATTTTGTTATTGCTTGATAAATAAATTTAACGTTCTATACATTTGAGCGGGTGGTTTTTCCCTTTCCAAAAATTGGATATAACTTTTTGAACAACCTCATTATCTGTCTCTATCTATCTATCTGTCTCTATCTATCTATCTGTCTCTATCTATCTATCTATCTATCTCTCTGTCTATCTATATCTATCTGTCTCTATATCTCTATCTATCTATCTCTCTCTATATATCTATCTGTCTCTATATCTCTATCTATCTGTCTCTATATCTTATCTATCTCTCTCTCTATATATATCTATCTATCTATCTATCTATCTATCTATCTGTCTCTATCTATCTCTATCTATCTATCTATCTCTATATATCTGTCTCTATCTATCTATCTATCTCTCTCTCTCTATATATCTGTCTCTATCTCTATCTCTCTGTCTCTATCTATCTCTCTATCTCTCTATCTCTATCTATCTATCTCTCTACCTCTCTGTCTCTATCTATCTTTCTGTCTATATATATCTGTCTCTATCTATTTGTCTATCTCTCTGTCTCTATCTCTATCTATTTGTCTGTCTGTCTGTCTGTCTGTCTGTCTGTCTCTCTATCTGTCTCTGTCTGTCTTTCTGTCTATATATATCTGTCTCTATCTATTTGTCTATCTCATGTCTCTGTCTGTCTGTCTGTCTGTCTCTCTCTCTCTCATATATATATATATATATATATATATATATATATATATATAATGCGGATGAGAAGTTCCAATGAGAATCACTGGAAAATATTTTTTCGGAACCATATTGAATCAATTTGATTAAATGCAAGTGAAAAAAGACAAGTATGGAAGACCATTACTGAAACAATTGCTCAACTTCAAAAAATGGAGAAAGCAATCCAAGACCATGTAGCATAGAATAAATAAGGAAACAAGGGTGGGATGATTATGTTGCGCCAATCTTACCAAGTGGGGAGAGTTTACCTGCCTTAAAAATTAAATTTGATTAAAGAAACAATTCCAAATAGTGGACCTATCCGGTCTCTTGAAGAATTAGCATTATTTCTTTTGACGAGTATCTTTATTTTTTTGTTAATTTGATCACACTCCAAATCTCTTCGAGTTTATCCTGCATCCAGTTATCTTTGAACATCATCCAGTCTCATCACTTGGAGATATGATGATATCGAGTTAACACCATCCAGTCCTTTAAAGAGACGATAAACAAAATTAGATAAAGATTATCAGATGCAATAAACACTTGATGAAGGTTAAAGAACACATCGGCTGTAAAACAAAGATGAAGATATTCTGCCGAATAATTATTGGAATAATAACAATGCTTCATTCAGAAGATGTCAATGAAATTAGACGTTTTATTAGCTGCACCAAATGGACCCTAATGAAGCGCCTTGAGAATAAGCTAGATGGGAATTGCAAAAGAATACTGCGTGCTGTCTTAAACAAATCGTTGAAACAACACCTTACAAGAAAGCAGCTGTACGGCCACTTGCTCTCTATCACACAAACCATTCGAGTAAGATAAACAAGACATGTTGGACACTGTTGAAAAAGCAAGCACGAACACATAATTGATGTTCTCCTGTGGAAACCTGCACATGAGTATGCCAGTGTGGGCCGCCCAGGAAGGACCTACATTGATCAGCTCTGTGCGGATTCTGGATGCGGCACAGAGAACCTCCCGGAGACGATGACCGATAGGGATGGTAGGCGGGAGATTGTCATGGATATTCGTGTTGCCAGCACGACCTGATGATTGGATGGCTGACCTCATATCAACAGGAAGTACAGTAAATAACGTATGGCCGGTGAGCTTGACTCACCAACCCATTACGAGGTTGGGGCGTTAGTTTACATTTTTACGCCAATTCTTCCTCTCAAAGCCGAGATTCTTTCAACAACCAATAAAAGAATTGATCTCTTCGTCGGATTTTATCATTGCGAATAATGATGATTTTATTCTTGACCAATAAATCTTAAAATGTAACGTTACTTTTCGAATAAACTGTATATACTCGTGTATTGGTCGACTTTTGATCTATGATCAAGAAATCATTAATTCATAAAGTTAATCTTTGAAGCGAAAGGTTACTACTAGTTATTTCCATTAAACCTGAATTTCAAACATCAAAAATTATTACTCGTGTATAGGTCGAGATAATTTTTGTTGTTGTTGCGAAAATGTAAGTGTTAAAAATTCGACCTATGTACGATACTAGCTTAAAAGCCACCATATCGGGCGGTAATTAAGCTAGTTATTCTAAAATTTCTTTCCAAGCTATAAAAATTATCGTAAAAAATTTCGTCGCAAAAAAATCACGTAAAAATCGCCCAAAACAATCACAGTAATTAAAACTTGGGAATCTAAAATTTCAGGATTGCGGGTCCAGATTCGACCCGGAATGTTTTTATTTTGTTTATGGAGTTGGTTGGGATTCAAAAATGGTATGATATGTTGGGATACGACCTCTAGGAGTAAAGTTGAAAAAAATGTGACTTACTGACATTCGCATTTATTCAATTTTAAGAAAAATGACCCAGAAATCCTCCAGAGTTTTTGATTATGCTCAACAGTGTGTGTGCGTGTGTGTGTATTTAGGGGGTGGTGTCAGTAAAGAAGTGAAGAATTGTCTGCAAAACTCGTTCAGCATGTAAAAGAATTGTCTGTTGATGACGACCCGGTTGGGAAATGGGCAATCTTCTCACAATTTTAAAGAACGATATCAGTTTCTTTTTAATATTTACACCAACGCGAACACTTTCGACTTCTTAGATTAACTTAAACAAACCCTCGAATTCTTTGTCAATCTGTGGAATTATCAAAATTATTTCTTAAACATATGTTTGTGTTATATAAGGCGTCCCGTCGTGATGTAATAGTTAGTAAGCTGTCTCGAAGATCCATTGCTACTGAATAGCAAGTTCGCACGGCATCTCAGTGTGGTTCTTCACCTTCACAGTCTTGGCAAAATTTTGCAAAACGTTTGACTAGTAAAGTCGGTATCAGCCAAACTGCGAGGGAGTCTATCCCCTTTTCACTAGCGCTGGAACAAGGAGATTATTTTAGCGCCCGGGGTGGAGCGCCACACCTACCATCAGCTCCTCACTTTACCGCATAGATCCCTGTGCTACTCATACACTGAGTTGACGAGGGCCGGTATCGAACCAATAATTTTGTGATTCCTAGCCGGATGATCTACCGACTGAGCTAATATATATCGTAGGAAATGGACACAGGGAGACGAATTCAAATCCTTGGCGAGGCTGTTTGCATTTCATATTGTGCTAATTGGGAAAGGGGTTTACCAAAACTCAAATTGCGAAATAAAGGGTTTATTAATATATATATATATATATATATATATATATATATATATATATTAATAAACCCTTGCAGTAAGAAAAAAACCGGCAAATAGTAAAAATATACTACCAAACTTCACCTGGGAAAAATGAAAAAAGAAAAGACCAAGAAGGTCGCACCAACCGAAAATGATTGATTAACACTATAACACTTGGTATATATATATATATATATATATATATATATATATATATATGCCGCTAGGATTGTCTAAAGCTAAAATGTAAAAAGTGCTCGATACCTAAGTAGAGCAAATGTAGTAGCTCATCAGGGAAAATATCTGATTCTTGCCCTGATGAGCTACTAAGCAAAACTATTAGTAAGTATATCTGACTCATTAGGTTTAATTTATATATAGTGTGTGTGTGTGTGTGTGTGTGTGTGTTTATTTACTTTATGGATTTAGCGCGCTATATGTCAAATAGCAATGTCCGCTCCTCCCTACCATCATATTCTTGTTATTCAATGTCTTTCAATTCTCAGCGTTCAAGTCCTGTGTCTGTAATGAGCTTTCTCCCCCCCCCCCGTCAAACCCGGATCTGTCGACGTTAACAATTTCGTATTAACTCTATTTAGGCCAACAGTTTTTTTCTCTCTCAAACAATTTCTTTAGTTTCCACAATGTTCAGCAATCGACAATTTATTCTCTGACTTCAACATCGTTGCTTAAACGACAAACGATATTTAAACGTCACATAAAAAAAGATAAAAACAAAACTTGCTCATTAGGCATTTAAAAAAAATAATGGCAGTAACTCGGCAAAAGAAATTTGGACATAGATAAAATTTACCATCTTGACTCGTGTATTGATTGTATTTTGAGGACTTTATTTTTAGCCAAAATTTGCAGAGGGGGGAATTGTTTGAGTAATAATTTTGTGATGTTGAAATTCAAAGATAACGGAAAGTACTAGAAGTAACTCTTGGCCTCCCCAAAAAATAATTCCATAAATCAATGATTTTATGACAATGTAGCAAGGGTCAAACTATACACGAGTATACTCGGTAATTATAAAGGGGGAAAATGTGGTTGGATTTTTAAATATTCCGATGTTTAGTACAAATATTATTATTATTAGAAATGATTATACTCGTTACATATGACAAAACCTTTAGGTATATACCCAACCTCTCCGCACGAGCTGGATGCAACACAAGGTCAATTTTGAAGCGGAGTCTAAGAGGTTTGCATTTAGAGTTTTCTTTCTCCTAGATCGGTTGCCATACCAAGATTAAAGATTCCAGTCTGACTTACTATTTACCCATAGATGAAGGGAGAATATTTGGATTCATAGCGTTAACATCATTGGGAACGTTATGTGAAATACAAACAAATACCTTTCTGCAAATAATAAATAAAATGGAATAAAAATACCGAAAAAGACAAGTTTTACTTTTATTTATATTTTTTAAGGAAATTTTTAAATTTTTTTAAGCTAAATAAGAATTTGAACTCTGAATGTTTCCGCCCGCTTCTTTTTCCTGTCGGGGCAGGGGTGGGGTCAAAGTTTTGGTACTGGATATGTGTGCCAAACAGATGGGGGGGGGGTCCCTTAAGGAAAAATTATGATATAAAAAGGACCTGGTACCTATCACTTAAGCATAACATTTATTATCTAGACTAGCAAATATATGCACCCTCCGGGTGCAAGTATCTAAGTTATCATATGATAAAATATCAGTTTGAATTAGAAAGGCTAATTAAACTGAATAAGAATGCAGATAAAATGATTTGAAACAGATGGCGGTATCATTGATAAAAAAGAACAACTGAAACTTACTCGTCCCTCACTCCCGTAATTCATTGCCTAATTTTCTTAATTTTACTATTCAGTTACAATAGGAAGTAAAGAATAAAATTACAGTTATTTCTTCTTGTTAATGGATTTATTTTAAGATTTATCCCTGAGATTTTTGCTCATATTAATTAAGATAAAACCAAACAATTAGAAATCAATAATACTAAGCATATATTTATTAAAATCAAATTTTTATTATCAAAATATGCAAATTAGCCTTCCCGTTCACACAGTAAACCACTATTTTTTTGTATATATGAATACAATTGCATGTTATTTTATGTAGATATGGTCAATATTATAAATAATGTAAAACAATTCTTTTCATAATTGAGGTTTAAATAAAAATAAAACCATGGAGAATGTGATGTAAATAACTAAGGGAATTGTGACATGAGTAGTAATATAGTTTCGGTTACAGACAGAAAAACACACAATCTCTATTATAATAAGATGTAGATATAATATAAATAACTTATTTATATATCTAGATGATAAATTAGAATAATTTATTAAAAATTATTTCAATTTTTTTAAATGCATGTCATCATGTCATTTTTCTATTAACTTTTAACTTGACTAATCAAATCATTTTAGAATTCAACAAAGATTCATTCAACAGTAAAATGTAATAGATTGCAATGGAGTTATCAGAATAATGATTAATTTGAATAATTTTATATATTTTTCATTGTCTAAAAAAACTACAACTGAACTTTGACCCCCAGGTCTGGGTCATAGATTATAAAAGATTAATTTCATCTTTCACAAAGTTACCCTCATTATATTTGGGGTTCGAACCCACTGCCAATTGATTACTACCCAAATATCCTAAAAGTAAATCAGATGCATGAGATGAGTCTACATTTCCGTGCTTTACGTGGTATAATGGTTTGCAAGGTAGATTAGCAGACCATTGTTAGTGAGTTCGATTATCACTGGGCGCCCCATAATTCTGACCTTGTGCCACAACTAAGCTACTTAGTAAATAACTACATTTTCCACCAAGCTGGATTAACACAGTCATTTTTAGGCGAGGAGTTACACAAAAACCGAAGTTTATACGTCGCCTCAGGCACCGGGTTCCGTTTTTCAGTTCAAGCTCCTTTTCGTTTGGTTTTCGTGAGAGTTGTTTAAAGGTGCAAGCACGACTACTATGTTATTGCTGCTAGATTTTTACATGCCCTCGAGAACACGAGGGAATAAAGTTCGCTCGGCTTGAAATTCAGCGTGGTACTGACGTTCGAAGTCCAAAGACTCCAAAACTAGAGGAGGGCATTGTCACCGATGAAGAAATAGTAAGGAAGGCTTGCTAAGCATTATCGTCAAGAATCTCCCCACCATCCAGAAAAAGGGCCAACAGTTTTTATTAATATATTTATTTGTCCTCCTCCTGCTCAGACATATTTTTTGTATTAAATAATCTTTTATACTATGAATCAAGATTCGGGCACCTGATCGACTTGTACACGAATATATACGGGGTTATTTATTTCCACCAAGTATCAATGGTCTTTGTTCGAACCAAGGTGGAATTTTTTTAATATTTTCATTTTATGTAGGTAACCAGTTTTCACTCGGAAGATTAGCGCTCTACAGTGTTTCTCTGTTCAGTTCTACCCGACTTCTTTAATTTGACTTTGTAGCTGATGGTAGGTATAGCGTTCCACCTCAGACGTAAAAACATCTCCCTAGTCTAGCGCTAGAAAAAAGGGGATAGATTCCTTCATTGTCCAGCTGATACCGACAGTAGGCCACTCCACCGACTTTTACCATATTAAGCTTAACTTAGTAACTATCAATGAGACAGTTTGCTTAGTGGCTAAGATAGTTGCCTCAACATTAACCGGTTTTGAAAACCGAAAGAAAACCGAGAAAAATCTACTAAATCCAATATTGATTTCAAGCCGAACGTTCCTTCCGTATTTGTGAGATTGACGCAACACAATCTTGTAACTTACCATTTTAAAAGCAGTCACAATGACCTGCCTTTTGTCAATGTCAACGATAGACTGAAATATTTTGAAAAAATATGTAATCTGACACTTTGTCTCAAACAGGATCTTACATATGTATCTCAACATATGTACTCCTACAAAGAAAGAGTGAAGTGGAAATCATTCTCTCTCTCTGTGTGCGCGTGTGTGTGTTTCCGGTTTGTCTGCTTTCCTGCGGGGACGGATGTAAACCACCTTCACACAGGTTTCAGTTACGAGCTCATGTCTTTTCTTGTTGATTTTGGGTCAAAGAAAGAGGAAGAGTCGGACGACAACATATCGTTGGAGCTGGTTGCGGGTGTCACCAGTTGTTGACGATTCATAGAAAACGCCCGAAGCTCTTCTCATAATAATATTATTTGAAGAAAGATAAGAGGTTTTTCAATCGCCCTGAGGATCTCGTTTAATGTCAATGGATGGCGTTATTGTGTTTCCGGAATATACGTGAATGGAAAACTTGCGAAAGTTATCGATGTCTTGTGGGAAAATAGAATTATGGCAAGAAAGTAGAAAAACTTACTTACACTCAAACAAGCGTATAAAGATATATTCAACATTAGATACTTTCCGTAGTATAAGAAGGGCGGAGCAAAAGTAATTTTCGCCATCAATCGGCTTGTCACCGATCAAGTTACGCTTAGTAAATAACTATTAAAAACCTTTACTTAGTATGGCATAAGACTGTTTCATAGAGCACCTAAAAGGTTGGTTGGTTTTTACGGCATGTAAACCCATTGGGTCATTTTATGCTGAAGACGTTTTCATTTCATTCATTCTTGATGGTAACTAGATTTGTTTTAAACACATTTCTTCTATTTAACACATAGATGGGACCCTAACAGATACTACCACTCCGGGTCAGAATGGACCTGGGAGCAATAGTGATAAAGTGGTGTTCCACATTCCCCATAACTGGAATCTCACCATCAGATAGTTTAACGTCATACCCAGGGCATTAATACCCTCATCCACCGCATTCTAGCACATATATGATAACAAAAGGTTGGGGCTTGCCATAATAGCAATAGGGTTTGGACAATCATATAGGTGCTAGGGCTTGGCGTGACCAGCCGATAGATCGAAGGGAGCCTCTCTGACCGCCCGTCTAGCCTAGGTAAGGACCATAGTAGAATGTTGCATGTCACAGACTGCTCAGTCACCAGGATTCCGTCCTTAAGCATCACGGGTCGCCACCCACGGCCAACAGGTGGCCCCATTGGGGGTCTTACCCCTCTGCAGAGGTGCAGTCTGAGTATTCTAAAGTCCCATCCGACAGAGCAGTATCTAAAAGGTTTGAACATTATCAGTATATATATATATATATATATATATATATATATATATAATATATATATATACACATATATACACATAATGGCATATAACCACACACCCCACTTTTTCAAAACGAAATATGCCTCCATAAACGTCTCCCGGGTCTTAGATGAAAAGTTGAAATATCTGATAAACTAATGTTTATCCAAATACTCTAGGCTACCAGTACTAGTACCTAGCCTACCTCTATAAACGTAAATGTCTTATATGCTATCTTAAATACGTCATATGTATGTATGTATATGTGTGTATGTATGTATGTATATGTGTGTATATATATATGTGTGTATGTATGTATATATATGTGTGTGTGTATATATATATATATATATATATATATATACGCAGACAGTTCTGTTTCAACGTATTCTCCTAAGTACGGCTAAACTTATCAGGCTACCTCCAACCGGAATAGAAACCCGACCGATTTTTCATTAGTCTGAGTCCCTAACCGCTGAGCCATAAGCACACCCATCAACGGTAGAGGGAATTTATGCAAAAAAAACACCCCAGTGTGATAAACCTAACAAGGGTTGGAGTGTGTATATATATTATATATATATATATATATATATATATATATGTGTGTGTGTGTGTGTGTAAAAATGTTGAGAAATAATTATTCTTTGTATTAAATCTTTTTGTCATCATTGATTTACTTAAGTATATTTGCAATAGATTTCATATCATATATAGTGTGCCTTGTACGGTTCAAAATACTGTCGATGATAGATAAATAAGGATAGCTAGATAGATAATGACGTAACTGAGAGAGGCAGTATGTATAATATGAAGAAACCAAAGTGAATATTCACCGGATTCTTCCAAGAAAACGAATCAAATATTGATTGATGAAGAGAAATTCATTTTTCGAAGAATTTTATTGAATCATATTTTCGTTTTCCTTTTTTGTTGAGAGAAAGATTTTTTAAAGGTTACGTAGTTTATTAATTTTTTTTCTGATTTCGTTTAAATTTGAATGAACTAGAAAAGAGAATAAAAATTACCGTCTATGAAGAATAATAAGAGAATTCTATTTAAATATTAATAATGTATAAGTGTCGCCTATCTGCTTTTTTTTTATTCAGTGAAGACTTCAGTCAATTTCAGCGACGCAATGAGACGCCATTAATTAATTTAAAAAAAGACAGCTTGAACAATGAACGAGTAATGTCCTTATAGATATTTACCAGGCTTACCTCAGTCTAATAATAATAATAATAATTAGCAAATATATGCACCCTCCGGGTGCAAGTATTTAATGTAATAAAATATTATATTAGAAAAGCCAATGAAACTAAATAAGAATGCAGATAAAAAGATTTGAAACAGAGGGGGTATAATCGAAAGATAAAAGGACTGAAACATATTCTTCCATCATTCCCGTCTTTCATTGCTAAATTTTCCTAATTTAACTATTTAGTTAAAATAGGAGGTAAAGAATAAATTTACAGTTATTTCTTCTTGCTAATGGATTTCTTTTAAGATTTATTCGCGAGATTTTTGCTAATATCTATTAAAATAAAACCAAACAATTAGAAATCAATAATACTGAGCACATATTTATTAAAATCAAATTTTAAATATCAATATGCAAATTAGCCTTCCTGTTCACACTGTAAACCACTATTTTGTTGTATATATAAATACAATTGCATGTTATTAGTATGTGGATATGGTCAACAGTGGCTTCTGCCTCTGGACCATTGATATAATTAACGGCGTCGATCCCAGGGGGTCATCCCCCCAGGCAACACCTGCCCCCTCGATTTAAAGGGGCAGGGCTGGGTTTATTGCCCAGTGCCTGAGGCGCCCCCTTGAGGGGGAATGCCGACGGGATCGACGCAATTTTTCACCCGCCATCCCATGAGTCTCGGCTTGTGGGTGGTCCCACATAAATAGGGCCTTTGTGCCTGACCCGTACAAGTGGGGTACGTATAATAATAAGAATAATTGAGGTTTAAATAAAAATAAAATCATAGAGAATGTAGCGTAAATAACTAAGGAAATTGTGACTTGAGTATTAATAGAGTTTCGGTTACAGACAGAAAAATACACAATCTCCATTATAATAAGAAGATAATACAAATAATAATAATAATGAATATGGAAAGAAAGAGTGTGTGGTGCCAGTTCTATCATTCTTGAAAAATATGCCTATTTTGAAAAATCATCATTTTGGGACCTATTTCGTCCACCAAGGAGATACTAAGCAAAAAAAAAAAGGAAGATACTTATAAAGGTTAGTGCTATATCAAGATATTTACTCTCTCTCTCTCTTTTTTTTTTATATATATATATATATATATATATATATATATATATATATATACTTACGAAGTTTTTCCGGAAAGGGCCTAACTGTAGAATACTGATAATTGTCATTCTGTGTTACTTTCACCCTTAGCCAGGATTGAACCTGCAGTCTGGAAATGACTGTTACAGATTATTAACTATTGGACAGTAGGACAGTCAAACACCTCCTCAGCTTAATGGACTCTTCCTGGCAGCAGTGGCAGGAATTATTTAAGCTGTTATAGTGGGCTCATTAAGGCACTAGTAACTTCATGTTAGGCTTGGTCAGTCAAATCGACCATTAATTTCCCTTCAAATTATTCTCTTTGGAACATCACAGCCTTATTCTGGCACTCCTTCACTTTTCCAAACAATTTGCAAAATATTTTTCGGGATCACAATCAACAGCTTCGTCTCGTAATCGGGATTTATTTTTCAGTTTGAAATATCAACATCCATCCACCTTTCAACGGCGGTTTTAATTTCGGAACAAGTCAGAATATGCGGGGTGCGGGGAGCCAAATCTAGACTGTTAAAGTTGCTGACATGATCAATACGATCTGAAGATTACTTAGGCGAGAAACTGCTAGTAACCAGGCGACGTTGACTCCATATCGACGCTACCTCTATCCATTATATTGAGCACTGTTTACTTATAAATATAGCACTCATATTATATATTGTGTGAGTGTCCGTGGAAGAAAAAGAAGGTCCTGTATACAATCATTCCCACCGCTAAATCATCTGGTCTTCTGTCTATACACACACACAAATATATATATATATATATATATATATATATATATCGTCGGGGTAGCCTAAAGTCGATATCAGTCAGACAACGAGGGAGTCTATCCCCTTTTCACTAGCGCTAGACCAAAGAGATTGTATTGGCGTCTGAGGTGAAGTGCCACACCTACCATCAGTTCCTCATTTTACCGTAGATATCCCTGTGCTACTCATACGCCGAGTGGTTCCTAGTCTGAGCTAAACTGGCATATATATATATATATATATATATATATATATATGTGGTGATTGTCACTTCTTCGCAGAAGAAGGCCATTTCTACAAGTTGTTCGGTTGTGAGCACGCAGAGGGCCCACTGATCCAAGTTTGTTTTTATGTTCCCTGTCACACATGAACCCCTTTCTCGGCTTCCTCACGCATGCGACTGTACGTGACCGAGAAGCCCAGTCCTCGACAGGCATGCCCCTGTCACATATATGGTCAGCCTTAAATGTGGGAAATGTGTCTATGTCGTCCGTCATGTGCCGCTTACGTAGAGACCGCTTCAGGATAGGGTGCTCGAGCCGCCTTACCTCAAATCCTTACCGCTACCATCAGCCTGCTTTTCCAAAAGAATGTGTACCCGGCCCTCACTTTTGTCAATTTGTCTTCATCGCTGAAACGGACTTCCGAAAGGGTCGCGATGTCTACCCCATATCGAGAGTTCTTTGCCACGATACCAGGTCGTCGTTTTGCAATCCCTCAAGGCCGAGATGTCCGAGCATTCTAGGTGGCTATTATTAGCCTAGGTTTGTTGTTGTAGTGTTTTCTTGTTTCCGACCTGCTAGAACCCCCAGTTTCTACATTATAATTATCAATTCTTTGTCCGCTCATATAGCTAAGGATCTACTATTTCCCGTTCGGTTTCAACCAAAATGTTTAATTGTGAATGAATAATAGTTTGGTAAGACAATCTGTGAATAGAAATATCAATATCAGCAGAGATCTTTCGAGACTATTTCTAAACTTTCTAGAAACACCAGATTCTACATTATAATCCTAATTTATCAATTATTCATATACCGTAAACATTTAGAAATGGTTTGGATCATACAATAATTAGTCGTCAATGTTTTCCATTATTTTTTTGTTATTGTAATATCATATTTCATTTATTTTTCTAAGATGTGTTACACATTAGTTCAATAAATTTTAATATAGAAACAGAAATCAATAATGCTTCATCTCAGAATGTCATTCATACTTTAAAATTGTGCAATTGTTATTATTATTCGTCTATACCGTGGAATTTCTACGAGTAAAACTAGTTTAGGATAACTTCATTGAATGTAACATGTGAACAAAACCATTCCAAACACTAATATAATCTATTTTTTCAGCTCAATATCACAAGTTTATAGACACAATATTTTTTACACGTGGTTTTGGGCTAGACAAGATTTTCTATTTCGCCTGCGAGGTTGGCGGTTACCGCAAAATCACCTGTTGTGCAGTGATATTAAATATCTCCCAAAATTGAGCAGCTGTTCCTGGCACTGTTCCAGGTCACATTTCATCAAGATGCAACCTTCGTGAACCACCCTGGGGCAGATGAGCTTTCAAAATCTCAGATATTAAAAAAACAATAGACATTTGATTAAATATCCGTGATGTTCGAGATCAAAGACTCGCTTGGCAATAACTTAGACAAGATTATTCGATGTGTCTTAAACCCGTGTCCGTTCGTTCACTTTTCTTATCTTCATTCAAGCTGTTCATCTAGCTGACGCGTCTTTCATGTTGAGAGGCGACAGAAGGACGCGCAGTAAGAAGGGTGCGCTCTAGGTGGGGATTCACACGTCGAGTAGCGAATAGAATAAGTGTGGGGTGTAATTTTGTATTTAGCAGACAAGTTCTGTGTAATAACAGTTCTAACTTTTAGTTGACTACCGCTCTAAACACTGTACTATTCTGTCTAAATTTAGAACAGTGGTTCCGCCCCCTTGAGGCCGGTGGAAAGATCTAGGGGCGGTAATGCAAAAAGGAGCGGTGGGACGGTGATGCAAAAAGAGGCAGTGGGGAGCACAGGGTGGCACTAGGAGAAGTTAATAAATAACTTGTTTTTTTTTTTTTTTTTTTACAAAATCTAAATGATAAAATACATGTCATAGATGTCATGAATACTAAGGTAAAGGAACACGTATGCAGTTTATACAGAATAAAACTAGCATAAGAATTATAAACGAATTCATAGTTTTGTTATCATAGCGGTAAGACAAAAAGAGGCGGTGGAGGTGACAAGATGGCACTAGGAGTAGATAAGAAATAACTTGTTTTTTTTTTTTAACAAAATCTAAATGACAAAATATATGTCATAAATACTTAGGTAAATGAACACATACGTAGTTTATACAGAATAAAACTGACAATTATTATAAACGAATGCTTAATTTTTTTACGTAGTCCGAAATCGGAATCAAAAGTCTATTTGCTTGATGCCAGTACACAAAACGTACAGTGGCGCACAGCTAGAGTCAGTAGACATCTGCAAGCTTTGCTCAGATTTGTCATTTTCATGTGTGTATGAGGGGGGCGCTAGGAATCTTTTTGGAAGCCAAGGGGGCGCTAGCCTAAAAAAAGTTTGGGAACCACTGATTTAGAAGAATCGTATTATTCTTTATGGGAGGAATATGCACGGCTTGCACAACAAAAGGGAAAGAGGGCTGTAGATTTGTCTACCTTCAAAACATATTACCTTTAGTGACTATATCACATTTAAACCTAATAATCACCGTAAAAACTGATGAAAAAATATTTATCTCATTTTGTCCATTAACTATTTTATTAAGTATTTTAAACAAGCAGGACCCACAATATATATATATATATATATATATATATATATATATATATATATATATAAACAAATATAAACAAATAAATAATATAAGACAATCGGTGGAGGACAGACAGTCACGATTAGCATGGCAAACTGTTAATGAAATCAGCGGTAGGAAAAGTACCTCTAAATCGAAGTTAAAGGCAAACAGCCAAAAAATAGACTCCAAAAATGGAAAGACCACTTCCAGAAACTTCTGGGGAACCCACCTAAAATAGTAGAAGATAATACCCAAAAGATTGTCGATAAACAACTAGATATCAAACTGGGGGACTTCACGATAGATGAAATCAACCAAGTTTTAAAGAAGCTAAAAGGTAGAAAAGCGGCAGGACTTGACGGAATACCCCCGGAGGTATGGAAGATAGGAAAGTTCAGTGACATACTGCTTGGGCTATGCAATGCAGTGTATAGACAAAATAGAATAGATAGTTGGACAAAAGGCTGCATCCTCCCATTCCCTAAAAAGGGAGATCTCGGAATGGCTAAGAACTACAGAGGCATAACTCTTACTGCTATTGCAGCTAAGATATATAATGCCCTTCTCCTTAATCGCATCCGACCTGAAATAGAAAAAAATCCTTAGGAGAAACCAAAATGGTTTCCGCAAAAATCGATCCACAACCTCTCAGATCCTGACTATAAGACGGATCATAGAAGGAGTACGAGCAAAGAATCTGGAGGCAACGCTACTATTCGTAGATTTCTCCAAGGCATTTGATTCCATACACAGAGGGAAAATGGAACAAATACTACTAGCATATGGCCTCCCCAAAGAAACAGTTGCAGCTATAATGATGCTATACAGGGACACTAGAGCAATGGTACGCTCACCTGATGGCGACACAGATTTCTTTGACATCGCTGCTGGAGTCCTACAAGGAGATACATTGGCACCATATATATTCATAATATGCCTAGACTACGTACTCAAAACATCATTAGATACCATAAAAGAAAAGGGTTTCACACTGAAAAAGGCAAGGAGCAGGCGTTATCCCGCACAAACAGTCACAGATGCAGACTATGCTGACGACCTTGCACTCCTTGCAGATACACCGACACAAGCTGAGTCACTGTTACACAGCTTGGAGGAGGCGGCAGAAAATATCGGCCTCTATGTGAACTCCAGTAAAACAGAGTTCATGAGTTTCAAAAAGAAAGGAAACATCTCAACACTCAACGGCACGCCTCTCAAGCCTGTAGAACAATTCACGTACCTAGGTAGTAATATCTCATCCACAGAGAGAGATGTTAACACAAGAATAGCAAAGGCATGGTCGGCCACAAACAAATTGTCAGTCATATGGAGGTCTGATCTCCCTGACAAGCTGAAGCGACAGTTCTTCCAGGCTGTGGTTATATATCGGTGCTGCTATATGGCTGCACCACTTGGACCCTAACGAAGCGTCTTGAAAATAAGCTAGATGGAAGCTGCACAAGAATGCTACGTGCAGTCTTGAACAAATCGTGGAAGCAGCACCCCACGAAGAGACAGCTGTACGGTCACCTGCCCCCCCTCTCTCAAACTATCCGAGTGAGACGGACAAGGCATGCAGGACACTGCTGGAGAAGCAAGGACGAACTCATAAGCGACGTTCTCCTGTGGAAGCCAACACATGGACATGCAAGTGTGGGGCGCCCAGCAAGGACCTACATTGACCAGCTATGCGAGGATGCTATATGCTCAGCAGAGGACCTCCCAGGTGCAATGAGTGATAGGGAGGGTTGGCAAGAGATTGTCATGGATATCCGTGCTGCAAGCGCGACATGATGATGATGATGATATAAACAAAAGACTTAGTGATTTTGCATTTTAATGCAAAATCTAAGTCTTTTGTTATTTCATTACTTATAAATTTGCTCTGTGATTCTAACAATAAGAGCACACATTGAGCTCTCAAACTGCGACAGGTTGTTTAAAAAAACTCCTATGCTGTAAGGAAGATTTCTTCTCTGGACTTTTGGATATATATATATATATATATATATAATAATTATTATTCAAAATAAAATATTAAACTTATTATTTAGTAAAATGTTAAATAAATCTAAGCCATTTTATTAACATAAATATTAATTTGTATTTTTTAAAACTGAACTATGCAAAGTAGCCGTTTTTAGTTTTCAATTTCTTAAAATTTAAAACTCCTAATTTATTCTTTAAATTAAGGTATTTTTTTACCAACTTGTTTTTCAATCTTTCTTTCTTTTTGTAATTCTTTAAATTAATTGTAATTCACTTGTTTGCTAATAAATCTTTCATTGGGGTATTCCCAGATTTTCTTAAGGTTGCAAAATAGTTCAATTACAAAAAAGGGGGGTATGTACACGGCAATACAAAGGAGGATTATGAAATGATTTTTAAAGATTTATTCTAATAAGATATTTATCCAACTAATACCGTTCTTTGATTTACAACTGAATTTAGTGTTTTGATGCCATAGTACATTCCAAACTATAATATTTGATATTCCTACTTCCCTTGATATATTAAGTTGACGGACGGAAAACGAGGGAGGAAAGGTGATAAAAACTTAAGCTGACATGGGGGCACAAAAAACTCGCATTGGGTTGAAGGGAGCCACTGCCCAAAAGGTTGAGAAACACTGATTTAAAATACAGGTTGCCCAATAGAAAACATTTTACCATGCATTCGAATAAGTTCTGCAACGATCCATAACCCAAGTCCCCAAAAGTCCTCGGTATGAAACTAAACTTTATCTGATGGTGATTCTCCAGTTCTGGGGAGTGTGGAGTAACTCCATATTTTCATTACTCCCAGCTCCACCCTGATCTAGAGTGTTAGTATCTCTTAGGCCCCCATGTGTGGGTCAAATAAGATTTATTTTTAAAAAAAATCTTAGATGGGTTGACATGCCGTTAAAATCAATCAATGAATCCCCAAATGTTTTATCAAATCTAAAAATAGAAAAAAAACCCTGGTGTGTCATAATTTCCCCCTATTTTGCCGCCAAAAGCTAGTGGGTCTGAATCATGTCTTTCTATGTAGAAGGCCTATTCATTCAGGATTGTGGGTCCGGAATGTTTTAATTTGCTCATGGAGTCGGTCTGATTCCAAAATGATATATGTTAGGATACAGCCTCTAGGAGTAAAGTTTAAAAATGTGACACTATTATTAGATTTGTAATTCTTTTAAACAGAGAATGTAAGTTGCATAAGAAAAAATAGACATTTTCCATATTTAAACATTTTAAAATACCGAATTATTAGATTTATTTATGACATTAACTTTATGTAACAGCATGACCTTTTCATTTATTGTATAATATAAAAACATTAAATTTGCTTTAATTTTACGCGGTAAACTTACAACTAAGATTCTACATTTGTTTTCAAATACCTTAAAGAAAAACAGTAAACATAAATTACTCAGAAAAAAAACATTTTTTATCAATATATTTCTTTTTATAAATAACGATACCACAGAGAAAGATATTAATACAACTTTGATAAAATAATGACACTTTAAAAAAAATTTTCTAGTGTAAAAACAAATTCGTGGAAAAAAGACTTCTAAACAATAAACCCAACAAAATATTGGCGTTAATTTTTTACGTGATAAAATTCTTAATAAATGCCATTTTTCTTTAATTCTAAGGTGTAAAGCGTTACATTACGTTAAGATTAATAAGAATTGTATTAAAAAAAAAATCAACATAGATTTTTACTTGTTAAAAACATAGAGATTACACTTAATGGTTAACTTGATTTCTTTTGCAGCGTGTTATGAGTAGTTAGAGATGAAGGTTTTTAATTATAAATGAATTTTAAAGAAATATATGTTAAATGAGAAATGACAAGAAGTTCTACACCAATAAAGTAAAATGGAATATTCTGTTATTTTTCTTTTGTTGTAAATAACTTTCATATTCCTCGCTTAAAATTTGTTTAAAATTGGAAAGTAACTCTTAAAAGTAAATCAATTCGATATAAGTAAATAATTTGGCCTTTTCCCCTGATAGTTTAAATCTATTTAATAATTGGGATATGAAGTAATTTCATGAGTATTTTCAGTGTCAAAGTATTGGCATAAAAGTGAAATCGTTGGTGTTCAATATACTATTGCCCAGCATCATAAATTGCAATAGTTAAGAATATGTCAGAGGCACAAAAAGCTATTATTCATGAGTTGTGGGAAGCAGGCAAAACTCAAAACGAGATAGCTGTCCATGTGTGAGACTCTCAGTCTGCCATCTCGAAGATAAAAAGACGGACTTGTCCAAAACAATCCAAATGCAGTTCCAAACCCAAAAAGACAACAGAGAGCGATCGACATCAGCTGAATAGGATCCCTATTTCCAATCGATTTGCCAATTGTAGTAAAATGTACAAAGCCTGAAATGATGCTGGTATAACTGTTTTTCGATTCCAAACTCTTCGGAGACTCCATCAGCTCGGATATGACAGCAGGATACCAATTTCGAAACCACCACTACTAACATTCAAATAGAAACGACAGCGTTCAGTATGGACTAGAAATTATCAAAGTTTGTCTGTTCATTGGAACCAGGTCATATCCAGTAATGAATCAAGATTATGTATTTCCTTCCGGGATCCTGGCCCCCGTGTTGGGAGAAAGTCATACGTGAGATATGATGCAAAAAAATGTAAAACTGCCACAATCTGTAATGGTTTAGGTGTAACGTTATAGCTCTTATGTCGAATGAAGAGATGACGTGTTGATAATAAAATTAATTGTATACTTATCTCTGGACCGGTACTACATTGGAGAATCTTGAATCTTGGTTGCTAGGCCGATGCTAAAGTTGGCTGACAATTCCTGGATATTCCGAGTCTGGAAACCAGCTTGGGGTGCGTGGGATCATCTTGCCTTGTGCCATTTAGAGTTTTTAGTAATAACACAAGTAACAACCATTTCTTTTTTTTTATAACACAACGCATAGGTGCAGTTGGTGCAAGCATGTGTGTGTGTATATATATATAATTGCATAGATAAGTTATATCGAATCTAAGTAGTAAGAAAACCCACATATAAGATAAATGTGTGTGTAGATTGGGGATGGAGTGGGACCACCCACAGATGGGTATGTGTGTGTGTATACATGTATATATGTGTATACATGTATGGAGAAGTGTATGTGTAAGTAGGTGTATTGTGTGTAGGGTCAATGCCGAGTCAAAGGAGCTAATAAAGTTAGGAAGAGGCCAGAAGTCTAGTTTTTGACCACTTTGAAAGTTAACTACAGTTCAGTGCAGCAATAAAGTTCAACCCAGTTAAACACAAAGAAAACTGAAATCACGCGGGGATGGATGGAAATCTCGTGTGGACGAGAGTTAAGATGAGGTTTGGGAGAAGGGGGAAATTTGAAAGGAGTTAGTTAGTTTTTAGGCAGCGAACGGGACAGATCCCCCTTAGAGACTGGTGAAGTAGAAGTCAGCCTTATCAGAAGTCCTTTAAAGGAACAGGGGGTGTCCCCCCCCATCTCGACAAGACATGGCAGAAGAAATAGCAGCAGATGGGAATGACTGGACTGAATGAATGCAAGTTATGTGCCTCTGTGCCATTTTGATGTTCACCTGATTTTGTCTTTGTCTTTGTTGTTTATTCCTCTCTTTCTCTCTTTGTAATATTTATTGTTCACTTTTCGGCGGGAGGCCACGGGAGCATTTGACGGACACAACAGGTCCTAAGTGAGATAACCGATGACATGGACGATTAACAATGCAGCAATATGCAGGGAGATGCAGTAATGACGTGCAATAACTCCCGGCCGCCGTAGGTGTTATATTCTCATGATTTTTATTTTCCCACAAGTCACAACTGCCGAGAGCACGTCTGACTCTCTCAACGCATCGCCCTCACCCTACATTCTCACCTCTCACTCCCCCTCTCACCCACTTCGCCACGTCTCAATTCTCATCCAATTGAAACAATACCATGTAGTCTTATGATGATTTATCCTTATACTTTTCCACTCTAATCTAATACGTAATTCTTATTTTCCTTATAAAACTGGTTACATTCCTGGCTCTCACACCGCCTCTATGATGTTACAAGGGGTTGAAAGATTAACATATTCACAGATGGTTGCGTGACAACTTGTTTCTTTTAAGAAGATCTGCCAAATTGTAGATATTTCTAAGCTAGCAGACCATAGTAGGAAGATGAAAGAGAACACGAAATTAAAAAAAAAATACCAGCCACGCACCCGGGAACTGAGTAAACTATGGAACGTGAAAGTTTTCATAATAATCGACGATTAGAATCGAGAATGAATAAGTCAGGCATTTGAGTAAAAAACAAGACTTCTAGGCCACAGCAGTACGAGGATACTGTGGAAGGTGCTGGAGATTTGTGGAAACTTGCAGTCACTTAATCTCTTGCAATAATCTTTAGATACCTGGTGGGAATATACGAAACTATAGAATAATAATAAAATTATAAATTTAAATATCAAATACTAATTAAGACATACAAAATGTTTAAAATATAAAAAGAAATCAAAGACTAGTATTATTTGTATTATTCGAAATATTGTCCTCATATTCATTGTTATCTGTACGACGTTTCAGCCAATGTGACTTCTTCAGGTATTTCTTGTTGGACTCGGGAACCTTCTTTTCGAACTCGGTAACCTTTTTGTCGTAATTGGGAACCATCACGGAACTTTGAACCTAACCCTTTATTCAGTCTACAGGGGTATCCTATTCTCATTCCGCTAACCATAGGTGTTAAGCTGTGTTAATTATTATTCTATGTTATTGCTGCCCCTGATCAGGATTGAACCTGCAGCTTAGACATAACTGTCACTTAGAACTGTCTTAACCTAACTCCACACTGGATTGTCCAATTGGACACATAGCGTAGTGGATAAAGGCTGTATATCTGGTGCACTCAGGAACGAGCTCATTAAATAATAGAAATGATCTCCAAGACTTGCTTGATGACACTAATATACTTTTGACAAACGAGCCAAAATATCTAGAGGGTGTGTCCACGTGGAATAATCGACGGTGACATCGTAGTAAGCGAGTTCGAACTTTAGTCACGCTATTACGTTCACTTTTGGACTAATACCCTTGAGAAAGGTAGGAACTCACCCATCCTCTCAGCTATGGGTTAAATAGTGCTACTACTGTTCTTCTATGAAGATGTTAAACGTCGTAGGATATGGACTCTGTGACTCGAGTTCAAATCCTGCACGAGGCTGTTTGTATTTCACATACCGCTAATACTACAGGAAAAGGTATGAATCCAAGTATTCTCCCTCCAGCTATGAGTAAGTAGTTGGACAGAATGGGCTCTTAAACCTATGGAAACTGGTCTAGAGGAAGAAAAACTCTGAATTCAAACCTGTTAAACTCCGCTGAAGAAATTGATATTGTGTCACATACTAGTCGTGTGGAGGGGTTGGTAAACATCTATGAGAATGGGTTTGGCATTAAATAACCCATGAAGGTTGATATGCCATTAAATTAAAGAAACCAAACCATAATATCTATGTTACCGGAATTTACTGCGTATAAAATGATTGAAAAATCACTTTGCCTAAAGATGACGCTGTTTCTTAAAACAATATAGTTTTCACTCTTTTCTGAATATTTCCTATTGAAACGAAAGGACTTAAAAAACAAAAACAAAAAAACAACAACAATAACAACTGTGTATTAAATCTATTACTTCAAATATTCGAGAAGAAAACAAACCGCCAAGATTTTATCATATCGGCATAAATTTCTTATTGGTCGATATTTATTCTAAGATGATTAATTAAATATCTTTGTCTTTTATGGCTTCTGAATTTAAGTCTGACTCCTGTGAATGAAAACAACAGGGTGATCCGAAAGTCTTGCCACTCTTATATATTGTTTTAATTTACATTCTTTTTGTTTTAATTAAATAATATAAAGCTATGTAATTATTTTATAAATTCAATTATTTTCTAGAATTTCGGGTTTATATTATGTAATTATTTTACTTCTAAAATATGTAAGGGATGACAAAACTTTCGGACTACCTTGAACATAAAAATATAAACGTATAAGCTCACCGATTTCTAAATATTGCATTCGGAGTTGGGTCTCTCTCTCTCTCTCTCTCTCTCTCTCTCTCCCTTCCAGTAGTGACCGATAGCAGTTTATTTTTTCATTCAAATTACTTTGTGTTATATCGATAGCCAGTTTGACACAATGGAGGTGGTAGTTATCTAAATGAGAACTCCCCAAAGCCAAAGCTGCGTTCCAGAATTCTGTGAAGATCCAATTTTCAATGAATCATTATGATAATGACTCCATAACCCATGGGAGACATTAAGTTGAAAATGAGCTTTCTCATCAGGACTTTTGGCATTTTGTTCTTCATTTTCCCATAAATATCTTCTCTTAGCGCCTCACTTTGACACTTGTGTTTTGTTGTGCACAGAAATAAACACAAAGAGTTTTATTTTCAATGCCTCCCATATTTTTTTAATTTTATTTTCTGAAAACGTTTTTTTTTTCTTTCTCTACTTTTAAGTCCCTAAAAATGGACAGATTTGACTAGAAAAGAATGTGGAAATTTACTCTGAGGGCATCAAATTACCACCTTTTGTTGCAAACGATTCTTAGCCTCAGAAACAAGTAACCTAATTCTCATCTTCATAACTGTTTAGTATTTTTCAGATTTAAAAAAAAATTCCATTACCTATTTTTTTTATGACTGCTAAAAGACAAATCATAATAATTGCCTTCTTTTACCAAGCCCCACCTAACATTTTCAGTCGACAAAATAATTTATGAAAACAATCTCGATTAACAAGTCTTTCTATATTATCCAATATCGATTGGCTACCATGTCTAAACATACAATTTTTTGGAAAATTAGCCTATCAGTCGCGAAAGCACTCTTTTCTTACCATTTCCTCCTCTCCACTTCCCTGTGTCTATCTATCCTTCTTTTTGTCTCCATCTTTCACTTCTTTCTATCTATCTCTTTTTCTTACATACCTTTTTTCTTAATTATTGTAAAATCCTTTTTCTGATACTTTGTATTGCTTCTTAAAAAGTGGGAGTTAGAAATGAACGTTTATTTTTGGGGAAGTCAAATTTTGGTTGAAAATCTTCAAATGCCTTCAAGTCGCACTTGATGAACTGCTTCTTATAGTTCTTCAGGAATTCATGTCAAGGTTTTCGCAAGCAATACACACACACACACAAAAAAATTGTATTTTCTCGATCGTTCTTTTGCCTCCACCCCACCTCTCTTATATATATATATATATGTGTGTGTGTGTGTGTGTGTGATTTGCGTGCTGAATGCGTCAAGCAATTAGATCATTAATCATTTCACTAGCGAAACGAAGACCAGGTAAAAGTAAAAAACACACACACACATACACATACATATATATTATATATATATATATATATATTGCCCTCCAGGAAAGGCTAGGGGAGTAAACCCCGAAAATAAATCAGGAGCTGGAGTCCCTAAGGTGGTGTGATGCTGAAATCCAGTGCTACCCATTAACTCTGCGACACTACCGTTGCCAAACTGCATTGGTCCCTTACCTTTCCTTTGGATCACAGCGGCAGTGTGGAGAAGGGGGATTTGCTGCAAGGGCAACAGCTCATCCTCTATATGAAATCGCCCAGGCTATGTAGTTCAAGTTAACAAAAACTTTGACACTACTCCATCGTCTTTCGTAGACGGAAGGATGCCAACAATATATATATATATATATATATATATATATATATATATATATATATATATATATGATAACATAGTGCTCAATTTCTTGGATAGAATGTGTATATGTAAGTTCAGGTAGCGTGGATATGAAGTCAACGGCACTTGGTTACTGACAGTTTCTTGCCTATGCGATTCTCAAACTTATATATTTATTGTATGTGTTTATGTTCCTGGTTATTTTAATTAAAATGCAACACAAAAGTCTCTGCTTCGAGCCTGTCGACCGTTGACCATACAATCGAACCGAAGTGGATATATCTCTCATGATGTCACGTGGTCTCACGTGATACCATGTCTTTTAAAAAAATAAAAAAAACCCACAAAAACAGTGTGATGGTAAATGACCAATTAGATGTTTACTTAGTTTGGTTTGACACAGAGACACAATAGTGGGGAATATTGTGATGATCGATTAGCTTACTGTTATTATTCGCTTATATCATCTACTTCTGCACTCTACTGAGTTCACCCCCACATCTCTACATTCGACCCAGTTCGCTCCCGGCCCCGTCTCTGCATTCGACTGAGTTTGCTCACCCCTTCCTCACTTAAAAGATATATTTAAAAACGTTTATAATCGATCGGTCTCACAAGTCTTTTAGCATAAGCATGATACTGGAGTCAGGTTGAGATTATTTCCTGTTTTTGGTACCATGTAACCCAATATTACTTGTCTAAGGTACTTGTTGTGTAACGATTGTCTGTCTTTGCTGGGATGGACTTGCATCCAAAAGGGTTATCTTCCCTTGCCGTCAGGGATTCGCCACTAGGTGGCACTACTCAGCCCGACGGGTAACCTGTCTCTCTCTTTGATATGGCATTCACTAAGATGGACTAGACGAGTGGTGTCTCTGTCCATTAACGCGGGGGTGGGGAGGGCTTGTCCCCATTTTCAGACTCGTACCTATGTGTAGACCCTACCACGTGAGTCATGCACAAGTAAGTGATTCTTAGTTGTCTTACCGAATGGAGTTCGAATGCTGATTTTCAAAGCTGAGATTGGAAGATTAACGCGAACCTGATATCTTTTGTTTTCTTTTGCATTTTTTCATTGTCGAATGTCGATTTGAGATAAATAGGAAGATAATTACAGCTTCAAGCACTTTGCTCCCCGCCCCACCCAAATATTTAGATATTTTTTATCTCACTTCATCGGAAAAAAATTTTTTCTTTGACTTTATTATTATTTCACACCTTGTAAATTTTTTTCACCCCATCGTTACCTGATGGTCTTTCAGTGGATTCTGAGTGACAATAAGTCCCCTCAGGTCTCCAGGACTATCCTGAGTATTCTAGCTGATCTCAGCAATGCTGTTGTCTGAATGGTCTCAATTCTTCCTCTGATTTCCACTTTCTCTAATCTGTTTTATAAACTTTTGGGGATCGTTACAAGTGCACCAACTATTATTATTATTATTATTATTATTAGTAGTAGTAGTAGTAGTTTTCCCACAAGCTTTAACTGATGGTCTTTCGTTGGAGTCTAAGTGACAACAATTTTCCTCAGGTCTCCAGGAATCTTCTGAGTATTCTTGGCCATTGCAACAATGCAGTTGTCTGGATGGTCTCAATTCTTCCTCTGATTTCCAGTTCCTCCAGTTTTTTTCCAAGTTTTTTTTTTACCGTTCCAAGTGCACCAACTACAATTGATATCACTATCACCCTCATATTCCACAGCCTTTTCAATTTTCTGGCAAGGTCCAGGTATTTGTCTATCTCTTCGTTTTCTTCATATTCACCTGTGATCTACTGGAACTGCAAAGTCTACCAGTTGACAAGCTCTCCCTTTTCTTTGTTTACCGGGTGATCCACATTTGCGGCCTTTTACCACACTTAAGTAAGTTCAGTAAATATCAATAAAGTATTGACGGGTCATCAAGGCGTGTAGAAATGTGCAAATATAAGTTCATTGCGAATTTCTGGGAAAAGTCCGCTGGGATTTACCATTCTTTTCTTACCGGTTCCCCAAATGGAAATTCTAAATGTCTAATCTTCCGTTCACAGCCTTTGGGTGATGCACCGTGTGGGTGTGGATGGGATGAACGTGTTAGGGGTAGATGCAGCCAATAACCAGAGCAGCTTATAGCCTACATCATGGATGAAATTATTGCCTACTACCCCCTCGTGTCAGAGGTTTGTGTTCGAGCCTGGGTCAAAATGAGGGTTTAAAATACTGATTTTTAAGACGAGCCACTCCCATCCACTTGAAATATTAGTGCAACACAATCTTCTTCCTTCTCCATTCGTCTTTGTGTGAAAAAGACTTGTTTTTACTTCGAAGAAAATAAACACTGTTGATGATTACAATTTAATTTCGTCTGGTACAAGGCTATAGTCATGGAGGTGCCCATGGTGTAATAGCTATCGTCGTTGGAAATGGAAACGGTTACACGAGTTCAAATCCCGGACGAGGCTAGGTGCATTTCACATAGTGCTAATATCTTTGGGAAAGGTATGCATCAAACTATTCTCACTCTAACTATGGGTAATTAGAAGGGCAGACTGGGCTCTTTAACTTTGGTATGGCAACCAGTCTAGAAGAAGGAAAACTCTCAATTCAAACTGGTTATACTCTGTTAAAGATTGACATTGTGTCACATCCTGCTTGTGCAGAGGGATCGGTAAATACATACAAGGCCATAGACCTTTAATAGTCTTATACGCGCATATATATATATATATATATATATATATATATATATATATATATTAGTTATCATTTACTCCGTTGTTTAGGTTGCTTACAGTACCTGGTGTTTTTAAGAGGTTACCCATCTATGTAATGAACAGGCTCATCGCTGCTTAATATTGGTAATCTGGTTGGAACTTGTGATTTCCGCGTGACTTGACTGTGAGTCCCCATAATATATATATATATATATATATATATGTGTGTGTGGAGGCGCGTGGGCTAGTGGTTAGAGTCGTGGATAATGGACTCGTCGATTCGAGTTCAATTCCTAGACGAAGCTGTTTGTATTTCACATAGCGCTAATACCCTTGGGAAAGGTACGAATCCATATATTCTCCCTCCTGCTATGAATTAAATAGTAGGGCAGACTGGGCTCTTCAGCCTTGGGTAGGTAACCAGTCTAGGAGAGGGATAACTCTGAATTCAAAATTCCTGAGGTCGGTCGTTGATTGGGTTTGTGACAACCCTTAATGCACCAATTCTTTCCTATCGACTGTGCCAAAAAGTGTGGATGGTCCAACACAAGCCTTCACCACTATAAACAAATCACTGTGTGGGTGTTCATTGTGTGTGTGAACCCTCATGCGTCGAAAATCGACGAGAGCGTCCATAATATATATATATTGTTGATGTAGCTTTGAAGGGAAAGATTTCAGTTTAATGGTCTCGCTGTTTGTGACTTGAGTTGCGTGTGAGAATTCCCCGATTGTCATCTGAGATTTTTTTCAGAATTCATTGCTGTGAGATTGCTTGGCATTTGAATCAATGAATTTAGCAGTAAATTTTGGGCAACGTTTTTTGTGTGCATGTTCTAAGAAATCAGGGAAGGAAATGTGGCTTTTCTTAGTCTTATTTTTGCCTTTTTTTATCACAAGGTCGGCATAACCTACGATTATTAAAGCAGTATGAAGTTGGAATAAAGAAGTAACCTCTGACTACATTTTTCTATTTCCTGATTCAAATATACACAAACCTTTATATAGAAGTGGCTACCTGGCTTTGCCTGGGTAGATGCTGGGTTAATAAAAATTTAGTCTCACAGATCCATTGATAGTTTTGATCTTACATAAATTGATTTGTTTTAATCATGAACACAACCAATGACTTTCCCTTTTCTTACTATCCAATTCTGAATCTTTAAATATCTTTCCAGATATGAATAAAATCTTCATTATTTACAAAAAGCAAGCTCTGGTGATAATGAATGTGTATATATATTTACACTGTTGTTAATTGTTTTATTTGTGGTAGTTTCCTTCCGGACATACATACACACAACTGCTCTTTATATATGTATAGATTATAGTGGATGCGCGTGGTGTAATGGGGACGCTACTAAATATCTTCATTAGCACAAGCATACCAATAACTTAATTAAAAAGAAGATACAAAATAAGAAAAATCATACGAACAAATATATTGATTTATTTAATTGTTTTAATCTTATTTTTTTGTGTAATATATTTGATCAGATCAAATTTCCACATACTATGCTTTTGGGAGGTGTGTAGCGTAGGGCTTTCGTCGTAGAAAAATGGACACGGCGAGACGAGTTCAAATCCTAGATAAGCCTGTTTGCATTTCACGTAGCGCTAATACCTTTGGGAAAGGTATGCATCCAACTATTCTTCCTCAAGCTATGGGTAAATAGTGGGGCGGACTGGGCTAAAACCTTGGTTAGGCAACCACTGTAGGAGAAGGAAAAATTTGAATTCAAACCTGTTAAAATCCGCTTCAGAAATTGACCATGTATCACACCCTACTCGCGTGGAAGAATTTGTCAATATCGGTACAAGCATTTATATGATACCACATTTTTATTGGATACACTTTAATGGCAAAACATTATTAAATATGGAATCTTTTTCGAAATTATTGATTTTAACGGTATGTCAACATGTCTAGGATTATTTTATGCCGAGAAGTTGAAGAATTGTGTACATTGTATGTTCATATTTAAATTATTTTGTGTAGTTGTGTAATTTCTTTTTTTTAACACGGTTAGGAACTCTTGAACCTTTTCGACCGTTTCACTTTTGATGTATTTCTGGTTGAGCGGTGTTAAGTGATATTTTGTACCCGAAAATAATAGCTTGCAATAGTTTTTTCTGCCCACTTTTCATATTTCCACACTTTTTCATACTTTTCGAACATTTTTCATTATTCTTTTATCGTGAATTTGTTCAAAATATCACTTAATATCGCTCAACTGACAATACATCAAAAAGTGAAACGGTCGAATAAGTTCGAGAGTGCCTACGGTTATAATATGTCTAGTATTCCTATCTAAAACAAATAACTTACAAACCGAATAATTTGTCCCATAGACCCTAACAGATACTACAACTCTGGGTCAGACTTGACCTTGTAACCGCCGCTGAAAAGCCACGTTAGACTCAAAATTATTGTTTTGTTCTTAGAATGTATGTTATTTCTGATGACCCGTGTGGCATCTTTGAGTCTAGTTACTAGGTGAATTCCTAGGGTTTACAGCAGTAGTAGGAGAACCAAAAAGATGGCTTTTTAAAAAATAGAATAAATACATTTTCCCCACGATGAAAAATAAATTAATAAATAAATAAATAAAAGAATCAGACAAGGTTTTTAGTTATCTGCCCGTGTTTATCACCCCACTTCTGAAAAGAAGGTAATCTCTCTTTTTGATTTCAACAACGCTAGCGGACGGACAAAATCATCCAGGTTGTGACTACTGCACATGGTTCCAAAATCCACACCTGGACAGAAGGAGACGTCCAATCTGAAATAGAAAAAATTAAAAAATCGTTTTTCATCGCTTTATTTTTTTTCAAATTTCATAAAATTAAGTGTGTGTGTGTGTGTGTGTGTGTGTGTGTGCGTATGTGTGTGTGTGTGTAGGTGGCGGGTTTGTAAAAAATTCCCCTTATATATTTTTGAAAAACCTATTTTAAACATAATTTCATCAACAGGTGAATAAGTATCGAAATTTTCGTGAAATTTACGTTAAATTTCAATTGATTTAATGGTGCGAAAATGTAAACATTGTTTTCGTTCATAATTTTCATTATTTCCAGTTGAAAATTTTAAAAAATCATCAGGAGTTTTTTTTTAATGTTTCTTCTTCTGAAAGGCCCCAAAATTTTGAAGATAATCTTAACCTTTATTCAAGTTTCATTGTGTTAAATATGGCGGGGGGGGGGTAAATTTGACACGTCAGATTGGACTTCCCTACTGGACAATAGCGAACTTATAAAGACTAGAATATATTAACCAAGCCTGACTGGTACCCAGTACCGAACATCAAAGTCTTTCCTCCCAACTTTTTTCGCAAATTGACCTATTACAGGCCAAACACTAAATACCGATGAGAGAAGATATAGAGAAAACAGGAGTGGTAAAACTGTTTAGCCTTTTTGAGTACTTATACATGCCTTTTAGTCCACGAAAACAACATAATCTAATTGTACAAGTGCCAATTTTTCAAGAGAGAACTTTAATTTCTAGACCATCATATTAGCCCAGAAGACCTAACACCCACAACATCGAAGACACAGTAAATAAATGAATTCCTTGAACCAACTGACTCAAAAATCACTTCGGTGTTTCCTGTGAATAGAGAACTTCTATACGAAACTTGTTCCACGAGCTGCAGACATTCTTCTGCCACTCTTTGTGGTTGATGAAGAAACACCCAAAGAGCAAAACTACACCGTTCACTGAAGCTGAAAAAGAAGCCTTCTCAAGCATTAAAAACGTCCTGAACAATCTGACTGTGCTTCCTTACCCTGACTCAGATGTAACTCATTATCATCTGGTGTCGGATAGCTCCAACTATGCGATCGGTACAGAATTACATCAGATGATTGAGAACAAACCAGTCAGCGGCGTACCAATTTACGGGGTGGTATGGCCGGTTTAGCTCGGGTAGAGCGTTCGACTAGGAACCACAAGGCTCCTGGATCGATACCGGCGCCTCGCCAACTCAGCGTAGGAGTAGCACAGGCATCTGTGCGGTAAAGTAAGGAGCTGATGGTAGGTGTGGCGCTCCACCCCAGACGCTAAAATAATCTCAGTGGTCTAGCGCTAGTGAAAAGGGGATAGACTCCCTCACTGTCTGGCTGATACCTTTTTTTTTTACATTCGAGTTGAGGAGGCAAATGAAAATAAAGTAAATTTTCTGGAGCTTGTTCAACTGTTTGGAAAATTCGACCCAGTGCTACGTGAACATTTGTGGAAAGTAAAAATTGATAAGTTTACAACTTCTTATCTCTCGCCAAAATAATCACACTGTCCTATCCAGTGACACACAATTTTAGCAATAATATCCATAGAGCGTGACCTTGCGGATAAAATTGATTTTTATGAAGTCATTCAAGATTTCGTGAAGAGGAAGGCACGTAAAATCCATTTGTAAATCGTTTATTTTTGTAATTCTATTTTTTCTTTTTTGAGTATAAACATAAAATTAAATTATGGGAAAATAAATAGCTGCTACAGTTTTTATTCTTATTTTTCGTGCTTATATACGTGTATTATTCTATTTTCGGCTTTTTGAAGTCTTGTTAGAACTTTTAAGGGGCGGCCCCGTTCCGGGTGGCACTTGTGCTAGGTACACCACTGAAACCAGTACCTCTTGGTTTCTTCTCAAATAAACTTTTTGAAAACCAAATGAACCATTTGGGCTTTAACGAAACGCTTGGAGAAAAAGCTAGACGGGAATTAAACAAGCATGCTGCGTACTCTCGTGAACAAATCCTGGAAGCAGCACGCCCCCCCCAAAAAAAGTGGATGCACGACCACTTACCTCCTATCACACAAACCATAAAAATAAGACGAACAAGATTTGCTGAACACTGTTGCAGAAGCACAGACAATTTCATAAGTGACATTCTCCTGTGGACATCTGCACACGGAAGCACCAATGTTGGTCGACCATCAAAGACTTATATATAACAGTTTTGTGCAGACAGCGGATGCCGTGCCGAGGACTTGTCAAGAGCGATGACCGATAGATACGGTTGGTGAGAGTCATGGGAATCCGTGCTGTCAGCAAGACATGGTTATATACATATATATCTTTAAATTTTTGATTTACCCATTTTCAATTTTAATTTTGTGTTTACGTGTGATAATTTTTGCGACAGATAAGTCCAGGTTAAAGAATCCGGGTCTTAGGTTTATTGTTTCAGTGTGGGCTATGATTGCCGATTCGCATAGGCGTCTAAGTCTTTTTCTGTGTATTAGTTTGATAAGTGAAGCATTGCTGAAATTAAATGTGTGGTTGTAATCAGCCGTGTGAGTAAATAGGGCATTCAGATTATCGTTTGTTCTAATCGATCTCTTATGCTCGTAGATGCGTTGGGTGATGCTGCGTTGGGTTTCTCCGATGTAACGTTTGTTGCAGTCGTTGCACGAATGTATTTATCCAACCGTTGGGACACGGACAGGATGTGATAAAAGTTCAATTTTTAAGCAGAGTAAATACGGTTTGAATTAGATTTCCTTTTCTGGTTGTCTAAACAAGATTAAAGAACAGTCTGTTCTACTTTTTACCCATAGCTTGGGGGCGGTGTGAACAGAGGGATGCATGCATTACACAAGAAGATTAGTGCAAAGTGAAATGCACACAGCCTCGTCCAGGATTTGAATTCCATTTACAACTACGATACCCGTTACGCTAAGAGCGCACCCTCTCTATGTATATGTATATTGGTCTGCTGTGGTGGTTGAGTTAATTGGCAATTTTCTACCGATGCCATCGGTCAATGTTTGAGCCTAGGTAAACGCAAGAATTTTAAATGCTTATTTTCAAAAACATACAAGTCTTTTCCATTTGTAGGATGAACTCAGTACAATTCTATGCCATTATCTCCTTTTGGTCTAAGGCAGATGGAATTTTAAGGAAGTTAATTAATTTTTAAGGCTTCATTTGAGCTGACATTGTCAGGATCATACTTGTTTTGTAGATTGATCAAGATCCGAAAGAAAAAGTACAATGTGTCGTTTTGAAGAAATACCAGGGTTGCTCCTGCTAATTGAGTTTGGATTTTACGGCGTGTCAACCCTTGTTGGGTTATTTTATGCCGAAGACGTTTTGTTTTATTTCTTCTTGTGGGGTATTCAATTTTTAAAAACTCATTTTGATGTATCTAACCCATGTGTGGGACTCTAACTACTACTCCGGGTCGGTGTGGACTTGGGAGTAATAGCGATAAAGGGGTACTCCACACTCCCTAGAGCTCCCGAATTAGAACTTTACTAAATGCAGCTTAACGTTATACTCAGGACACTAAGACCATCAGCTCCCGCCTTCTAGCACATATGTTATAAAAAGGATTGGAGGTTGCCATAACGGCAATAGGATTGGGACAATCATATAGGTACTAGGGCTTGACGTGACCAGCCGATTTATCAGAGGGGGCCGCCAGGATTCCGTCCTTAAGCATCATGGGTCACCACCCACGGATAACAGGTGGCCCCATTGGGGAGGTGTCTTACCCCTCTACAAAGGTGCAGTCGGCATATTCCATAGCTCCAGCCGACGAGGCCTCCAATAGAGAAAAATAAAATAAAACCGAATTAGTCGGGGAGACGACAAGCGAAATTTCTTTAATAATAAAAACAAAAAACAATAACTTGACAAATACAACAGATTGCTTTTGTTCATTTTTTTTCTCTAATTTATGGAAAAGAGAACAACAAACAATGGCCTTGTGCCAAACTTAGCAAAACAAGATATGTACATACATATGTAGGCAGACCTATATAAAAGATATTCATTCTCACCGGTAGATATATGTAATTGCTTGGAGGCGCGTGACAATTTCAAATCATAGACGAGGCTGTTTGCATTTCACATAGCGCTAATACCATTCTCCCTTCAGCTATGGGTAAATAGTAGCGCACACTGGGATTTTTAACTTCAGTTAGGCAACCAGTCTAGGAGAAGAAAAATTTTGACTTCAAGATCAGGGGTTGGTATATATATATATATATATATATATATATATATATTATGCTTGAAGACTGTTACAATGCGTATATCGTATAAAATTCGATAATTAATGAAAATAATCATTACAAGCGAAATCGGCAAATATCGCCCCCTACGTAGAACATCATACAGCTGTTTCAACTTTATTAAGTCTAATCAGCGATGTATACTTACGATTTCCCTCCGACAAATCAAAACCGGGAACCCAGCACGCAGAGTCAGAGACTTTACCACTGGACCACCGATATGCAGCAAACGATACATGCAAAATTAGCTTGTCATGGGTAAATACTTCACTATTTCTACTACTATACAAAGTAGAGTGGACGTTGAGAAGATCGCAAATTTAGGGCTATGCTCCGGCGTGAGGTTAAGATAATTTGCTTTAGAAGCATTGTTGAGTAAAGTATATTAACTTAATAAAGTTGAAACACTGTACGATGTTCTACGTAGGGGCGATATTTGCCGAGTTCGCTTGTCATGATTATTTTCATTAATTATCGAATTTTATACGATATACGCATTGTAACTGCCTTCAAGCAAAAATATAAATAATAATATACTTTACTCAACAATGCTTCTAAAGCAAATTATCTTAACCATATATATATATATATATATATATATATATATATATATATAATTGTAATTGTGCAGATTTATAACGGCGTACACTCACATGGTATAAGGATACATACACATGCAAACATGAGAAATACATGAATATGAATAAACAATTATATATATATATATATATATATATATATATATATACTTGTTATAACTACAAAATTGTCCAAATTTTATATTCAACTTGGATTTTTAGTATCTCAGGAATGTTTAAAGATAAATTAATGGAATTTTTTGAGGTTTTTATAATACCTTTGGACTCTATTTAGAGCAACGTTGAATTACTCTCCAAGCTTCTAAGAAGAATCGTGATGAAGTTGATTATGGACGAAAATGACATTTTCATCATTAATTAATCAGAGCTCATGATTGGAATCACATAAAGGATTGAAATAAAGTTCAAATTGAAGCTTAAATATTTATTTAAAATTGTCAATGAGAATCTTGGCTGATATCCTATCTGTTAGAGCTGCACTTCTTTTGACAATGACTTCTTCAACCCTCTTTCTGAATACACTACAAGCTTAATGCATTCCCCATAAATGTTTCCATCCCATGTGCTACTGATGGAGGTTTTGAGAGCTTATATCTTACTATGAAGCTTCTCACAAACCTTTCCGACCAATTCATTCAGATACTCAAGTCTAAAAGGTTTAAATCAGGTGATGAAGGGAGGGGGCAAGTCTCCTTTTCTTAAAACCAGTTTCTAAACTTGTCCCTGAGAAATCTTGGAGCCATTGAACTTGTGTGACAAGGAGCTGGAATTCCTTATTAATCTTTCTGGAGTTTCCCCTTCTCTTGCCTCGTGATATTCAGAAAGAATCTAGGTCTTTACTCCTTTCAAATCTTGTTGTGGACCAGTCTATCGTACCTTTTTCCCGGAGTAAATGTACTCGTCCATTACTTGTTTACTGCTGTTTAGAGCATATAAAATAATACAGTTCTCGTAAAAGAGGGATCGGCAACTAAGACACATTGTATAGTATGTATGTGTTTTGCCTAGTATCAGAGCATAACTCTACGGTTTTTTTAAACTAGATCATAGTGCAATAACTGTTCTTAATTCCAGCCTTGTTCTCGCCTTCGTGCTGGATGTCACGAAAACCAAGGCAAACTTGGTCCAGGGGATTCAAACGCTGGAACAACGTCTACCCAATGCATAAAAATGAAGGGTCGGTGTTGTGTTGTTTTGTGTGTGTGTGGGGGGGGGGTTGAAACTTTTCATTGCTCTTTATACGGCCATGTAGACTCCAATCTTACCGACGAAAACAATTATTTCGAAATGTACAAAACATACTAATTTGTAGGGAGACAATAAATAATTATCTCCCTCAGAGAATATGCGTGTTCGTTGGGTGCACCATGGAGTTTCCCATGACAATTTCAGAGACCCATTCTCGACCTCTTTTGCCTCTGTTTTTCTAAAAGTAGATACACATCTCGGGCCGTGTCAGGGAATGGTAAAGCCACATATCTATTTTACCCCCCCACCCCCGATCAAGTAAGCTTTCTTCCACATACTGTTAGTTCATGGAACAATATATAAGCATATTTAAGAATATTTCTATCTATTGGGACACGTTTATGTATTCTGTCATCTCAATATTATTCGTATGTATATTATGTATACAAAAGATTAAATGTTCTAGTATATACAAATGCGTTTATCTTGTCTTTCCTTCCATTGTGTTTGGTGTTAGTATATTAGGGACTCTCTCGTCGATTTTCGACGCATGAGGGTTCATACAATGAACACCCACACAGTGACTTGTTTATAGTGGTGAAGGCTTGTGTTGGACCATCTGCACTTTTTGGCACAGTCGATAGGAAAGAATTGGTGCATCAAGGGTTGCCACTAACCCAATCAACGACTGACCTCAGGAATTTTGAATTCAGAGTTATCCCTCTCCTAGACTGGTTACCTACCCAAGGCTGAAGGGCCTAGTCTGCCCTACTATTTAACCCATAGCTGGAGGGAGAATATATGGATTCATACCTTTCCCAAGGGTATTAGCGTTATGTGAAATGCCAACAGCTTCGTCTAGGAATTGAACTCGAATCGACGAGTCCATTTTCCACGACGAGTCCATTTTCCACGACTCTAACTACTAGCCCACGCGTCTCCATAACGGATATACTAATATTGGTCGTGGGTAAGTGGGGCGCTACTAAATATCTTCCTTAGCACCAAGCATACCAATAACTTAATTAAAAAGAAAATACAAAATAAGCAAAATCGGACGAACATATATATTGATTATTATTTTTATTGTTTTAATCTTATTTTTTGTGTAATATATTTGATCAGATCCAATTTCTACATACTACGCTTTTGGGAGGCGCGTGGTGTAATGGTTATCGTCGTAGCAAAATGGATACGGCGAGACGAGTTCAAATCCTAGACGAAGATGGATTTCACATATCGCTAATGCCATTGGGAAAGATATGCCTTTAAATATTCTCCCTGCAGATATTGGTAGATAGCAGGCCAGACCGGGCTCTTTAACATTGGTTCGGCCGTCGGTCTAGGAGAGGGAAAACTCTGAATTCAAACCTGTTAAACTCCGCTAAAGAAATTGACCTTGTATCAAATCCTAATAGTGCAGAGCGGTTGGTATATATTTATACTGTGCTTTGATCCTGAGCCGAAGTACCAGCGAGGGACACATTGATCCTCGGAACAGATGCAACACTCTCATCCGAACAGGAGTTACAGACAGACGAACAAAGAAACAGACAGGCGATGATCTGAGTGAGGAAACTATTCCTGTTTATTTCTTATTGATAGACTATTTCAGATCTGAACATATACGTGTACAGTTGGGTAGGTCGATTTTCACGTTTGTAAAATTTCAAATTGTCCATTTATGCGAAAGTTGTATGTTAGTATATTCTTCTTTACTTAATTATTTTTTACTTGACCATGTTTTTAAGGCATCAAAGATCGTTTACTAAAATGCCACTAAAAATCTTCATTTTCCAAAATTTAGCCTTTAGAAAACGAGGATTTTTAGTAGCAATTTGAAATTTTTAAAAAGTGAAAAATCGACTTACCCTAGTGTACAGATAGATAGATATATCTATAGATGGTGAACAATGATAGATAGAAATTCAACCTGTCAGTTGGTCTTGAAGCTGTTCTTTATAATTTGCTGATGTCTAATAATATCTCCACTGACAACGAAGTTGACTTGATCGTTTCCCCCAGACATCATTTCTTGTCGGTGATTTCCGCTCAATCTCGCGAGACGATAATTCATTTCATTCTCATTGTCTATCGTCAACCACCGATACATTTCCGTCATCCTTCTTTCTGTTCAATAATTACAATTTACTATGAGTTTCCCTTTTGTCATTATATTGACCTTATCAACATGCTTTGTTGTCAACCTCTGAAGAGATGACGATTCATTTCCCAAGCTCAGAAATAAATATATGTTGAGTTATCTGCACTTTAAGATAAAGTTGGTGGCGCTTCATTCGCTCAAAGTTTGGCATTGTTCGGATCAATTCAAAGATTTTATTCATTTGTTGAATTTAAAAAAAAACTGTCCAATTATCATTTGTTTTGGAGTAGTGTTTAGTGAACTAGTAAAGCAAATTTTATATAGCGAGTTCGAACTTCGCTGTAAGCGGCATGCTTTTATTTTTAAAGCAACTAAATTCGCGATTAAAGAAATACTAATGATGGATTAATAATGGTAAACAAAGTATTATGTTCCATTCGTTGTTTTCTCACCAGTTCTATCTGGTGAATTTCATGAGAGATCAAACAACAGAAAGTCTATATTCTTGATCAAACAACAGAAAGTCTATATTCTTGATAATATATGATTATCAGTTCTTAAAAACACACAAAATTAAGCTCAATAGAAACAACTTACGAATAGGGCATTACCCTATAAATAGTACTGCTCATAATTATTTTAACAAGTAAGAAATTTGTCTTTATTGCCTAAGATTACAAGGATCATTAATGATTTTGATTAGAGGAGTCTAAATGTGATTCCGAGTTTAGCAACTCCTCCAGATAGCAAATATGAACTTGCCTTTTCAATTTCCCTGGTCGATTATGAAAAAGATTTTAAAAGAATAGAAAAGAAAAGAAAAACAATTTAATTTACCAATAAACAATTTTTGTCCAGTGATTTAGCACTCAGAACCAGAAAGCATGACTAAATGTTTTGTTTGGTTGATTGCGATAAAATTTGGTTCTATTTGCGTAATGTTCCTTTTTTAACTCTCAAAACTAAATTAGAAGCAAACTGTTTATTCACACACACACACACACACACACACACACACACATTGCTGTTATTACTGATTTACTTAATTCTGTGTTGGGAGATAAAAAATGGAGTAGTCTCCCTTGTCACATGTGTTTGAGAAACTCTTCTACGCCACGAGTCCTTTTTTTTGGTCACGTGACAAGGCGAACCCTATTTTACGAACTCGACGTGCTGTTCGCTCCTCAGCAGCTACGCACATGGTGCTTGTGTTGGTTTCTAGACATCCTGAGAAATAGTAAGTGGTTTCCACTTCTTTGTTGCTTAAACCTTTCGTCATGTTCCTCGAACAACTAGGGATTATTTTGTTGTCTGGGACGAGAACTTCGTTCTCTCTTTATATGTTGTGTTTTTAAATGGTATGTTGCATTAACTGACTGGTCTTTTCCCCTACCGAATGTTCTGTGTTAAGTTACCCTCTTTTGGATAACCTAATGCATTATAAGGAAACGTGTGTTAGCTACGAGTTAACACCTCACTAATTCTTATATCTATATCTAAATAATCTACTTCTGTCTCTGATGTTGTGACTTTAAGAAATCAGAAACTGTCTGCATATTTATTCATTGATTGCTTAAAAATAGATAAGTCTACGGATATTTGCCAAGGTTAATTCAATCAATCACAGAGTTAATCCTACAAATTGATAAATTTATCTAAGTTTTAATGCCAGAAATTGGCTAGTTAATACTTGTGCATGGGAAAATTTGATGCCTCCAATAAATCGAGTCTACTTCCGGGAAGATATCGTTGAAAAACAAAAAAATAAGTATTAGCTCAGTCGGTAGAGTATTCGGCTGGGGACCTCAAGGTTGCTGGTTCAATACCGGCCCTTTTCTCAGTTCAATACCGGCCCTCGTCAACTCAGCAGGGATATGTGCGGTAAAATGAGGAGCTGATGGAAGGCGTGGTGCTCCATCTCAGTTCAATACCGGCCCTCGCCAACCCAGCGTATGATAGGGCCGGTTTAGCTCAGTCGGTAGACTGTTCGGCTGGGAACCTCAAAGTTCCTGGTTAGATACCGGCCCTCGCCAACTCAGCGTATGAGTAGCACAGGGATCTGTGCGGTAAAATGAGGAGCTGATGGTAGATGTGGCGCTCCGTCTCAGACGCTAAAAAACAATCTTCTTGGTCTAGCGCTAGTGACTCTGTAGCTGTCTGGCTGATAATACCAAGTTTAGGCCACCCCGACGACTTTACTTACTTTTTGCCCCCCACTCTGTAATACAAAGAACATTGCATGTTTTTGTTTGAACTTATAAGACGAATCATTATTACCATTGCGCTATTTTAGTCGCTGTGTGCTAACAAATGACTATTATTACTCTGAATGTTTGAGATGAGGCTTGAAGATCAGGTCAGGTTCAAAGTTCCGTGATGGCTCCCGAATACAAGAAAGTTCCCGAGTTCGAAAAGAAGGTTCCAGAGTCCGACAAGAAATACCTGAGGAAGGCCGGAGGGTATATCGGCCGAAACGTTGTACAAATAACAATGAAGATGGGGACAATAGTCCGACTAACGCAGATAATACTGACTATTATTAAATAGAAATAATTACTTGATGCCATATGATTATTAATATTAGGAATACTCGAAACTATATAACTTCTTAAGAAACAAAAAATGCACATGTAAATGTACAATGAATGCAATTCTCTAGGCCTAAAATAACTGTAGATGGTAGGTGTGGCGCTCCATCTCAGACGCTAAAAAAAACAATCTCCTTGGTCTAGTGCTAGTGACACTCTCGCTGTCAGGCTGATACCGACTTTAGGCCACCCCGACGACTTACATTTTAACCTCGTATTCTTGTCCCATGTGAAACAACTTTGGTATTCGTAAATCAAAGTGAATGTTTTCCTTTCACGGTCGTTCTCGACTGCCGAGTGGCACGTGTAAATGATTTATTTATTTATTTATTAGAAAGTTGAGTTTTAATGAATGTAAATAGGCTTGTCGTTTACACTGCGGAACATTCAATGCATCCAGGAGTTCCATAAGAATTTACCAGATGCTTTGATGACATCATCAATGATTTACGGGGAAAGATTTAACGCGTTTCAATGTAAATCTCGTGTTACTACTCCCACCGGTTTTTGCGGCGATTTATTTATGCTATGGTTGGCAAATCGCTAGGGTTGTGAATTCGATTCTAACTGGATGTTCCTCTTCTGTAATTTTGCACAGAATACTAAAATAAGCTTAGTAAAAATAAATAAATCAAATGCAATAATGTTAGGTGGAGGCGTGGTGTAATGGTTTATGACGAGACGAGTTTAAATCCTGGACGAGACTGGTTGCATTTCACATGGCGCTAATACCCCTGGGAAAGGTATGGATTCAACTATTCTCTCTCTAGCTATGGGTAAATGGCAGTGCAAACTGTGCTCTTTAACCTTGGTTTGGCAACCGGTCCAGGAGAAGGAAACCTCTGAATTCAAACCCGTTTAACATCGCTTAGGAAATTGACCATGTGTCGCATCCTACTCGTGCTGGGGGGAGGGGTATATACCTAAGTAAATAATAACTATTAAGGTCACCCACAGTAGCGCTATAACAATTTCGACTCAATGACCAATCATTTCGGTAGTAAATTCAGTTATCAATGGGGTCCCTACTACAGTTGCCTTGTATGTATTAAACTCCTCTGCCACGGATAGCATGTTCAATTTTAAGCGGAGTACAGGTTTGAATTCGTTTTTATTTTCCTAGATTAGTTGTCTTACCAAGACTAAAGAACCCTTTCTGTCCCATTACTTACCCATAGCTGGGGGGGAGGGGAGAAGAGATAGATTCATACCTTTCTCAAGGGTATTAGTGCAAAGTAAAACGCAAAGATTTTTGTATAATGGCCTTATAAGTACTTTCATGACCTCCCACCAGGCCTGATTGACACAATGACTTTTTTAACATGGGGAGCCACTCACAAACCGAAGCTCATGCAGTGACCCGTAAAAAGTGCATGGTTCCTTCCGCATTCCCCTTTTGGGGTATCTCAGGCACCGAGCAATAAATACGGCCCTGCTCTCTTTTAGACGAGGGGCAGGTGCTACCTGGGAGGACGGTCCCCTAGGATCACGTAATTTAACTTATCTTGGTCTTGTATATGACTAATCTAACCATACTAAATAATTATAAATTGCGCCTATCATGGTGTGGTGGTTACCAATATTAATCTGCTTGTTTGGACACAATTCCCAAAATTTCTGACCTTATGCCAGACTAAGTTAGGGGTATTGTTAAAGCTACACTGACAAGTTGAGTACAACCAAGTTCTTACAAATACTGAGCGTAAAATAATGGCACTAATTCTTTTTTAGAATAAAGTTGATGAACTCTGTTCATACCTGCTCGTGAATGTCTATATTTTTTCTTCGTTTTGAGTAATCGCATTTAAATGAATTAATAGTTAATACTATTTTTTTAAATTATTATTTTAAGTGTCCATTTTGTATTAGTTAAATAAATAAGTAGACGAATCCTGTTAATTATTTGACATTTAAGTATTATTTCTCTTTCTTTTCTAATCTCTGAGCGTAAAGAAAATCACTGAGAAGTAGACGATGTTAGTCATTATTGGGATTGGTTGTCTGGAGCGAATGTCTTAGATTGAATCTGATTGGCCAAAAATCAGAAATCGACTTGTGACTTTATATTTAAATTGAACTAACGGAAGGAATCTTAAAGTAAACATCTGGTTGGTTGGTTGGATTTTACGGCATGTCAACCATTGGGTTATTTTATACCGAAGACGTTTTTGTTTTATTCGTTCTTGTTGGGTATTCAATTTTTTTATAAACTCATTTTTTAAACTGTTGTATCACGAGGTGGAAAGATACACAGAAGAATTATGTGCTTAACATATTTATTAAGTACCTGCATTCGGTTCCAAACGGATACATATAGACACAAAACAAATAAGTACAAACAATTAACAAGACAAAACTTACACTAAATAGAGGAGGGTCAGTACGTAGCAAAGTCAGTCTGAATATTATTCAGCTAGTTAATCTACTTTAATCATAGGCTATTTTATGGCTATGAGCCAGTCCACCTGAAGGGGTGTTAGCTACTCTATAAATAAACACATTTTTTAAAACTCATTTTTAAACAAGTTTGGATTCTAACAGTTACTGAACTCCTGAATTGGAAGTTCATCACCAGATGCAATTTAACGTCATACTCAGAACACTAAGATCCTCAGCCACCGCCTTCTAGCACATATATAATAAAAAGGGAAATAGGGTCGTGACAGTCATATAGGTACAAGGGTTCGATGTGACCAGCCAATTGATCGGAGGGGCCAAAGTAAGGGCCAAAGTGGAGTGGTGCATGTCATGGACTGCACACCCACTAGGATTCCGTCATTAATCATCACGGGTCGCCACCCACGGTCAACAGGTGGCCACATTGGTGGGATTTTATCCCTCTGCAGAGGTGCAGTCGGTGTATTCTACAACCTCAGCCGAAAAGGCGTGTAATCATCTGAAGATCTGACCCAATTAGAACATTTATCTAAATATCTATTGAATTTTAAACTTGAAGGTGGCATGTTGAAAACGATAGTTTTGTGAAGAATCAAGATTTATTCAACCTATAGAAAAATGTATGGTTAAAAATACGCAATTTTGCGCAACATATTTTCTGAGATTTTTTATATATTTAAAAGTTATTACTAACGATTGTTCTTTTTCGTTTATGGATAATCTATAGTGCTATAAGTTATTCTTATGAGTCACCTCTCTCTAACTCAGTGCCCATACTTATATATAAAGGGGTTGGACAAAATAATGGAAACTAGGTGTTTCTATTATTTTGTCCAGCCCCTATATATAAACTAAAAATTTTACTTCAGAAGGACGCTAAAAATGAGGACGAAAGGGATCGTCAGGAATTAAGGCAAATATAACTGAGATGGTACGTCTGTTATATTCATAATTGTTCAATCGAACCATATCAGTTTGAGTTCGATATAATCACATACGATCAAAAGATGAAATAGAAAGAAAATATTTAAAGATAACTTCTGAAAAGCAATTAATTGATACAAGGACCTGGAATCCATTTCATGTCCTTTTGATAAATGTAACCATTTTCTAAAATGTACAGTTACGTTTTTCTCGGTTAAATGTCTGTCACATGGTGGTTATTCATTTACATAGGACCATTTCAAATCGAGTGAGTAATGTGCTTACGTTCATAACATTCAGATATACGCGGCTATTTATAAATAGATCTGCTGACCACTTGTACGAGTAACAGCAGTCATTCTCATAAGTTTGCGATAACAACCAGAATGTACAGTTCGGGATACGTATTGGTAGCTTTGTATTTTCAAGGAGCATTTGTAAAATTTATCACCCTCCAAACAATTGGCTGATTCACTAGTGATGATGTCATGCGTGCGTCTTTAGTCTTGTTCTAAACTCCAACAGACTTAGGCGGCTCGTTGTCTTTTTTTTTTTTTTTGAGTCTGCTACTTGTTATTAAAATAGTGTTGATCATATTCTATTCATGTCGAAGCTCATGGACCCTAACACAAAAGGTATCTGACGACAAACGAATGAATAGATATACATTTTAGATAAATGTTGAAAAGACCTCACCGATGCAGAAGAAAACTTAACAAAGTTTTCGTGAGAGTCCTTTATTAGATAAATAGTAATATACTCATATAAACAAAATGCAACATTATACACACACACTCACAAATATATATATATATATATATATATATATATATATATATATATATATACTTTGGTATACCATGGTATTTAAGGCCTTTTATTCCCAAATATATATATATATATATATATATAAAAAGAGTTTTATAAGTTGCTTGACGCATTATGTTTATATTGGTTTGTTGGTTGGTTTTGAAGGCTATCACAATGCAAGTGTAAAGAAAAATAAGGTAACTATGATGTTGTTCGTCTACCTTTTATTTATTTTCTTAATATTTTGGGATAAAGATTCCTTCGTCAGAAGATTTCCGAAAACTAATTTCTGGAGCTGTTGCCTTGTTAGGATTTGTCCATTCTGTTGTATGCCTGGTGATATCTTCCTCCAAATTCCCTGCGTGTGTGTGTATATGTGTGTTTATGTGTGTGTGTCTATTCAACAATGTCTTTGTAACATTCCACATTTAGTTTATCCCTTTTTTAATCATTTGGAGGAATGTAAACAAAATATTAGATGTACAAGATTCAGGGAATATTTTTAGTTTAGGATATTGGCAACTTAGCAGAAATTATTTTTTTAAAGCACAACAGACCCAAATCTAACATACACACACACACACACACACACACACACACACAAAAAATACTAAGACATGCCGTACCAAAAAATGCCCTTTGAGCTGTCCCCAAGGACCTTGAGGGAAGGTGAGATGAACTGGAGATCAGATAAAGGATCAAGACTATCCAGATCACAGCAGTGTTAAGATCAGGTAGAATACTTAGAAGAGATATGGAAACCCGAGGAGACTTGCTGTCATTCAAACTCCAGTGAAAAGCCACCAGTTAAAACTAGTGTTAAAAATTAGCATAGTGATTATGGTGATTAAATTAATAAGAATGATAATAGTATTTAAAGTATTAAATAATACTAATGGTAAAATGTTGCGTTAATATTTACGTATGACACAATACATGCTACAGAAGCGAGGACGAACACATCACAAAAAAGCAGCTGTACGACCACTTGTTCCTATAACACAAACCATCCGAGTGGAACGAATAAGATATTCAGGGAACCGCTGGGGAAGCAAGGACGAAGTCATAAGTGACGTTCTCTGGTGGAAACATGCACTTGGACACGCCAGTGTGGGTCGTTCAGCAAGGAACTACATCGATCAGCTCTGTACGGATTCTGGATGCTACACAGAGGACTTCCCGGTTGGCTAGAGATTTTCATGGATATGCGAACTGTCAGCACGGCCTGATGAAAAAGCGTCTGTGGTTATTTGGGTTAGAGTACAGTTATTAGTAGGACCGTCTTAGCTCAGTCGGTAGAGTGTCGGATTAAGATTTGATACCGGCCCTCGCCAACTCAGCGTATGAGTAGCGCAGGGATCTGTGCGGTAAAGTGAGGAGCTGATGGTAAGTGTGGCGATCCACCTCGGACACCAAAACAATCTCCTTTGATTTAGCACTAATGAAAAGGGGATAGACTCCCTCGATGTCTGGCTGATACCGACTTTAGGCCACCCCGAGGACTTTTACTTTTACAGTTATTGGTAATGTTTTTGCAAGAGATTTCAACATAGCATTCACCCGAAATTCTGAGACCTGATTGTGTGTGTATGTTCATTTTCACAAATCTCATTCATATATTTGTTATTCACGTTTTGGAGTGTTTGAGATTTTGGCTCTTGTCGTCGTAAAGGCGTTCAAGGATGTGAAGTGACAGTCACATATTCCAATTTTTGGTGATAACACGCAAATCGAGTTAACCTAATTTCTGCAGAGAGATAAATTTAAAGATAAATCGCAAGTCAATTTACGCGTCTCTGTCAGATTTATTCCTTCCAAAAACATTCTCTCTCTCTCTCTCTCTCTCTCTCTCTCTCTCTCTCTCTCTCTCTCTCCTCTCTCCACCCCTTTCCATCCCCCCTCCTCCCTCACTCTCTCTCTCTCCACTTTCTGGCAAGAAAAACAAAAATAAACTGGCATTCCGGTTGCCATTTGCTTTGGTTGTTTTTATTTCTATTTTTATTTTTTTTTACGTGGCGAATCGTAAAACTCATGTTACTTCTCTTGTGGCTTATTTCCATCTATTTGTTCCTGTCTGTAAGGGCTTGGAATACGTCGATTGCATCCCCAGCAAAAGAAACAAGACCTCCCCCACCCCCCGAAAAAGTGGATGTCATGGGTATGACACTAAACTACATCCGGTGGTTAGGCCCCAGTTTTAGAGGTCTTGGAGTATTGCTTCGTTGCTATTATTCCCATGTCCACTTTGACCCAGAGTGGTAGTACCTGTTAGGGTCCCATATATGGGTACAATTCTGTTCGAAAATTATTAGTAATAGATCGGAATACTTGCAAACAATAGAGCAAATTATTTACGAATAATAGCAAGGGTTGACATGCCGTAAAACTAACCAACTATTTTGTCGTTTCCTTTCTTTCTCATATCAAAGAGTTTTTGGTAGGTTATTATTATTATTATTATTATTATTATTATTATTACCCCATCAGCGTTAGCTGATGATCTTTCACTGGAGTTTGAGTGACAACAGGTCTCCAGGATTCTCATGAGTATTCCCGCAGATTTCAACAATGCTGTTGTCTGGATGATCTCAATTCTTCCTCTGATTTCCAGTTCTTTTCTAAGCATTTGGAGACCGTTCCAATTGCCTCAACTACAATTGGTATCATTTTCACCCTCATATTTCAGTTCTCTAGCAAGGTCTGTGTATTTATCTATCTTTTCGTTTTTTTTCGTCATCACCCTTTGATATTATTATTATTATTATTATTATTATTATTATTACAATTTAAACTGGACTATATTTTGGGGCCAGTTCAATTCGTCAAATTTCCTTTGCCATAGGGTTCCGTTACTACTACTACTACTACTACATAAGGGAAATAGGGTCTGGACTATCACATAAGTGCTTGAGTTTGACGTGACCAGCCGATTTACTTAGGGCGGTCGGAGAAGCCCCTTCTCCGACCGCCCTAAGTAAAGTCCAAAGTGGGGGTGTTGCATGTCATAGACTGCTCATCCACCAGGATTTCGTCCTTAAGCATCACGAGTCGCCACACACGGCCAACAGGTGGCCCCATTTGCGGGATCTTACTCCTCTGCAGATGTGCAGTCAGTGTATTCTAAAGCCCCAGCCGACAGGGCTGGCCAAAGAAAGTAATGTTTTTCCATTACTAGACATCCGCATGAGAATAAAAAAAAAGTAGAAAGAAAGACTACTACGTTCAGGCTCACCTACTATGCTATCACCATCCTTTCACAGGTCAATACGCTAACATTTCTCAACATAATTACTTCAACATGTTCGTCCATATTACAAATAATAATAATAATAAATAATAATAATAATAATATCCTTTCAGCTAGTATATTAGGTTAGAGACCTGTCGGCTTTCCTTATGAATATTCATCTTAATTCCACAGAATATTTATAATCATTCCACAGATTATCAACATTGCTTTAAAGCGAGTTTAGAGCTGGGGCATTCACCATTTGAATGATGTAGTTTATTCCATGGTTCACCACTCTGTTGCTAAAATAATTTTGTTCTTGCGTTATTGCTTTACAAATTTTTTTAAAAGTTTTGAATTTTATGTCCGCTGGTATGTTATTTGAGCAATGTTAGTAGTCAAAGTTCGTTGAAATAAAAACACATTGTGTATATTGTGCTTCAATCATATCCCCTCTTATACCTCGATAAAAAACCAAACTTGGTAAGGCAATGTTCCTAAGTCTTCCTTGAAATACGAAATGGTTTTTAAATCATTCACTTATATTAGTTGCTCTCCTCTGAACTCCCTCAATGAGCTTTGTGTCCTTGATTAGTCTTGGCTCCAAAGCATATTGCAAACTCCAAATGAGGTCTTTACCAATGCAAAGTGAATAAATTTCAGCATCTTATCCATGTATTCATTGACATCGTATTAAAACAATACATATTGATTTAATCTCGATACATGAAACTAAGCCACGACTAACCCGTTTCATAATATAGTTGCATCGATAAATTCAGTTATTTATTGTTGAAAATTAAAAGCTCATGTTTAATTGTTTAGCTAAATTAATAATGTTCGTTTACTGGGGCAGTTACTATTTTCTATAGATTAGAATCCATGTGTATTTCACGGTAAGCCATATAATTTGCCTAAACAGCTAAAATGATAAGATGCCAAGGATTGTCCAATGAAGTTGGACTATGAATTATTTTCAAAGATAAAGACTATTAGTCAATGGCGGAGGTAAACGATATTTCTTGTTTGAAAAAATTCATGAATAACGAAAAACTAAGTAGACACGTAAATATATCCACATATACAAAACTAGAAGGGCCTACTAGGCATCGCTCGAGTATAGGGGCGGGTAGAAAAAAGTTAGTCTCGCCGATCCATTATTACTTAATCCCGAGTGGACCCTCAGCTGAATGGTCTATAAAAGAATCCCCATGTAAAAAAGGGACCGGCTGCGACTCCAGAAGTTTTTTTTACCAATTATTTATAAAAATCTTCAACATTTTTCACAAAACAGTAAGCTCTGGTGATAGTTAATTGTTATATATATTTACTTTGTCATTAATTTCTTTATTTTCGTAATTTACTCCGGACATATATACATTCACAATGCCCTTATATATATATTTAGATGAAATTTTATACATATTACTAGCAGAAACACCGGTATATCTATATGTAAATAACCAGACCTGAGGAATACCACTAGCTATGTATAATTTAATCATTACAACGTTTAGATAATGTTTACTTAAGGGCTATTGCAAATAGCTCTCTCTCTCTCCTCTCTCTCTCTTGCACTCTCTCCCTCTCTCTCTTCACTCTCTCCCTCTCTCTCTTTCACTCTCTCTCCTCTCTCTCTCCCCCCTCTCTATCTCCCCATCCCCCTCTCTCTCTCCCCTCTCCCTTTTCCCCTTCCCTTTCCTTCTTTTTCATCATTGATTGGAAAACAGATTAGCCTTATTATTTTTGCATTCCTCATTCCTCTCTCTATCTTTCTCCTACTCTTTCTTTTATATTTTTCTGTGTAGGCCTGTCCGTTCTATTTATTAGCTTGAGGGACGTCGCTCGATAAAAATAAGAATTCGGTGGAAAGCGACACCAGGTATAACAGTATATATTTTTCATTTCATCTTGGGTTGATTTGGGCGGCCGTCTTTTAACCAGAGGTGTTGCAAAATGTTAACGGACCGGAAGATTAAGGACACAGTATAAATATATATAGATGGAATCACTCTGAGTTATCTAATAGTAAGGAAATTAGGTTATCGACTCTCTGTAACCATTGATAACAGGAATTTGTTATGTTCACTTTTTATAATAGTAAAGAAGTAAGTAAAGTTCGTCGGGGTGGCCTTATAATCTGTACAGCCAGACAACGAGGAGTCTATATACCGTTACATTAGCGCTAGACCAAGGAGGTTGCTTTTGGCGTCTGAGACGGAGCGCCACACCTACCATCAGCTCCCTACTTTACCGCAACAGATCCCTGGACTACCAAACGCTGAGTTGGCAGGCCCGTATCGAACTGAACCTATGTGGATCCCTAGCGAACCTCTTACCAACTGAGCTCAACCAGCCCCACTTGAAAAATAAAATTTCATTATTATTCAATGATAAGTTCTTATACATTTTTAGTGCTAGAAAATTGATCTGAAAACCAACAAAGTGTGTGTTTTTTTATACACACATACAAACGCCACAAGAAATACATACCTATTAATGAATAGCAGATGGGTTAAAATCCAACAAAATGTGATTTAAAAATGAGATAACAGATAAAAAAACAAACTCATTTAATTAAATTCGCCCTCGCGTATGTTAACGAGGCTCGTCAGATTTATTTAAGAACAAGAACTACAGGTTTTATATATTGAAAAGGTGGAAGAGGGGGAGAACGGTGCGGGTGGCGTCGTAAGGTGTGAGGAAGAAGAGCGAGAGGGAAAGCGAGCG
>CM042138.1:51305479-51423018 GCA_023376005.1 Doryteuthis pealeii
GAACTGGCCGCCCTTAAAAAGTTTCTAACAAGACTTCAAAAAGCCGAAATTAGAATTAATACACGTCATATAAGCACGAAAATTAAGAATAAAAATTGTGCAGCCTATTTTATTTTCCATTAATTTAATTTTATGATACTCAAAAAAGAAAAAATTAGAATTACAAAAATAAACGATTTTACAAATGGATTTTACGTGCCTTCCTTCTTCGCGAAATCTTAATGACTTTCAAAAAATCAATTGTATCCGGCAAGCTGTCACTCTTTATGGATATATCTAAAATTGTATGCTCACTGGATAGCGGGACAGTGTTGTGATATTTTGCGCGAGAGATTAAGAAGTTGTAAACTTATCAATTTTTACTTTCCACAAAGTTTCAACGTATGCACTGGGTTCGAATTTTCCAAACAGTTGAACAGCTCCAGAAAATTACTTTATTTTCATTTGGCCTCCTCAACTCGAATTGCTAAAAAAAAAAAGGTACTCAGCCAGACAGTGAAGGTAGTCTTATCCCCTTTTCACTAGGCCGCTAGCACACTGAGATTATTTTAAAGCGTTCTGGTGGTGGAGCGCCACAACCTACCATCAGTCCTTACTTTACCGCACAGATGCTGTGCACTCTACGCTTGAGTGGCGAGCGCGCCGGTATCGATCCAGGAGCCTTGTTGGTTCCTAGTCGAACGCTTACCCGACTGCAGCTAAACCGGGCTCATACCACCCCGTAAAATTGGTACGCGCCTGACTGGTTTGTTCTCAATCATCTGATGCTAATTCTGTACCGATCGCATAGTTGGAGCTATCCGACACCAGTAGATAATGAGTTACCACTGAGTCAGGCGTTAAGGGAAGCACAGTCAGATTGTTCAGGACGTTAAATGCTTTTGAGAAGGCTTCTTTCAGCTTCAGTGAACGGGTATGTTTTGCTCTTTAGGGTGTTTCTTAACAATCCACAAGAGTGGCAGAAGAATGTCTGCAGCTCGTGGAAACAAGTTTTCGTAAGAAGATTCTCTATTCACAGGGAAACACCGAAGGATTTTGAGTCAGTTGGTTCAAGCGAATTCATTTATTTACTGTGTCTTCGATGTTGTGGGTGTTTAGGTCTTCTGGGCTAAATATGATGTCTAGAAATTAAAGTTTCCTTCTTGAAAAATTGGCACTTGTACAATTTTAGATCTTATGTGTTTTCGTGACTAAAGGCATGTATAAGTACTCACCAAAAAGACTAAACAGTTATTTACCATTTCCTGTTTCGTCATATCTCTCTCTCGTTATTAGTGTTTTACTAAATATTTACTAAATTACTGTAATTGGTCAATTTCGAAAAAAGTTGGAGGAAAACTTTGATGTCGGTACGGGTACCAGTCAGGCTTGGTCAATATATTCTAGTCTTTATAATTCCGCTATTGTTCCAGGTAGGTGAAGGTCCAAACTGACGTGTCAAATTTAGCCCCCCCTCCCCCACCGCCATATTAACACAATGAAACTTGAATAAAGGTTAAGATTATTTCAAATTGGGGCCTTTTCAAAAGAAGAAACATTAAAAAAAAAAACTCTGATGATTTTAAAAAAAAAAATATTTCAACATTAATGGAAATAATGTAAAATTATGAACGAAAACGATGTTTACATTTTTCGCGCATTAAATCAATAAGAAATTTAAACGTAAATTTCAGCGAAAATTTCTGATAACTTATTCACCTGTTGATGAAATTATGTTTTAAAATAGGTTTTTTTCAAAAATATATAAGGGGAATTTTTTACAAACCGCCACACCATCACACACACACACACACACACACACACACACAACAACACACACATTAATTTTATGAAATTTCGAAAAAATAAACGATGAAAAATGATTTTTAATTTTTTCTTTTCAGATTTGACGTCTCCTTCTGTCCAGGTTGTAATTTGGAACCATGTGCAGTAGTCACAACCTGGGATGATTTTGGTCCGTCCGCTAGCTTGTTGAAATCAAAAAGAGAGATTACCTTTCTTTTCAGAAGTGGGGTGATAAAACACGGCAGATAACTTAAAACCTTTCCGATTCTTTTATATTTATTTTTCTTTCATGGGGAAAACGTATTATTTGCTATTTTTAAGCACTCTTTTGGTTCTCCTACTACTGCTGCAGAACCAGGAATTCTCGTAGTAACCAAACTCAATAATGCACACGGGTCATCAGAAAATAACATACATTCCTAAGAACAAAAATAATTTTGAAGTCTAACGTGTCTTTTCAGTTGGCGGTTTAAGGTCCGTTCTACCCAGAGTGGTAGTATCTGTTAGGGTCTATGGGACAAATTATTCGGTTTGCAAGTTATTGCGTATTAGTATAGGAATACTAGAACATTATTATAACCGTAGGCACTTCTCGAACATATTCACTATCGTTTCACTTTTTGATGTATTATCAGTTGAGGCGATATTAAGTGATATTTGGAACAAATTTCACGATTAAAAGAATAATGAAAATGTTTCGAAAAGTATTTGAAAAAGTGTGGAAATATGAAAATGTGCGCAGAAAAAAACTATGCAGCTATTATTTTCGGGTACAAAATATCACTTAACACCGCTCAACCAGAAATACATCAAAAGTGAAACGGCCGAAAAGGGTTCAAGAGTGGCCTAAACCCATTGAAAAAAAAAAGGAAATTACACAGCTATACAAAAATAATTTAAATATGAACATACAATTTACGCAAATTTCTCTAGCTTCTCGCAAAAATAATCCTAGACATGGTTGACATTACCGTTAAAATCAATAATTTTCGAAAAAGATTCCAATTTAATAATGTTTTGCCATTAAAGTGTTCCAATAAAAATGTGCATATCATATTAATATGCTTGTACCTGATATGACAAACTTCTTTTTTTCCACCACGGAAGTTTTAGGGGGTGTTAATACATGCCGTCAATTTCTGAAGCATATTTTTAACAGGTTTGAATCAAATTTTCCTTTCCCTATATTGGTTTGCTACCAAGTTTAAAGAGCCAGTCGCCCCACATTTACCCATAGAGCTGAGGATATAATATTTGGATGCATACCTTTCCCAAAGGTTATTAGCCTACGTGAAATTGCAAACAGGCTTATCTAGGATTTTGCAACTCATCTTCGCCGTGTCCATTTTCTACAACAAAATAAAGCATTATCACTACACACCTTCCCAAAAGCTAGTATGTGGAAATTTGATCTGATCAAATATATTACACAAAAAATAAGATTGAAAACAATTAAATAATGATTAATAATATTTGATTTCGTATGATTTTTTCTTATTTTGTATCTTCTTTTTATTAAGTTATTGTATGCTTGTTGCTAAATGAATATATTTAGTAGGTCCCCATTACACCACACGCATCCACTATAATCTACTACATATATAAAGGAGCAGTGTGTGTATGTATTGTCCGGAAGGAAACTACCCACAAATAAAACAAATTAAAACAGTGAAATATATATACACATTCATTTTTCATCACCAGAGCTTGCTTTTGTGCCAAAATAATGAAGATTTTATTCATATCTTGGAAAGATATTTAAAGATTCGGAATGGATAGTAAGAAAGGGAAAGTTCATTTGGTTGTGTTCCATGTTAAAACAAATCAATTGTAAGGATCAAAACTATCAATGGATTGTGAGGACTAAATTTTTATTAACCCAGCATCTACCCAGGCAAAGCCAGGTAGGCCACTTCTATATAAAAGGTTGTGTATATTTGAATTCAGAACATAGAAAAATGTAGTCAGAGGTTACTTTTCTTTTATTCCAACTTCATTACTGCCTTAATAATCGTAGGTTATGCGACCTTGGTGATATAAAAAAAGGAAAAATAAGACTAAGAAAAGCCACATTTCCTTCCCTGATTTCTAATAGAACATGCCACACAAAAAAGTTGCCCAAAATTACTGCTTAAATTCATTGATTCAAAATGCCAAGCAATCTCACAGCAATGATATTCTGAAAAAAATCTCAGGATGACAATCGGGAATTACATCACAACGCAACTCAAGTCACAAACAGACGAGGACCCCCCCCCCCCCCCCCCCCCCTCAATTTAAACTGAAACCTTTACCTTCAAAGCACATCAACAAATATATATATATTATGGACGCTCTTACGTCGATTTTCGACGCATGAGGGTTCACACACACAATGAACACCCACACAGTGATTTGTTATAGTTGGTGAAGGCTTTGTTGTTGACCATCCACACTTTTTGCACAGTCGATAGGAAAGAATTTGGTCCATTAAGGGTTGTCACAAACCCAATCAACCGACCGACCTCAGGAATTTTGAATCAGAGTTATCCCTCTCCTAGACTGGTTACCTACCCAAGGCTAGAGCCCAGTCTGCCCTTACTATTTTAATTCATAGCAGGAGGAGAATATATGGATTCGTCTTTTTCCCAAGGGATTAGCGCCTATGTTTGAAATACAAACCTAGCTTTCGTCTAGGAATTGAAACTTCCGAATCGACGACCATATATCCACGAATCTCGTAACCACTAGCCACGGCGCCTCCCACACACACATATATATATATATATATATATATATTATGCGACTCACAGTCAACGTCACGCGGAAATCACAAGTTCCAACCAGACTTTACCAATATTAAGGCAGCGATTGAGCCTGTTCATTACAGATGGTAACCTCTTAAAAACACCAGGTTACTTGTTAAGCAACCTAAACCAACGGTGAAATGTAACTAATAATATATATATTATGATATTATATATATATATATATATATATATGCGCGGTATAAGACTATTAAGGTCTAGGCCTTTGTACTGTATTTACCGATCCCTCTGCACAAGCAGGATGTGACACAATGTCAATCTTTAAGCTCAGAGTATAACCAGTTTGAATTGAGTGTTTTCTTTCTCCTAGACTGGTTGCCATACCAAAGTTAAAGAGTCCAGTCTTGCCCTTCTAATTACCATAGTTCTAGAGTGAGAATAGTTTTGATGCATACCTTTTCCCAAAGATATAGCGCTTATGGAAATGCAACTAGCCTCGTCCGGGATTTGGAACTCGTGTAATCCCCCCCAAACGACCGATAGCTAACTACAAACCTCGACTATAGCCTGTACCCAGATCCAAAAAAATCCCACCAGATCCCCCCGAAAAAAAACACACCCCAAGACCGAATAGAAGAAGGCCCCACTAATATTTCAAGTGGACCCCCTAAAAACCCAGTACTAAACCCCAAGACCAGGCTCAAACACAATACCCTAACTAGGGGGGATTAGTCAATAATTTCATCCAGATGAGCTAATTTAAGCGCGACGAAACCAACACTCATCGCATCCACACCACACCCCCCCCGTGCTAACAAGGCTGTAACGATAAGACAATTAGTTCCAGGTTGAACCGTAAAAAAGAATGTAATACCAGCGACTTTCCCCCAAACCCCCCCCCAATGAACTAAGCACATCTACACGCCTGATGACCGTCTACTTATTGTATAAACCACTATGTGGTAAAAGGCGCAAATGGATCACCAAACAAAGAAAAACAGGCGACTCGTTCCACCCTTCCTCCTCTCCGAAAAAAAGTAAAAGCTACTCAGTACCCAATCCCCCCCCCTACCGGGGTGATCCACATTGCGGGCCTTTTACACACTTAAGTAAGTTTAGCAAATAGTCAATAAAGTATTGCGGGTTCATCAAGGCGTGTAGAAATGTGAAAATATAAGTTCATTGCGAATTTCTGGGAAAGTCGCTGGGATTTTACCATTTCTTTTCTTACCGGTCCCAATGGCAAATTTCTAAATGTCTAATTCTTCCGTTCACAGCCTTTGGGTGATGCACCGTGTGGGTGTGTTGTGGATGGATGAACGTGTTAGGGGTAGATGCAGCCAAAACCAGAGCAGCTTATAGCCTACATCTGGGATGAATTATTGCCTACTTTACCCCCCTTCGTGTCAAGAGGTTTGTGTTTCGAGCCTGCGGTCAAAATGAGGGTTTAAAAATACTGATTTTAAGACGAGCACTCCCATCCACTTGAATATTAGTGCAACACAATCTTCTTCCTTCTCCCATCTCATTTGTGGAAAAGACTTTGTTTTACTTCGAAGAAATAAACACTGTTGATGATTACAATTTAATTTTCGTCTGGTACAAGGCTATATGTCATGGCAGGTGCCCATGGTGTAATAGCTATCGTCGTTGGAAAAATGGAAACGGTACACGAGTTCAAATCCCGGACCGAGGCTAGTTGCATTTCACATAGCGCTAATATTGGAAAGGTATGCATCAAATATCCACTCTAAAACTATGGGTAATTAGAAAGGGCAGACTGGAACTCTTTTAACTTTGGTATGGCAACCAGTCTTATGGAGAAAGAAAACACTTCAATCAAACGGTATACTCTGCCCTTAAAGATGACATTGTTGTCACATCCTGCTTGTGCAAGGGATCGGTTAAATACATACAATCGCCATAGACCTTTAATAGTCTTATACGCGCATAATATATATAATATATTATATATTATATTATATAGTATATATATATTAGTTATCATTTACACCGTTGTTTAGGTATGCTTCGGAGTACCTGGTGTTTAAGAGGTACCATCTTTATGTAGATTGAACAGGCTCATCGCTGCTTATATTGCGTAAAATCTGGTTGGAACTTTGTGATTTCCGCGTGACTTGCACTGTGAGTCGCTCCATAATAGTATATATATATATATATATATTGTGTGTGTGGAGGCGCGGTGGCTATGTGGTTAGAGTCGTGGATTAATGACTCGTCGTTCGAGTTCAATTCCTTAGACGAAGCTGTTTGTATTTTCACCATTAGCGCTAATACCCTATGGGAAGGTACGAATCCATATTATTTCTTCCCTCCTTTGCTATGAATTAAATAGTAGGGCAGATGGGCTCTTTCAGCCTGGGTAGGTAAACCAGTCTAGGAGAGGATAAACTCTTGAATTCAAAAGTCCTGAGGTTCGGTTCGTTGATTGGCGTTTGTGACAACCTTAAATGACCAATTCTTTCCTATCGACTGTGCCAAAAAAGTGTGGATGGTTCCAACACAAGCCTTTCTACCACTATAACAAATTCACTGTTGTGGGTGTTCATTGTGTGTGTTGAACCCTCTGCGTCGAAAATCGACGAGAGGTTCCATTAATATATATATTATTGTTGATGTACTTTGAGGGAAAGGTTTCAGTTTAATGGTCTCGTCTGTTTGTGACTTGAGTTGGGTCTGAAATAGTCGGTCCGGCGTGGAGAATTCCCGATTGTCATCTGAGATTTTTTTCAGATTCATTGCCTGTGAGATGCTTGCATTTGAATTCAAGAATTTTTAGCAGTAAATTGGGCAAACGTTTTTTGTGTGCATGCTTCTGAAGAAATCAGGAAGAAATGGGCTTTTCTTTAGTTCTTATTTTGCCTTTTTTGTATCACAAGGTCGGCATAACCTACGATATTAAAGCAGTATGAAGCTTTGGAATAAGAATGTAACCTCTGACTAATTTTCTATTTCCTGATTCCAAATATACACAAACCTTTTATATAGAAGTGGCTACCTGGCTTTGCCTGGTAGATGCTGGGGGTTAATAAAAATTTAGTCTCACAGATCATTGATAGTTTTGATCTTACAAAATTGATTTGTTTTTAATCATGAACACAACAAGACTTTCCTTTTCTTACTAAATCCAATTCCGAATCTTTAAATATCTTTCCAGATATTGAATTAAAAATCTTCATTATTTTGGCACAAAAAGGCAAGCTCTGGTGATAATGAATGTGTATATATTATTACACTGTTGTTTAATGTGTTTTATTTGTGGTAGTGTTCCTTCCGGACATACATACACACAACTGCCTCTTTAATATATGTATAGATTATATTGGTGATGCGTGTGGTGTAATGGGACGCTTACTAAATATATATCATTAGCAACAAGCCATACCAATAACTTAATTAAAAAGAAGATACAAAATAAGAAAAATCAATACGAACAAATATATTAATCATTATTTAATTGTTTTAATCTTATTTTTTGTGTTAATATATTGATCAGATCAAATTTCCACATACTATGCTTTTGGGAGGTGTGTAGTGTAATGGCTTTTGTTGTAGAAAAATGGACACGGCGAGATGAGTTCAAATCCTAGATAAGCCTGTTTGCATTTCACGTAGCGCTAATACCTTTGGGAAAGGTATGCATCCAAATATTCTTCCTCAAGCTATGGGTAAATAGTGGGGCGGACTGGGCTCTTTAACCTTGGTTAGGCAACCAATATAGGAGAAGGAAAATTTGAATTCAAACCTGTTAAAATATGCTTCAGAAATTGACCATGTATTACACCCTACTCGTGTGGAAGAGTTTGTCAATATCGGTACAAGCATTTATATGATATCACATTTTTATTGGATACACTTTAATGGCAAAACATTATTAAATATGGAATCTTTTTCGAAATTATTGATTTTAACGGTATGTCAACATGTCTAGGATTATTTTATGCGAGAAGCTTGAGAGAATTGCGTACATTGTATGTTCATATTTAAATTATTTTGTATAGTGTGTAATTTCTTTTTTTTTTAACACGGTTAGGCACTCTTGACCTTTCGGCCGTTTCACTTTTGATGTATTTCTGGTTGAAGCGGTTGTTAAAGTGATATTTTGTACCCGAAATAATAAGCTTGCAATAGTTTTTTCTGCCCACTTTTCATATTTCACACTTTTTCATACTTTTCGAACATTTTTCATTATTCTTTTATCGTGAATTTGTTCCAAATATCACTTAATATCGCTCAACTGATAATACATCAAAAAAGTGAACGGTCGAATATGTTCGAGAGTGCCTACGGTTATAATATGTCTAGTATTCCTATCTAAACAAATAACTTGCAAAACCGAATAATTTGTCCATAGACCCTAACAGATACTACCACTCTGGGTCAGACGTGACCTTGTAACCGCCACTGAAAAGCCACGTTAGACTCAAAATTATTTTTTGTTCTTAGAATGTATGTTATTTCTGATGACCCGTGTGGCATTTTTGAGTTTAGTTACTACGAGAATTCCTAGGGTTCTCAGCAGTAGTAGGAGAACCAAAAAGAGTGCTTAAAAAAATAGAATAAATACGTTTTCCCCATGAAGAAAAATAAATAAATAAAAGAATCGGAAAAGGTTTTTAGTTATCTGCCCGTGTTTATCACCCCACTTCTGAAAAGAAGGTAATCTCTCTTTTTGATTTCAACAAAGCTAGCGGACGGACAAAATCATCCAGGTTGTGACTACTGCACATGGTTCCAAAATCCACACCTGGACAGAAGGAGACGTCAAATCTGAAAAAGAAAAAAATTAAAAATCATTTTTCATCGTTTTATTTTTTTCGAATTTCATAAAATTAAATGTGTGTGTGTGTGTGTGTGTGTGTGTGTGTGTGTGTGTGTGTGTAGGTGGCGGGTTTGTAAAAAATTCCCCTTATATATTTTTGAAAAACCTATTTTAAACATAATTTCATCAACAGGTGAATAAGTATCGAAATTTTCGTGAAATTTACGTTAAATTTCTATTGATTTAATGGCGCGAAAATGTAAACATCGTTTTCGTTCATAATTTTCATTATTTCCATATGTTGAAATATTTTTTTTTTTAAATCATCAGGAGTTTTTTTTTTTATGTTTCTTCTTTTGAAAGGCCCCAAAATTTTGAAGATAATCTTAACCTTTATTCAAGTTTCATTGTGTTAAATATGGCGGTGGGGGAGGGGGGCTAAATTTGACACGTCAGTTTGGACTTCCCTACTGGACAATAGCGAACTTATAAAGACTAGAATATATTGACCAAGCCTGACTGGTACCCAGTACCGAACATCAAAGTCTTTCCTCCCAACTTTTTTCGAAAATTGACCTATTACAGTAATATTTAGTAAATATTTAGTAAAACACTAAATACCGATGAGAGAAGATATAGAGAAAACAGGAATGGTAAAACTGTTTAGTCTTTTTGAGTACTTATACATGCCTTTTAGTCCACGAAAACAACATAATCTAATTGTACAAGTGCCAATTTTTCAAGAGAGAGAACTTTAATTTCTAGACCATCATATTAGCCCAGAAGACCTAACACCCACAACATCGAAGACACAGTAAATAAATGAATTTCCTTGAACCAACTGACTCAAAAAATCACTTCGGTGTTTTCCTGTGAATAGAGAACTTCTATACGAAACTTGTTCCACGAGCTGCAGACATTCTTCTGCACTCTTTGTGGTTGATAAAGAAACAACACCCAAAGAGCAAAACTACACCGTTCACTGAAGCTGAAAAAAGAAAGCCTTCTCAAGCATTAAAAACGTCTGAACAATCTGACTGTGCTTCCTTACCCTGACTCAGATGTAACTCATTATCATCTGGTGTCGGATAGCTCCAACTATGCGATCGGTACAGAATTACATCAGATGATTGAGAACAAACCAGTCAGCGGCGTACCAATTTACGGGGTGGTATGGCGGTTTAGCTCAGTCGGGTAGAGCGTTCGACTAGGAACCACAAGGCTCCTGGATCGATACCGGCGCCTCGCCAACTCAGCGTAGGAGTAGCACAGGCATCTGTGCGGTAAAGTAAGGAGCTGATGGTAGGTGTGGCGCTCCACCCCAGACGCTAAAATAATCTTCAGTGGTCTAGCGCTAGTGAAAAGGGTGATAGACTCCCTCACTGTCTGGCTGATACCTTTTTTTTTACATTCGAGTTGAGGAGGCAAATGAAAATAAAGTAAATTTCTGGAGCTTGTCAACTGTTTTGGAAATTCGACCCAGTGCTACGTGAACATTTGTGGAAAGTAAAAATTGATAAGTTTACAACTTCTTATCTCTCGCCAAAATAATCACACTGTCCTATCCAGTGACATACAATTTTAGCAATAATATCCATAGAGAGTGACCTTGCGGATACAATTGATTTTATGAAGTCATTCAAGATTTCGCGAAGAGGAAGGCACGTAAAATCCATTTGTAAATCGTTTATTTTTTGTAATTCTATTTTTTCTTTTTTGAGTATAAACATAAAATAAATTATGGGAAAATAAATAGCTGCTACAGTTTTTATTCTATTTTTCGTGCTTATATACGTGTATTATTCTATTTCGGCTTTTTGAAGTCTTGTTAGAACTTTTAAGGGGCGGCCCCGTTCCGGGTGGCACTTGTGCTAGGTACACCACTGAAACCAGTACCTCTTGGTTTCTTCTCAAATAACTTTTTGAAACCAAATGAACCATTTGGGCTTTAACGAAACGCTTGGAGAAAAACTAGACGGGAATTAAACAAGCATGCTGCGTACTCTCGTTGAACAAATCCTGGAAGGCAGCACCCCCCCCCACCCCCCAAAAAAAAAAGTGGATGCACGACCACTTACTTCTATCACACAAACATAAAAATAAGACGAACAAGATTTGCTGAACACTGTTGCGGAAGCACAGACAATTTCATAAGTTGACATTCTCCTGTGGACATCTGCACACGGAAGCACCAATGTTGGGTCGACCATCAAAGACTTATATAAAACAGTTTTGTGCAGACAGCGGATGCCGTCTGCCAGGACTTGTCAAGAGCGATGACCGATAGATACGGTTGGTGAGAGTCATGGGAATCCGTGCTTTCAGCAAGACATGGTTATATACATATATATCTTTAAATTTTTGATTTACCCATTTTCAATTTTAATTTTGTGTTTACGTGTGATAATTTTTGCGACAGATAAGTCCAGGTTAAAGAATCCGGGTCTTAGGTTTATTGTTTCAGTGTGGGCTATGATTGCCGATTCGCATAGGCGTCTAAGTCTTTTTCTGTGTATTAGTTTGATAAGTGAAGCATTGCTGAAATTAAATGTGTGGTTGTAATCAGCCGTGTGAGTAAATAGGGCATTCAGATTATCGTTTGTTCTAATCGATTTCTTATGCTCGTAGATGCGTTGGGTGAGGCTGCGTTGGGTTTCTCCGATGTAACGTTTGTTGCAGTCGTTGCACGAATGTATTTATCCAACCGTTGGGACACGGACAGGATGTGATAAAAGTTCAATTTTTAAGCAGAGTAAATACGGTTTGAATTAGATTTCCTTTTCTGGTTGTCTAAACAAGATTAAAGAACAGAGTCTGTTCTACTTTTTACCCATAGCTTGGGGGCGGTGTGAACAGAGGGATGCATGCATTACACAAGAAGATTAGTGCAAAGTGAAATGCACACAGCCTCGTCCAGGATTTGAATTCCATTTCCTACTACGATACCCGTTACGCTAAGAGCGCACCCTCTCTATGTATATATGTATATGTATATTGGTCTGCTGTGGTGGTTGAATTAATTGGCAATTTTCTACCGATGCCATCGGTCAATGTTTGAGCCTAGGTAAACGCAAGAATTTTAAATGCTTATTTTCAAAAACATACAAGTCTTTTCCATTTGTAGGATGAACTCAGTACAATTCTATGCCATTATCTCCTTTTGGTCTAAGGCAGATGGAATTTTAAGGAAGTTAATTAATTTTTAAGGCTTCATTTGAGCTGACATTGTCAGGATCATACTTGTTTTGTAGATTGATCAAGATCCGAAAGAAAAAGTACAATGTGTCGTTTTGAAGAAATACCAGGGTTGCTCCTGCCAACTGAGTTTGGATTTTACGGCGTGTCAACCCTTGTTGGGTTATTTTATGCCGAAGACGTTTTGTTTTATTTCTTCTTGTGGGGTATTCAATTTTTAAAAACTCATTTTGATGTATCTAACCCGTGTGTGGGACTCTAACTACTACTCCGGGTCGGTGTGGACTTGGGAGTAATAGCGATAAAGGGGTACTCCACACTCCCTAGAGCTCCCGAATTAGAACTTTACTAAATGCAGCTTAACGTTATACTCAGGACACTAAGACCATCAGCTCTCGCCTTCTAGCACATATGTTATAAAAAGGATTGGAGGTTGCCATAACGGCAATAGGATTGGGACAATCATATAGGTACTAGGGCTTGACCAGCGGATTGATCGGAGGGGGCCTTTCCGTCTTGCCTAAGTAAGGACCAAAGTGAGGTGTTCCAGGTCATGAACTGTTCAGCCGTCAGGATTCCGTCCTTAAGCATCATGGTTCGCCACCCACGGCTAACAGGTGGCCCCATTGGGAAGGTGTCTTACCCCTCTACAAAGGTGCAGTCGGCATATTCCATAGCTCCAGCCGACGAGGCCTCCAATAGAGAAAAATAAAATAAAACCGAATTGGTCGGGGAGACGACAAGCGAAATTTCTTTAATAATAAAAACAAAAAACAATAACTTGACAAATATAACAGATTGCTTTTGTTCATTTTTTTCTCTAATTTATGGAAAAGAGAACAACAAACAACGGCCTTGTGCCAAACTTAGCAAAACAAGATATGTACATACGTATGTAGGCAGACCTATATAAAAGATATTCATTCTCACCGGTAGATATATGTAATTGCTTGGAGGCGCGTGACAATTTCAAATCATAGACGAGGCTGTTTGCATTTCACATAGCGCTAATACCATTAGGGAATGTATGAATACAACTACTCTCCCTTCAGCTATGGGTAAATAGTAGCGCACACTGGGATTTTTAACTTCAGTTAGGCAACCAGTCTAGGAGAAGAAAAATTTTTAATTCAAAATCAGGGGTTGGTGTGTATATATATATATATATATATATATATTTTTGCTTGAAGGCAGTTACAATGTGTATATCGTATAAAATTCGATAATTAATGAAAATAATCATGACAAGCGAACTCGGCAAATATCGCCCCCTACGTAGAACATCATACAGCTGTTTCAACTTTATTAAGTCTCATCAGCGATGTATACTTACGATTTTCCTCCGACAAATCAAAACCGGGAACCCAGCACGCAGAGTCAGAGACTTTACCACTGGACCACCGATATGCAGCAAACGATACATGCGAAATTAGCTTGTCAAGGGTAAATACGTCACTATTACTACTACTATACAAAGTAGAGTGGACGTTGAGAAGATCGCAAATTTACGGCTATGCTCCGGCGTAAGGAATGAGGTTAAGATAATTTGCTTTAGAAGCATTGTTGAGTAAAGTATATTAACTTAATAAAGTTGAAACACTGTACGATGTTCTACGTAGGGGGCGATATTTGCCGAGTTCGCTTGTCATGATTATTTTCATTAATTATCGAATTTTATACGATATACGCATTGTAACTGCCTTCAAGCAAAAATATAAATAATAATATACTTTACTCAACAATGCTTCTAAAGTAAATTATCTTAACTATATATATATATATATATATATATATATATATATATATATATGCAATTGTTTGTAATTGTGCATATTTATAACGGCGTACACTCACATGGTATAAGGATACATACACATGCAAACATGAGAAATACATGAATATGAATAACAATTTATATATATATATATATATATATATATATATATATATATATATACTGTTTATAACAGCAAAATTGTCCAAATTTTATATTCAACTTGGATTTTTAGTATCTCAGGAATGTTTAAAGATAAATTAATGGAATTATTTTGAGGTTTATAATAACCTTTGGACTCTATTTAGAGCAACGTTGAATTACTCTCCAAAGCTTCTAAGAAGAATCGTGATGAAGTTGATTATGAACGAAAATGACATTTTCATCATTAATTAATCAGAGCTCATGATTGGAAATCACATAAAGGATTGAAATAAAGTTCAAATTGAAGCTTAAATATTTATTTAAAATTGTCAATGAGAATCTTGGCTGATATCCTATCTGTTAGAGCTGCACTTCTTTTGACAATGACTTCTTCAACCCTCTTTCTGAATACACTACAAGCTTAATGCATTCCCCATAAATGTTTCCATCCCATGTGCTACTGATGGAGGTTTTGAGAGCTTATATCTTACTATGAAGCTTCTCACAAACCTTTCCGGCCAATTCATTCAGATACTCAAGTCTAAAAGGTTTAAATCAGGTATGAAGGGAGGGGGCAAAGTCTCCTTTTCTTAAACCAGTTTCTAAACTCGTCCCTGAGAAATCTTGGAGCCATTGAACTTGTGTGACAAGGAGCTGGAATTCCTTATTAATCTTTCTGGAGTTTCCCTCTTCTCTTGCCTCGTGATATTCAGAAAGAATCTAGGTCTTTACTCCTTTCAAATCTTGTTGTGGACCAGCCTATCGTACCTTTTCCCGGAGTAAATGTACTCGTCCATTACTTGTTTACTGCTGTTTAGAGCATATAAAATAATACAGTTCTCGTAAAAGAATAAAAGCATTATTTGCACAGGGATCGGCAACTAAGACACATTGTATAGTATGTATGTGTTTTGCCTAGTATCAGAGCATAACTCTCCGGTTTTTTAACTAGATCATAGTGCAATAACTGTTCTTAATTCCAGCCTTGTTCTCGCCTTCGTGCTGGATGTCACGAAAACCAAGGCAAACTTGGTCCAGGGGATTCAAACGCTGGAAAAACGTCTACCCAATGCATAAAAATGAAGGGTCGGTGTTGTGTTGTTTTGTGTGTGTGTGTGTGTGTGGGGGGGGTTGAAACTTTTCATTGCCCTTTATACGGCCATGTAGACTCCAATCTTACTGACGAAAACAATTATTTCGAAATGTACAAAACATACTAATTTGTAGGGAGACAATAAATAATTATCTCCCTCAGAGAATATGCGTGTTCGTTGGGTGCACCATGGAGTTTCCCATGACAATTTCAGAGACCCATTCTCGACCTCTTTGCCTCTGTTTTTCTAAAAGTAGATACACATCTCGGGCCGTGTCAGGGAATGGTAAAGCCACATATCTATTTTACCCCCCCCCCCCGATCAAGTAAGCTTTCTTCTACATACTGTTAGTTCATGGAACAATATATAGCAGATTTCAATATATAAGCATATTTAAGAATATTTCTATCTATTGGGACACGTTTATGTATTCTGTCATCTCAATATTATTCGTATGTATATTATGTATACAAAAGATTAAATGTTCTAGTATATACAAATGCGTTTATCTTGTCTTTCCTTCCATTGTGTTTGGTGTTAGTATATTAGGGACTCTCTCGTCGATTTTCGACGCATGAGGTTCATACAATGAACACCCACACAGTGACTTGTTTATAGTGGTGAAGGCTTGTGTTGGACCATCTGCACTTTTTGGCACAGTCGATAGGAAAGAATTGGGCATCAAGGGTTGCACTAACCCAATCAACGACTGACCTCAGGAATTTTGAATTCAGAGTTATCCCTCTCCTAGACTGGTTACCTACCCAAGGCTGAAGGGCCTAGTCTGCCCTACTATTTAACCCATAGCTGGAGGGAGAATATATGGATTCATACCTTTCCCAAGGGTATTAGCGTTATGTGAAATGCCAACAGCTTCGTCTAGGAATTGAACTCGAATCGACGAGTCCATTTTCCACGACGAGTCCATTTTCCACGACTCTAACCACTAGCCCACGCGTCTCCATAACGGATATACTAATATTGGTCGTGGGTGAGTGGGGGTGCTACTAAATATCTTCCTTAACACCAAGCATACCAATAACTTAATTAAAAAGAAAATACAAAATAAGCAAAATCGGACGAACAAATATATTGATTATTATTTTTATTGTTTTAATCTTATTTTTTGTGTAATATATTTGATCAGATCCAATTTCCACATACTACGCTTTTGGGAGGCGCGTGGTGTAATGGTTATCTTCGTAGCAAAATGGATACGGCGAGACGAGTTCAAATCCTGGACGAAGATGGATTTCACATATCGCTAATGCCATTGGGAAAGATATGCCTTTAAATATTCTCCCTCCAGATATTGGTAGATAGCAGGTCAGACCGGGCTCTTTAACATTGGTTCGGCCGTCGGTCTAGGGGAGGGGAAACTCTGAATTCAAACCTGTTAAACTCCGCTAAAGAAATTGACCTTGTATCAAATCCTAATAGTGCGGAGCGGTTGGTATATATTTATACTGTGCTTTGATCCTGAGCCGAAGTACCAGCGAGGGACACATTGATCCTCGGAACAGATGCAACACTCTCATCCGAACAGGAGTTACAGACAGACGAACAAAGAAACAGACAGGCGATGATCTGAGTGAGGAAACTATTCCTGTTTATTTCTTATTGATAGACTATTTCAGATCTGAACATATACGTGTACAGTTGGGTAGGTCGATTTTTCACGTTTGTAAAATTTCAAATTGTCCATTTCTGCGAAAGTTGTATGTTAGTATATTGAACACTGTTACCAAAAAATAGATTTTTTACTTGTACCATTGTTTTAGGAAATAGCATCAAAGATCGTCTACTAAAATGCACTAAAAATCTTCATTTTCGCAAAATTTAGCCTTTAGAAAACGAGGATTTTTAGTGCAATTTGAAATTTTTAAAAAGTGAAAAATCGACTTACCCTAGTGTACAGATAGATAGATATATCTATAGATGGGTGAACAATGATAGATAGAAATTCAACCTGTCAGTTGGTCTTGAAGCTGTTCTTTATAATTTGCTGATGTCTAATAATATCTCCACTGACAACGAAGTTGACTTGATCGTTTCCCCCAGACATCATTTCTTGTCGGTGATTTCCGCTCAATCTCGCGAGACGATAATTCATTTCATTCTCATTGTCTATCGTCAACCACCGATACATTTCCGTCATCCTTCTTTCTGTTCAATAATTACAATTTACTATGAGTTTCCCTTTTGTCATTATATTGACCTTATCAACATGCTTTGTTGTCAACCTCTGAAGAGATGACGATTCATTTCCCAAGCTCAGAAATAAATATATGTTGAGTTATCTGCACTTTAAGATAAAGTTGGTGGCGCTTCATTCGCTCAAAGTTTGGCATTGTTCGGATCAATTCAAAGATTTTATTCATTTGTTGAATTTTAAAAAAAAACTGTCCAATTATCATTTGTTTTGGAGTAGTGTTTATTGAACTAGTAAAGCAAAATTTTTATAGCGAGTTCGAACTTCGCTGGAAGCGCTATGCTTTTATTTTTAAAGCAACTAAATTCGCGATTAAAGAAATACTAATGATGGATTAATAATGGTAAACAAAGTATTATGTTCCATTCGTTGTTTTCTCACCAGTTCTATCTGGTGAATTTCATGAGAGATCAAACAACAGAAAGTCTCTTCAATATTATAGTACTTTCCATATTCTTGATAATATATGATTATCAGTTCTTAAAAAACACACAAAATTAAGCTCAATAGAAACAACTTACGAATAGGGCATTACCCTATAAATAGTACTGCTCATAATTATTTTAACAAGTAAGAAATTTGTCTTTATTGCCTAAGATTACAAGGATCATTAATGATTTTGATTAGAGGAGTCTAAATGTGATTCCGAGTTTAGCAACTCCTCCAGATAGCAAATATGAACTTGCCTTTTCAATTTCCCTGGTCGATTATGAAAAAGATTTTAAAAGAATAGAAAAGAAAAGAAAAACAATTTAATTTACCAATAAACAATTTTGTCCAGTGATTTAGCACTCAGAACCAGAAAGCATGACTAAATGTTTTGTTTGGTTGATTGCGATAAAATTTGGTTCTATTTGCGTAATGTTCCTTTTTTAACTCTCAAAACTAAATTAGAAACAAACTGTTTATTCACACACACACACACACACACACACAATTGCTGTTATTACTGATTTACTTAATTCTGTGTTGGAAGATAAAAAATGGAGTAGTCTCCCTTGTCACATGTGTTTGAGAAACTCTTCTACGCCGCGAGTCCTTTTTTTGGTCACGTGACAAGGCGAACCTTATTTTACGAACTCGACGTGCTGTTCGCTCCTCAGCAGCTACGCACATGGTGCCTGTGTTGGTTTCTAGACATCCTGAGAAATAGTAAGTGGTTTCCACTTCTTTGTTGTTTAAACCTTTCGTCATGTCCCTCGAACACCTAGGGATTATTTTGTAGTCTGGGACGAGAACTTCGTTCTCTCTTTATATGTTGTGTTTTTAAATGCTATGTTGCATTAACTGACTGGTCTTTTCCCCTACCGAATGTTCTGTGTTAGGTTACCCTCTTTTGGATAACCTAATGCATTATAAGGAAACGTGTGTAAGCTACGAGTTAACACCTCACTAATTCTTATATCTATATCTAAATAATCTACTTCTGTCTCTGATGTTGTGACTTTAAGAAATCAGAAACTGTCTGCATATTTATTCATTGATTGCTTAAAAATAGATAAGTCTACGGATATTTGCCAAGGTTAATTCAATCAATCACAGAGTTAATCCTACAAATTGATAAATTTATCTAAGTTTTAATGCCAGAAATTGGCTAGTTAATACTTGGGCATGGGAAAAATTGATGCCTCCGATAAATCGAGTCCACTTCCGGGAAGATATCGTTGAAAAACCAAAAAAATAACAAGTATTAGCTCAGTCGGTAGAGTATTCGGCTGGGAACCTCAAAGTTCCTGGTTCAATACCGGCCCTCGTCTCAGTTCAATACCGGCCCTCGTCTCAGTTCAATACCGGCCCTCGTTAATTCAGTAGAGATATGTGCGGTAAAACGAGGAGCTGATGGAAGGTGTGGCGCTCCGTCTCCGTTCAATACCGGCCCATGTCAACTCAGCGTATGATAGGGCCGGTTTAGCTCAGTCGGTAGAGTGTTCGGCTGTGAACCTCAAAGTTCCTGGTTAGATACCGGCCCTCGCCAACTCAGCGTATGAGTAGCACAGGGATCTGTGCGGTAAAATGAGGAGCTGATGGTAGGTGTGGCGCTCCGTCTCAGACGCTAAAAAAACAGTCTCCTTGGTCTAGCGCTAGTGACTCCCTCGCTGTCTGGCTGATATCGACTTTAGGCCACCCCGACGACTTTACTTACTTATTGGTCCCCACTCTGTAATACAAAGAACATTGCATGTTTTGTTTGAACTTATAAGACGAATCCTTATTACCATTGCGCTATTTTAGTCGCTGTGTGCTAACAAATGACTATTATTACTCTGAATGTTTGAGATGAGGCTTGAAGATCAGGTCAGGTTCAAAGTTCCGTGATGGCTCCCGAATACGACAAGAAAGTTCCCGAGTTCGAAAAGAAGGTTCCAGAGTCCGACAAGAAATACCTGAGGAAGGCCGGAGGGTATATCGGCCGAAACGTTGTACAAATAACAATGAAGATGGGGACAATAGTCCAACTAACGCAGATAATACTGACTATTATTAAATAGAAATAATTACTTGATGCCATATGATTATTAATATTAGGAATACTCGAAACTATATAACTGCAAATTATTTGTATTAGATAGAAATTCTTAATATCATAACTGTGTGCAAAAAACAAAGAAAAAAACTATTAAGAAACAAAAAATGCACATGTAATTGTACAATGAATGCAATTCTCTAGGCCTAAAATAACTCTAGATGGTAGGTGTGGCGCTCCGTCTCAGACGCTAAAAAAAACAATCTCCTTGATCTAGCGCTAGTGACTCTGTTGCTGTCAGGCTGATACCGACTTTAGGCCACCCCGACGACTTACATTTTAACCTCGTATTCTTTGTCCCATGTGAAACAACTTTGGTATTCGTAAATCAAAGTGAATGTTTTCCTTTCACGGTCGTTCTCGACTGCCGAGTGGCACGTGTAAATGATTTATTTATTTATTTATTAGAAAGTTGAGTTTTAATGAATGTAAATAGGCTTGTCGTTTACACTGCGGAACATTCAATGCATCCAGGAGTTCCATAAGAATTTACCAGATGCTTTGATGACATCATCAATGATTTACGGGGAAAGATTTAACGCGTTTCAATGTAAATCTCGTGTTACTACTCCCACCGGTTTTTGCGGCGATTTATTTATGCTATGGTTAGCAAATCGCTAGGGTTGTGAATTCGATTCTAACTGGATGTTCCTCTTCTGTAATTTTGCACAGAATACTAAAATAAGCTTAGTAAAAATAAATAAATCAAATGCAATAATATTAGGTGGAGGCACGTGGTGTAATGGTTTATGACGAGACGAGTTTAAATCCTGGACGAGACTGGTTGCATTTCACATGGCGCTAATACCCCTGAGAAAGGTATGGATCCAACTATTCTCTCTCTAGCTATGGGTAAATGGCAGTGCAGACTGTGCTCTTTAACCTTGGTTTGGCAACCAGTCTAGGAGAAGGAAACCTCTGAATTCAAACCCGTTTAACATCGCTTAAGAAATTGACCATGTGTCGCATCCTACTCGTGCTGGGGGGGGGGTATATACCTAAGTAAATAATAACAATTAAGGTCACCCACAGTAGCGCTATAAACAATTTCGACTCAATGACCAATCATTTAGGTAGTAAATTCAGTTATCAATGGGGTCCTTACTACAGTGGCCTTGTATGTATTAAACTCCTCTGCCACGGATAACATGTTCAATTTTAAGCGGAGTACAGGTTTGAATTCGTTTTTATTTTCCTAGATTAGTTGTCTTACCAAGACTAAAGAACCCTGTCTGTCCCATTACTTACCCATAGCTGGGGGGAGGGGAGAAGAGATAGATTCATACCTTTCTCAAGGGTATTAGTGCAAAGTAAAACGCAAAGATTTTTGTATAATGGCCTTATAAGTACTTTCATGACCTCCCACCAGGCCTGATTGACACAATGACTTTTTTAACATGGGGAGCCACTCACAAACCGAAGCTCATGCAGTGACCCGTAAAAAGTGCATGGTTCCTTCCGCATTCCCCTTTCGGGATGTCTCAGGCACCGAGCAATAAATACGGCCCTGCTCCCTTTTAGACGAGGGGCAGGTGCTACCTGGGAGGACGGTCCCCTAGGATCACGTGATTTAACTTATCTTGGCCTTGTATATGACTAATCTAACCATACTAAATAATTATAAATTGCACCTATCATGGTGTGGTGGTTACCAATATTAATCTGCTTGTTTGGACACAATACCCAAAATCTCTGACCTTATGCCAGACTAAGGGGTATTATTAAAGCTACACTGACAAGTTGAGTACAACCAAGTTCTTACAAATACTGAGCGTAAAATAATGGTACTAATTCTTTTTTTAGAATAAAGTTGATGAACTCTGTTCATACCTGCTCGTGAATGTCTATATTTTTTCTTCGTTTTGAGTGATCGCATTAAAATGAATTAATAGTTAATACTATTTTTTAAATTATTATTTTAAGTGTCCATTTTGTATTAGTTAAATAAATGAATGGATGAATCCTTTTAATTATTTGACATTTAAGTAATGTTTCTCTTTCTTTTCTAATCTCTGAGCGTAAAGAAAATCACTGAAAAGTAGACGATGTTAATCATTATTGGGATTGGTTGTCTGGAGTGAATGTTTTAGATTGAATCTGATTGGTCAAAAATCAGAAATCGACTCGTGACTTTATATTTAAATTGAACTAACGGAAGGAATCTTAAAGTAAACATCTGGTTGGTTGGTTGGTTGGATTTTACGGCATGTTAACCATTGGGTTATTTTATACCGAAGACGTTTTTGTTTTATTCATTCTTGTTGGGTATTTACTTTTTTTATATACTCATTTTTTAAACTGTTGTATCACGAGGTGGAAAGATACACAGAAGAATGATGTGCTTAACATATTTATTAAGCACCTGCATCCGGTTCCAAACGGATACATATAGACACAAAACAAATAAGTACAAACAATTAACAAGACAAAACTTACACTAAATAGAGGAGGGTCAGTACGTAGCAAAGTCAGTCTGATTATTATTCAGCTAGTTAATCTACTTTAATCATAGGCTATTTTATGGCTATGAGCCAGTCCACCTGAAGGGGTGTTAGCTACTCTACAACATAAACACATTTTTTTAAACTCATTTTTTAAAATCTATCTAAACAACAGTTTGAATTCTAACAGTTACTGAACTCCTGAATTGGAAGTTCATCACCAGATGCAATTTAACGTCATACTCAGAACACTAAGACCCTCAGCCTCCGCCTTCTAGCACATATATGATAAAAAGGGAAATAGGGTCGTGACAGTCGTATAGGTACAAGGGTTCGATGTGACCAGCCAATTGATCGGAGGGGCCAAAGTAAGGGCCAAAGTGAAGTGGTGCATGTCATGGACTGCACACCCACCAGGATTCCGTCATTAATCATCACGGGTCGCCACCCACGGTCAACAGGTGGCCACATTGGTGGGATTTTATCCCTCTGCAGAGGTGCAGTCGGTGTATTCTACAACCTCAGTCGAAAAGGCGTGTAATCATCAGAAGATCTGACCCAATTAGAACATTTATCTAAATATCTATTGAATTTTAAACTTGAAGGTGGCATGTTGAAAACGATAGTTTTGTGAAGAATCAAGATTTATTCAACCTATCGAAAAATGTGTGGTTAAAAATACGAAATTTTGCGCAACATATTTTCCGAGATTTTTATATATTTAAAAAGTTATTACTAACGATTGTTCTTTTTCGTTTATGGATAATCTATAGTGCTATAAGTTATTCTTATGAGTCACCTCTCTCTAACTCAGTGCCCATACTTATATATAAAGGGGTTGGACAAAATAATGGAAACTAGGTGTTTCTATTATTTTGTCCAGCCCCTATATATAAACTAAAAATTTTACTTCAGAAGGACGCTAAAAATGAGGACGAAAGGGATCGTCAGGAATTAAGGCAAATATAACTGAGATGGTACGTCTGTTATATTCATAATTGTTCAATCGAACCATATCAGTTTGAGTTCGATTTGATCACATACGATCAAAAGATGAAATAGAAAGAAAATATTTAAAGATAACTTCTGAAAAGCAATTAATTGATACAAGGACCTGGAATCCATTTCATGTCCTTTTGATAAATGTAACCATTTTCTAAAATGTACAGTTACGTTTTTCTCGGTTAAATGTCTGTCACATGGTGGTTATTCATTTACATAGGACCATTTCAAATCGAGTGAGTAATGTGCTTACGTTCATAACATTCAGATATACGCGGCTATTATAAATAGATCTGCTGACCACTTGTACGAGTAACAGCAGTCATTCTCATAAGTTTGCGATAACAACCAGAATGTACAGTTCGGGATACGTATTGGTAGCTTTGTATTTTCAAGGAGCATTTGTAAAATTTATCACCCTCCAAACAATTGGCTGATTCACTAGTGATGATGTCACGCGTGCGTCTTTAGACTTGTTCTAAACTCCAACAGACTTAGGCGGCTCGTTGTCTTTTTTTTTTTGAGTCTGCTACTTGTTATTAAAATAGTGTTGATCATATTCTATTCATGTCGAAGCTCATGGACCCTAACACAAAAGGTATCTGACGACAAACGAATGAATAGATATACATTTTAGATAAATGTTGAAAAGACCTCACCGATGCAGAAGAAAACTTAACAAAGTTTTTGTGAGAGTCCTTTATTAGATAAATAGTAATATACTCATATAAACAAAATGCAACATTATACACACACACTCACAAATATATATATATATATATATATATATATATATATATATATATATATATATACTTTGGTATACCCATGGTATTTAAGGCCTTTTATTCCCAAATATATATATATATATATATAATAAAAAGAGTTTTATAAGTTGCTTGACGCATTATGTTTATATTGGTTTGTTGGTTGGTTTTGAAGGCTATCACAATGCAAGTGTAAAGAAAAATAAGGTAACTATGATGTTGTCCGTCTACCTTTTATTTATTTTCTTAATATTTTGGGATAAAGATTCCTTCGTCAGAAGATTTCCGAAAACTAATTTCTGGAGCTGTTGCCTTGTTAGGATTTGTCCATTCTGTTGTATGCCTGGTGATATCTTCCTCCAAATTCCCTGCGTGTGTGTGTATATGTGTGTTTATGTGTGTGTGTCTATTCAACAATGTCTTTGTAACATTCCACATTTAGTTTATCCCTTTTTTAATCATTTGGAGGAATGTAAACAAAATATTAGATGTACAAGATTCAGGGGAATATTTTTAGTTTAGGATATTGGCAACTTAGCAGAAATTATTTTTTATTAAGCACAACAGACCCAAATCTAACATACACACACACACACACACACACACACACACCACACAAAACAAAATACTAAGACATGCCGTACCAAAAAATGCCCTTTGAGCTGTCCCCAAGGACCTTGAGGGAAGGTGAGATGAACTGGAGATCAGATAAAGGATCAAGACTATCCAGATCACAGCAGTGTTAAGATCAGGTAGAATACTTAGAAGAGATATGGAAACCCGAGGAGACTTGCTGTCATTCAAACTCCAGTGAAAAGCCACCAGTTAAAACTAGTGTTAAAAATTAGCATAGTGATTATGGTGATTAAATTAATAAGAATGATAATAGTATTTAAAGTATTAAATAATACTAATGGTAAATGTTGCGTTAATATTTACGTATGACACAATACATGCTACAGAAGCGAGGACGAACACATCACAAAAAAGCAGCTGTACGACCACTTGTTCCCTATAACACAAACCATCCGAGTGGAACGAATAAGATATTCAGGGAACCGCTGGGGAAGCAAGGACGAAGTCATAAGTGACGTTCTCTGGTGGAAACATGCACTTGGACACGCCAGTGTGGGTCGTTCAGCAAGGAACTACATCGATCAGCTCTGTACGGATTCTGGATGCTACACAGAGGACTTCCCGGTTGGCTAGAGATTTTCATGGATATGCGAACTGCCAGCACGGCCTGATGAAAAAGCGTCTGTGGTTATTTGGGTTAGAGTACAGTTATTAGTAGGATCGTCTTAGCTCAGTCGGTAGAGTGTCGGATTAAGATTTGATACCGGCCCTCGCCAACTCAGCGTATGAGTAGCGCAGGGATCTGTGCGGTAAAGTGAGGAGCTGATGGTAAGTGTGGCGCTCCACCTCGGACACCAAAACAATCTCCTTTGATTTAGCACTAATGAAAAGGGGATAGACTCCCTCGATGTCTGGCTGATACCGACTTTAGGCCACCCCGAGGACTTTTACTTTTACAGTTATTGGTAATGTTTTTGCAAGAGATTTCAACATAGCATTCACCCGAAATTCTGAGACCTGATTGTGTGTGTATGTTCACAAATCTCATTCATATATTTGTTATTCACGTTTTGGAGTGTTTGAGATTTTGGCTCTTGTCGTCGTAAAGGCGTTCAAGGATGTGAAGTGACAGTCACATATTCCAATTTTTGGTGATAACACGCAAATCGAGTTAACCTAATTTCTGCAGAGAGATAAATTTAAAGATAAATCGCAAGTCAATTTACGCGTCTCTGTCAGATTTATTCCTTCCAAAAACATTCTCTCTCTCTCTCTCTCTCTCTCTCTCTCTCTCTCTCTCTCTCTCTCTCTCTCTCCACCCCTTTCCACCCCCCCTCCCTCCCTCACTCTCTCTCTCTCCACTTTCTGGCAAGAAAAACAAAAATAAACTGGCATTCCGGTTGCCATTTGCTTTGGTTGTTTTTATTTCTATTTTTTATTTTTTTTTTACGTGGCGAATCGTAAAACTCATGTTACTTCTCTTGTGGCTTATTTCCATCTATTTGTTCCTGTCTGTAAGGGCTTGGAATACGTCGATTGCATCCCCAGCAAAAGAAACTAGACCTCCCCCACCCCCCGAAAAAGTGGATGTCATGGGTATGACACTAAACTACATCCGGTGGTTAGGCTCCAGTTTTAGAGGTCTTGGGGTATTGCTTCGTTGCTATTATTTCCATGTCCACTTTGACCCAGAGTGGTAGTACCTGTTAGGGTCTCATATATGGGTACAATTCTGTTCGAAAAATATTAGTAATAGATCGGAATACTTGCAAACAATAGATCAAATTATTTACGAATAATAGCAAGGGTTGACATGCCGTAAAACTAACCAACTATTTGGTCGTTTTCTTTCTCTTTCATATCAAAGAGTTTTTGGTAGGTTATAATTATTATTATTATTATTATTATTATTATTATTTTTACCCCATCAGCGTTAGCTGATGATCTTTCACTGGAGTTTGAGTGACAACAGGTCTCCAGGATTCTCATGAGTATTCCCGCAGATTTCAACAATGTTGTTGTCTGGATGATATCAATTCTTCCTCCAATTTCCAGTTCTTTTCTAGGCATTGGAGACCGTTCCAATTGCCTCAACTACAATTGGTATCATTTTCACCCTCATATTTCAGTTCTCTAGCAAAGTCTGTGTATTTATCTATCTTTTCGTTTTCTTTCGTCATCACCCTTTGATATTATTATTATTATTATTACAATTTAAACTCTACTATATTTTGGGGCCAGTTCAATTCGTCAAATTTCCTTTGTCATAGGGTTCCGTTACTACTACTACTACATAAGGGCAATAGGGTCTGGACTATCACATAAGTGCTTGAGTTTGACGTGACCAGCCGATTGATCGGAGGGGGCTTCTCCGACCGCCCTAAGTAAGGTCCAAAGTGAGGGTGTTGCATGTCATGGACTGCTCATCCACCAGGATTTCGTCCTTAAGCATCACGAGTCGCCACACACGGCCAACAGGTGGCCCCATTTGCGGGATCTTACTCCTCTGCAGAGGTGCAGTCGGTGTATTCTAAAGCCCCGGCCGACAGGGCTGGCCAAAGAAAGTAATGTTTTTCCATTACTAGACATCCGCATGAGAATAAAAAAAAGTAGAAAGAAAGACTACTACGTTCAGGCTCACCTACTATGCTATCACCATCCTTTCACAGATCAATACGCTAACATTTCTCAACATAATTACTTCAACATGTTCGTCCATATTACAAATAATAATAATAATAATAATAATAATAATAATAATAATAATATCCTTTCAGCTAGTATATTAGGTTAGAGACCTGTCGGCTTTCCTTATGAATATTCATCTTAATTCCACAGAATATTTATAATCATTCCACAGATTATCTAACATTGCTTTAAAGGAGTTTAGAGCTGGGGCATTCACCATTGATGATGGTAGTTTATTCCATGTGTTCACCACTCTGTTGCTAAAATAATTTTGTCTTGCGTTTGCTTTACAAATTTTTTTAAAGAGTTTTAATTTATGTCCGCTGGTATTGTTATTTTGAGCAATGTTTAGTAGGTCAAAGTTCGTTGAATAAAAACCATGTGTATATTTGTAGGCTTCAATCATATCCCCTCTTATACCTCGATAAACCAAACTTGGTAAGTCAATGTTCCTAAGTCTTCCTTGATACGAAATGGTTTTTAAATCATTCACTAATTTAGTTGCTCTCCTCTGAACTCCCTCAATGAGCTTTGTGTCCTTGATTAGTCTTGGGCTCCAAAGCATATTAGCAAACTCCAAATGAGGTCTTACCAATGCAGTGAATAAATTTTTCAGCATTTCTTTATCCATGTATTCATATGACATTCGTATTAAAACTAATACATATTGATTTAATCTCCGATACATGATACACTAAGCCACGACTAACCGGTTCAGTAATAATAGTTGCATCGATAAATTCAGTTATTTATTGTTGAATTAAGCTCATTGTTTATTGTTAGCTAAATAATAATGTTCGTTTACTGGGGGCATTCACTATTTTCTATAGATAGAATCCATGTGTATTTTCACTGGTAAGCCATTAATTTTGCCTAAACAGTAAAATGATAAGATTCCCAAGGATTTGTCAATGAAGTTGGACTATGAATTATTTTCAATAGATAAAGACTATTAGTCAATGGCGGGTAAACGATATTTCTTGTTTGAAATTCATGAATTAACGAAAAACTAAGTAGACACGTAAATTATCCACATATACAAAACTAGAAGTGGCTACTAGGCATCGCCTGAGTATAGGGGGCGGGGTAGAAAAAGTTAGTCTCGCCGATCCATTATTACTAATCCCGAGTTGGACCCTCGCTGAATGGTCTATAAAAATCCCCATGTAAAAAAGACCGGTGGGACGTCAGAAGTTTTTTTTACCAATTATTTATAAAATCTTCAACATTTTTCACAAAAAGTAAGCTCTGGTGATAGTTAATGTGTATATATATTTACTTTGTCATTAATTTCTTTATTTTCGTAATTTACTCCGGACATATATACATTCACAACTGCCCTTTATATATATATGTATAGATGAAATTTTATACATATACTAGCAGAAACACCCGGTATATCTATATGTAAATAACAGGACCTGAGGACATACCACAGTATTATAATTTAATCATTACAACGTTTGATATGTTTACTTAAGGGCTATTGCAAAATAGCTCTCTCTCTCCTCTCTCTCTCTTTCACTCTCTCCTCTCTCTCTTTCACTCTCTCCCTCTCTCTCTTTCACTCTCTCTCCTTCTCTCTCTCCCCCTCTCTATCTCCCCATCCCCTCTCTCTCTCCCCCTCTCCCTTTCCCTCTCCTTTCCTTCTTTTCATCATTGATTGAAACAGATTAGCCTTATTTATTTTTGCATTCTCATTCCCTCTCTCTATCTTTCTCCTACTCTTTCTTTTTTATATTTTTCTGTGTAGCCTGTCCGTTCTATTATTTAGCTGAGGTGACGTCTCTCATAAGAAATAAGAATTCGGTGGAAAGCGACACCAGATAATCAGTATTTATATTTTTGCATTTCATCTTGGGTGATTTGGGCGGTCTCGTTTTTAACCAGAGGGTGTTGCAAAATGTTAACGGACGGAAGATTAAGGAACACCAGTATTAATATATATAGATGGAATCATCTGATGATCTAATAGTAAGGAAATTTTAGGTTATCGACTCTTCTGTTAACGTCATGATAACAGGAATTTGTTATGTTCACTTTGATAAGTAGTAAAGTAAGTAAAGTCGTCGGGGTGGCCTATAATCGGTATCAGCAAGACAACGAGGGAGTCTATATACCGTTTACATTAGCGCTAGACCAAGGAGGTTGCTTTTGGCGTCTGAGACGGAGCGCCACACCTACCATCAGCTCCTTACTTTACCGCACAGATCCCTGTGCTACTCAAACGCTGAGTTGGCGAGGCCCGGTATCGAACCTGGAACCTTGTGATCCCTAGCCGAACGCTCTACCAACTGAGCTCAACCAGCCCCACTTTGATAAATAAAATTTCATTATTATTCAATGATAAGTCTTATACATTTTTAGTGCTAGAAAATTGATCTGAAAAACCAACAAAGGTGTGTGTATACACACATACAAACGCACAAGAAATACATACCTATTATATGAAGTAGCAGATTGGGTAAAATCCAACAAAATGTGATTAAAAATTGAGGAATAACAGATAAAAAAACAAACTTCATTTAATTAATATTTCGCCTCGGTATGTTAACGAGGCTTCGTCAGAATTTATTTAAGACAAGAACTACAGTGTGTTTATATATTGAAAAGGTGGAAGGAGGGGGAGAACTGGGTGCGGGTGCGTCGTAAGGTGTGAGGAAGAAGAGCGAGAAGGGAAAGGGAAATGTCAACAAGGATAGGGTGGCTTATGAGTTCAAAGCAGTACGGTCAGGGTGATTGAAAGGCTAGGGTGGAGGGAGGCACCAGATAGCGCGGCTACCGTTGTGATGGGAGACCGGAATTGATGTATTTTACAGATTCTGTGATTTTTGCATTTTCGTGTATTTTTGCCTAAGTTATTCTTGGTCTATTTTGATTTTGTTCTCTTGGGTTACGATTTTTGCAATGGCTGCCACAAGGTGGAAAAAAACCGGGCCTTTGTTTTATGGTCTTTGAGTTCGCAATGACCGCTGATTGGCATAAACGGCGTAAGCTCCTGCAATGTATATGTATTATGTATATATACATATGCATACTAGAAATATTTTATCAAAGGAATTCTTATAAGGCGATTGTTTATGTAGATAAATAAACTTTTAAAGTAAAATATGTTTAAACATACGTACATAGTAAAATTGATTTTTTAAATTATTATAATGGGAAAAAGAATCTATTGTTTTCTTTTATCTTTAGTTTAAAATTCAGAACATATTGAACATTAAAAAAATGCAGAATAGCATAAGGCCACAGGAGGTAGACTTCTAGTTTCGAAAATCAGCATTCGAAAATCGTTTTGTGGATTTTAACACGAATTTGTTGTATTGGCAAGAAGGAAGAATCTTTGTCAATGACTCGAAAGACCCCGAGACTTCACAATATGTAAATAAACTAAGGAAAAAGCCCCTTAAAGATGAACTGATTATTGACAGTTGGTAAGTTGTATTGCAACCTAATTATATGTAACTACTTATCTTCCCTCATCGAAAAGAGCCATACTATGGATAGTGTTAAACGAATATGTAGTAAAAAATGGGTTGATGGCTTTGTGGTTAGACAGATATCAATTGATATAATGGTTGGTTGGTTTTTACGGCATGTTAACCCTTGGGCTATTTTATGCCAAAGACGTTTTTATTTTATTAATTCTTGTTGAATATTCAAAAAAATTTAACTCATTTTTTTATTTAAACAGATTTTTAATTTATTTAACTCACAGATTGGACACTATTTAATTACTACCACTCTGGTAGTATAATCGTTGGATACGTAGGGACTTTTGCAAAAGTAGAGATTTATTGCCATGAAGACCACAGTATTTTTGTTTCATCTTGTATTTAAATATTTCTTTACAAGAATTAAATATTGGAATGTTTAAGTTATATCTTTTGTTAGATTCTTAGGAATCTAGATTACTAGATGATGTGATTATTTTAATAATTAGATTTAAGATAAGTTATTTTTTGTGCAAGTAAACTTGGATTTTATATTGGTTTGCTAAGGTCCCATAAACTTTTCCAAGCTCTCCGGTCGCCAATGCCGAGCAATGCCCCTCAAGACAATGGAAGGGTTACTTGGTAACACGTGACAGATTATACTGGGTTACATGGTACCAGTTATAAGGAACCATTCATGACCTGACAAAGGATCATCGACCCCTGAATTCACTCGATGCGGCAAGTTACTCTGCAACGCCGTCACGTTGGTAGGCGGTTTGAATTCAGAATTTTTCTTCTCTTAAACCAGTTTACCTATATACACGACTTAGAGAACCCAGTCTGCCCTACTATTCATCTGTGGCTGGGAAAATGTGCACATAGAGAAACGCAAGCTGTCGCGTCCAGGATTTGAACTCGAATTGCCGAGTTCATTTCTTACGACGATAACAGTTACAATACGCATGCCCCAAGTCATCCTAGTTTATTTACGCTGTAAACCATTTATGTTATGTTTATATACTTTCTACTCCTCTTGATATATTTGATACACTAAAAGATATAATAATTTAAAGCTAAAATTGGTTTTATCAGCCGACTGCGCGAGTCAAGTGAGTTTTTATTTTTATTTTTGAAAAACATTTAATGTTTGAGATTATACCATGTTACAGGTGCAAGAAAACGGATTTGGGACGCTGACGTTATTCACTAAGTTTGATTCGGTTATATTTACAGTGTGAGTAAACTGCAATTTCCCCAGACAAATTTTGTATGAAAAAAGAATGAACAAGATATTTTATAGAATGTTATAGGATCCAGGAAATACTTTTTTTCCCCCTATTAATGAACAGCTCGTAACAGTTTTCCCTCAACAATCTGTCTCGAGATTCTATATTAAGCAGTCGAAATGAAGCAATATGCTGAATGAACTCAATAGAAGAAGACCTCCAGACGTTACAATCATCGACGTCGGAACAATTTTGCCGACAATTTTCAATCGATATCATATGACTATAAATGAGCATTTTGCACCCCTCTCCTTTTTTTCGTTGTTGTATTTCCAGAACCAATAATAATAATAATAATAATAATAATAATAATAATAAGAGAGACCACACTTGAGGTGGACTTGTTTTGTTTTTGTTCTTCTTAAGTGAAGAGACATTTTGTATTTGTGACTACAACGACTGAATTACCCCCCACCCATTTACTCGACCTAGCAACCAACAATTACACTTGTGTCGATCGTGTAGATATGTGTGGACTGTCGATTCGAAGAGGGGGGGATGCGTCGAATCAATCACAGTAAAATGAGTTGTGGACTGTAAATGGCACCGGCTTCAATTTCTTTTTGCCGTCGGCTCAAAATGGCGGGATACTGAGACGAGGCGCCACACCTGATTATCTTTCTATTTATTATTCCAGAGCAAGCCCAATCATTGGCGCGCGGGCACCCCTTCTTTATCTATTCAGTTATTGTCATATGGACTTTTATATTACAAATCGGTTCCATCTTTTGTTAACGTCTTTTATTCAAAGCTGAAGACTTTTTTTTTCAGGCAGTTGTCGATTGCGTCATCATTAATTCAGTTTAGATTAACTTTTGTATTTATTTATTTATTTGTTTGTTTGTTTGTTTATTTTATAATACCGCCATCACTGTTTCATTATTTCGCCCGTGTGAAGTCGTATAAGTACTAATTCCAGATTATGTCGTCTGTTGTTTGTTTTTATGACCAAGCCAGGATTTTAAAAGTTTGAAACTAAAAACTTTATTTCAGCTCGCACATTAGACACAAAAAGATTCTGTCACCAGAGTATTTGTGTTGAAATTATCACTCTAGTCAGTACTTGATAAATAGTTAGGATTCTCTTATAATAGTAAATTGTAGGGGTCAGTGTTAACTACCTCGAATCCCATTTTGTATAGGGGTCAGTTATCTGCTCCCAATTACATTTTTATTGTCCCTATTAATAAACGTACACCTCGCGTGTTTTAAAAACTTCATGATTTTGCCTCATTGATTTAGTTCGAGTATTCTACCCGGAATATGAAGATGAATACCTGCATTTAGCTGAGATAAAAGGTATGCCTTATTTTCATGTGAAGTTAAGTTTATAAATTTGTAAGTTCAGCTTTTTCTGATGTTTTTTGATGGAGTCATACAATACATCTTGTAGATGCATACAGGGTGGTCGTCAGTGATGCACTATCATCATCGCCGATTACGGTTTCTTGGGCATCATATCGATAGCAACCCCAGCTTGTATCCGGTATCTTCAAGCTGCCACCCTGTAGCTATGTGCTGCTAGCATCAAACAGTCGTTGAACTGAATTTCGTGTACAAAACTTCAAGAAGAGAATATAAAGACTTAGAATGTCTCAGTTGCAGTAGATTTACTAGTTTCAAGTAATTATTTCTATTTAATGATAGTTATTTGTTTGCACACAGTTATATGATGTCAAGTAGTAAGAAAAGGTAAACTTGGCTGAGTGGTCTACTGTTGGTATCAGACGGACAGCGATTGTTCTTAACAGGCCCCTTAAACAAGTATTGGTATTTTTACTGGTTAGTATTTCAACTCTGTTAACTCTTCTAGCAATCCTCTTTTCACTAGCACTAGACCAGGAGATTTTTTTGCGTCTAGCCGATTTAGTTTAGTTGGTAGAGCATCCACTTAGGAACCACAAGGTTCCGGGTTCGATATGAGTCCTCGCCAACTCATCACATGCAAACAAGAGAATATGGAGATATAGTTGGCTGAAAATAGTATAAACCAGGGATTCTGAAATTGTTCTACCTCTGGGGGTGAATATAATTTTGGCAAGTGAATAAAAGTATAGGGGTCACGGAGGAGGGTGTTACTAGTTATTTATAAATCCCTTTATATCAGGAGAACAAAAATCGCTGGATCATATAGACTAGTGGCCAGATATCGCACACCAAGCAGAATGACTGATTGGGTGCGATGGTCAGTAGTGATGTGTAGTTCACATTAAAATGAACGAACAATGTTGACGTGGAAAGCGCAAATTTAGACACCTTTCTTAAAAAAAGAATTTATTGAAATGACTTTCAATCTTGAAGCGAATGTACACATTTAAAAGAATTGGATATCACAAGTTGAACGAAAAAATAACTGTAGCAAAATATCCTAAACTTTGTGCAACTGTTGAGTCCATTTATTAGCTTTTCCAAGTTCGTATATGGTGGAATCTGGGCTCAGATATTGTTGCATCATAACCTAGTCTCATTCTTGGTTTAACCAGTAAGAGTAATCTCCCTTTAGTATAAGTCTTCAGTTACTGTAAGAACAAAAAGCTGCGTGGTTTTAAAATCAAAGCACTGTCATTGTACCACATTTAAAACCCAATATCTAGCGACGATAATTCCTAAAGAACTACCACTACAACACTTTGAGAAATTCATCGTCCATGAAACGGAACAACAGCGGGCACAAAATGGAAAACGAGAACTTCCAGGCTAGAAATTCTGTTTACAACTATGGACATCTCCGATATTAGGAAAAGGCTATACTATTACATTATTGAGGTGAATAAACTTTTCACATCTACGAGACTATGACAGACGAACAAAAGGACATTGTCGCATTCACGGAAGGAAGCAACCCAACGAACATGCCACGTTGAAGAAATCCTTTAGAGATTATTTTACACCCAAGAGGAATAACGCCCACAAAACCTTCAAGTTCTGACAGATACATCAAAGGGAAAGCGAAACCATAAACGTGTTTTATACTCGTCTGCACTCAGTCGCTATTCATTGGGAATTCGATAACACAGACAAGGAAATCCGAGCATAGATAATACAAGGATGCATATTGTCAGGTTTTCGGTGGAAAGTACTGAAGAAAAATGTGACCCTCACAAGAATACTGGAGGGAGTTCATAGCTTCGAGGTTACGGAAAGCAGTTGTCATAATAAAAAATGCTAACAAGACAACAATAGCCACAGCAAACAATACCACCCGCGACGAACATAGCTTGTACACAAGGTGCGATCGCCACAACCAACATAGACCACACCATTTGGAACATCAGTCAGAAAAAAATCGCCAAAGTAACCTCCCCTCAGGATTTTTAAGCCACCAAAACAAAAGAAGCAACCGCCACTTCTAATTGTTCTAATTGGTGCCTATTCTGCCTCCTCTTGTCTGCGAAGGTCGTGCAGATAGCTTAACCAAACAGTCTTTGAGGACATCAAATAATTGAATGAAAACAACAAAAAAGGGAAAACTGAAGACAGTAGATTTAACAGAAATGATATATATTGATGAACATAAAACGCAAACAATTTAATAAGATGATAAAAGGGATGAAAGTTCAAAACTTCTCAACAGAACTCACGCGGTAAAACAAAAGTATTGAGTATCAGATTTATCAGAGAGCAGTGTATTGAATTAAGTTAATCTACTGTTAGTTTTAATAACAGCAGCTAAGTAGAACTCAAGCAGTTTCCAAGACAGCTGGTATAAAATAGAATCAAGAATGATCCATTCATGAATCTGGGTGATTTGGGTCATTCCATTCCTTGAGTTCTGATTGGTTGCCTGACTGCTTGATTTGAATGACATTGTGGAGTCTTATATATACTTTGTCATTTTGCAGTGGTCTTTGTAGCATTTCGAGTTTGTATTTAAGTTACAATCGCTTGCTGCCTTGTCTTCCCAGTTCGACTGTAATTGGAACTTATTCTTCACAGTGAAGATCGTCGAAGACATGTGTTGTCACTTTGGTGTTTGGGGAAGAACTGGTGAATTGTCCATATGCGCGGGAAAGAGTCCCTGTGGGGTACTTGATCCTTCTCACGTACGCACCGAGGGTGGGGTAGGGGTGTACATACAGCTAGTCACGTAATCCTTAGAGTTCGTGGCGAGGTCGGACCGAGATGAGAAGGAAGGAAGGAAAGAAGAAATAGATTCAGAGAGGACTCAATATATGTAAGAATGTGAGTATATATGTATGTAAGTAGCCAAAACAGTGCCACACAGGCCAACCCAGAGCTACGTGCCCCACAAGGGAAAAAAAACATGCGCTAAACGTAGTAGGAATTGATATTTTACTTATATTTCTCGGTCAGGACCAAAGCTAAGACACATTGAACTTTCTTCTTCGCCCGATTTATTACAATCTTGGATTCTTTGTTTAATGGCATACTATAAGAAATACTATCTTAAACGATTCAGTGACCTCCCTTTGACCATAGCAACAGAGCCAGGGGCCTTAGCCATAAACTGATGAGAAACCTCATGCGATTGGCTAAGGGCCTTTGTCAGCAACCAATCAGAGCCTATATTACTAGGCCTACATTTCCCGCTAATTTCAAAGGACGACACTAGGAATCTTCCTCTTTCCCCAGCACCAGAGGTCGAGATAAGACGTACTTTGAAGCCTACCCGTCACTGACATCGAGAACGACCTGTTTGAAACCTGCCCAGGGGTGGAGACGTAGATTTTCGTAAAAATCACACTTCTAAACAAGAGACAGATAAGTTTCGCAAAGACATTAATTTTGCAAATCATTACACACCATATACAGTGCATTTTGTGAATCTTGCATACACTTTGTAAATCTTACATATACTTGTATATCATCTCACGTATTGTATTTTGTATGTTACATGTTCTTGTTTGATAAACGCATTGTTTTGTTGTAAAGCCTTGAGTTGTGTTCATTACCTGTTATCTTTATCCTTGTCTTTATCTTGCCACTATAATTTCCAACAATACCAACCTTCGTAGGTTATTTAATGCCAAAGTCATTCAGGTCATAAAAATGCCAAAGTTATCCAGACAATAAAAACAATAGAAGTCCTAGTAGATACCAGCCCAGTAGGCCAACAGGTAATCCTTATGCAGCAAGGTTATCCCATTTGCTATGCGAGTCGAGCTCTCATCGAAACGGAACAGAGATACTCGCAGCGAGTGCCTAGCAGTTGTCTATGGAGTGGAACATTCCCACCTAAACCTATTTGGTGCAAGCTTCATTTCTTGCATAATTGATGGGTGTACTATAAATAATGCATGGTAAAGACTATTATTTGAATTCAAACATAACCGTTAGAAACGGTTAAATATTTTGATTGATATCTCGTAACCTTATTTTGGCCCATCTCTTCCTGTTCGGTGTTTGAACCGTAGGAAGAAGATAGTTCTAGTTAGTTTCTAGTTAACCGCCGACCGATGAAGACGTGGTTAGCTAATCTCTCACAGCGCAGTTGAGGATCCGGATCCAATAAAAAGAAACAAATATGTGAATTCGCTAAAGAAGTGTTTTGTGTTGTCACTAAAAACAAACGACAACGCAATACATCCAAGAAGAATATCTTAAGAAGAAGGAGCCATCCTGATTAAGAAGACAGAACAAGTTGAGAAGACAGACCAGCCATCAACTAATAGCTACTCAGCCAGGCCAAGCCACAAGATGAGATATACGCTAAAAGATAATTACTTAACAAGTTAAAGATTAAGTATGGTATACGTCACGTGTATACTATATATAACGTCTGTGTTAAGACGGGTATACACGAGTATACATTGTTGATATTAAAACGGGTATACACGAGTATACATTGTTGATATTAAGACGAGTATACAACACACTGTGATCACTTATCACAAACCTGCCATCGGGCAGTGAATAGCCAGAAGCCCATTACAGCGAAAGATGGTGTATGTGGCCCATGCCCCATGGCATGAACCTTGTGTTTGCCCTGGGTGAAATGAAAAAGAATTACTGGTGAATTTCATTTGTCATCACCCATACGAAACACTTAGTCATGACAATTCTGTAGAAAAATATATTGCTTATATAGGGAAAAACGCCATGCCAAAATTCATGGCATTACAAAAATAAGTCCAGAAAGTAATGAGGGCTATATATATATATATATATATATATATATATATATATACACACACAACCCCTCCGCACGAGCAGGATGTGTCACAAGGTCAATTTCTTAAGCGGAGTTCAACAGGTTTAAATTAAGAGTTTTCCTTCTCCTAGACCGGTTGCCTAACTAAGATTCAAGAGCCCAGTCTGTCCTACTATTTATCCATAGCTGGAGGGAGAGTAGGATTCATACCTTTCCCAAGGTTATTAGCGCTAAGTGAAATGCAATTACCACACCCAGGATTTGAACTCGGGGCGACGAGTCCATTTTTACATGACTTTAACCATTATACCACGCGCCTTCCACTATATGAGGGCCATATAGATGAGTTGTTGAGAAGATCTGGAAGTAACAGACTTTTGTCCAATCCAAGGAAGAATTATGCATCCATAATGAATTAACACCGATATAACACTGCATCGTCATTTCCACCTCTCATCATCTGAAAACAATAGATGTTGCTCACCAAGCGCACCAAGGAATTGTGAAGACCATGCAATGCATACATGTGAAGGTTTGGTTATCGGGAATTGACCAGCTTGTAAAGGAGGCTGCAAAATCGGGCATGCCATAGTACTCTTCAGTTACTGTAAGAACGAGAGGCTGCGTGGTTTAAAAATAAAAGCATAGTCATTGTACAACATGTTCCTTGTTCCCGTTTCAAACACAATAGCCATATGCATTATTTGCTAAGAAATAGGGGAATCACTTTAAACATACAATGTGGTGATTTGAAGTTCAATTTCAGCCTATAACTTAATACTTGTGATATCCTCAGTGCCAACCAAAACCATCCTCCCCCTTCAAAAATAATTCAATAATTAAATGTGCATTTGCATTTATAGTTTACTGATTCTTTTCTCATGTAAATTGTATTATATTTTGATAAATCAGATATGTTTTGTAATTTAATATTCGATTAATCTATTTGGGAGTGAATGGAAATTAAATGTGGTTATAAGGTGTGCATATCAAGTAAAAATTTTCTGAAGTCCTAAAGTGACCTCCCTTAGCGGTCCTTTTTCGTAAGTGTATAAAAAAAAATTGTCACTGGTCTGGGATTTCCGGTCGCAACCCTTTTCGTCGGAAGCTTGGCTAAGAATCACACGTATTTTTCACCTCTCCTTGTCAACCCTATAATTTGGACTCAACGTTTTACTGTTCTGTCCTGCAAAAACAATGCCGGTTTCTCCCTAAACGTGTGCATTGTCCTTTAGCGGAAAGTAAACTTTTGGGGCGCCAATAAACTATTAATAAATAGCAATTCGTCTTCAAAGTCGTTGCTGTCGAAAGGCGTTTCCAAAGGACGATGCCGTTTAGGGTGAAACTGGCATTGTCTTCGTGAGGCAGAACAAAAGTATAGCTGAAGAAAGACTGAGCATTAATTCTTTAATTAGAAAGCGCCGGATTGACGAAATAGTCTGAAGAAAATTCATCAATATCCACTGCTGGAGGAATAGTTTGTGACATTTTTGTTCAAACAATTTTTTAGAGAAAAAAGTAGATCATAGACTGAAAAATTTGAATTTATATTATTTCCATTTTATTGTTAATAGCTTTGGAACGAAAGCTGATTACTTAATCCAAATAAAAGTTCATCGAGTTAAATTAAAATGCAAACAGACTTCAAATTCTATCATCAATATTTTCCAACCAATATAAATCAGGATAACAAATGCAATGCATTTATATTTCATCCAATTTAACGCCTGTTTCATAAATTATCCCCTGTCAATTTTGTTCCTTGTTTGGAGCCGGTACAATCTTTTAGATAAGTCATCGAGTTGGCCTAAAGTCGGTATCAGCCAAACAGTGAGGGAGTCTATTCCCTTTTCACGAGCGCTAGACCAAGGAGATTATTTTTTAGCGTCTGAGACGGAGCGCCATACCCACCATCAGCTCCTCACATTACCGCATAGATCCCTGTGCTACTCATGCGCTGAATTGGCGAGGGCCGGTATCGAACCAGGACCCTTGAAGTTCCCAGCTTGTCACTCTACCTACTGAGCTAAACCAGTCCCTTCATGCTTTTGAGTATCTTTTAAATAGCTACAATCAATTTCAATAATAAGTAATTGGTAGGTTTTCTTTTGAGATTACAAAGTTTCTAATCGTAAACTGGTTTACTTTGATTTCTTTTGTTTCAAAAATAATTCTTTGAAATGAATATTTATGACTCGGTTTAACAAATTTTTCACCGATAAACTTTCATTATCGTCTGCTTTTAAAGAAATTTGCCATTGACCTTGTCTTTGAACTGTATCAGACAAATCCATTACAGTAAGTAATTTATGTTAGTCTATTTTTACATTCACACTTACACACACAAAATATTGAATGAATTTGTTTTCCATTCAAGAAATGAATCATTTGCAACACTTTTCCCGTGTTATTTTTATGAATAAATTCTTTACGCGTTTTCAATGAATCTACACACAACGCAGAACTTTTAGAATGGAACATTAACCAATTTTATATTGCTTATAAAAAAAAATAATTTGTTAATTTAATCTCAGTCTGCATCTTCTTTCAATTTCAAAAGAAATTAGCCTTTCAAACTATTATTGGAAATCATATAACAAGTTAAGAAAGACCTAGAGTCTACATTTACTCGGTCATAAAATCTGCTTGTATTCAGTAAGTACCAACAAAATATGTCACGAGATCAGTTTAGGCCATATTGAAGAAGAAACGTAAATATTTTAAACTTTTTAAAAAAATCTCGCAAAAAAGAAATAACGAACATAAAGAGTTGTTACAAAGAAAAACAGTTAATTCAAAGATCAAATTATCCGATTGCAGAAAAATTACTCACCGTTATCTTAAAAAATAAGTAAAACTATCCGTTTTTTTTTTACAACAGGGTAAGTTTCTTTATTGATATTTTTTAGCAGCATTCTGTATTCATGGTTCTTTTACTAAAAAACTCTCACATAGAAACTTATAAAAATCTTCTGACATAATTATTCAGACTCTTATCTTTATAGAAAAAAAGCAAAAATCGTTTTTTGTTGGTTAATTTTTTCATATTTCATAAGATAAAATAGGGGGGAGGTAGACCTTGTAAAAAATATTCCCTTATATATTTTAGAAAAAAACTATTTCAGAATATTTTCATCAAAAGGTAAATAATTATGGAAATTTTCGTGAAAATCGGATCATTAATTGATTTTTCATAGAATCTTAAAAAAAGCCTCTAGTCATGACTTGTTTTTGGCTACGTTAAATTTCAATTGATTTAACGGTGCAAAAATGTAAACATTGTTTTTCGTTCATAATTTTCCTGTAAGCTGAAAATTTAAAAAATCATCAGGAGTTTGTTTAATGTTTCTTCTTTCAAATGGAAAAAGATTTTCAAGATAATATTAACCTTTGTGCAAGTTTCATGGTATCAAATATAGGGGTAAATTTCACAGGGAAAATTGGTGGTACGTAGTATTCAGGGACTTCACAGTATGTTGTGTTTGTATTTTGATCAATCTATTCAAGTAATAGATAGCAGCGAACGATAATTTTTTCAAAAAAATTATCAATCTGGGATTTCCTATTTAAAGAATTCATATTCTGCTTTTCTTCAGTAATATTGATCAATTCATTCAAGTAATTTTATTTTTATTATATCACTTCTTGCGAGTTTTTCTCACCAACGATTACTAGTGGTCTATCACTGGAGTGACAGCAATTCTCCACAGATCTCCAGGATTCTTTTGTTCTTATGCTGTTCTCTGGATAGTATCGGTTCTTCCTCTAATTTCCAGTTCCTCAAGTCTCCTTTTCAAACATTTGGGGACCGTTCCGAGGGCAGCAGCTGCAATTGGCATCACCCCCACCCTCATGTTCCACAGTTTTTTCAGTTCTCTGCCAAAGTCCAAGTATTCGTTATTTTTCATTTTTCTTTTATTTTCACTCTGTGGTCAGTCGGGATGCCAAAATCCTCGAGATGACAATTTTTTTCTTCTTAATTAACACTAGGTCTTCTGATCGGGATTAGGTGATATGTTTGTATCTCAAGATAAGAATATATAAGAGGTGAACGTGTTTTTGAGGCTGCTACACGTGTTTTCCTTTCACAATTAAGAGTTGACAACATCATTTAATATACAGACTGAAATCAGAGTGAATTGCGTTACAATTTAAAAAAAATATATTTTGGTGATAGTCATTATATTTGGAACATTATCTAAATACAAATGGAGGAGTCTCTGTGGTGTAGTCGCTAATATACTGGACTGAGACATCGCAATAAGCGGATACGTTCACTTTCAGACCGATACTCTTGTGTATACTCCCCCTGATCCCCCACTACTGTTTTTCTATAAGGATGGCTTTGGCATTAAATAACCCACAAAGTTTGATTTGCCATTAAACAAATAAACAAACAAAACCTAAATGAGAATATGCCAACTGCACCTATGCAGAGGGGTAAGATTTCCCCAATGGGGTCACCTGTTAGCCATGGTTGGTGGCCCGTGATGCTTAAGGACAGAATCCTGGTGGCTGAATAATCCATGACATGCAACACTTCACTTTGGCCCTTACTTGGGCTAGACAGGCAGTCAAAGGGGCTCCCTCCGATCAATTGGCTGGTCACATCAAGCCCTAGTACCAATATGATTGTCCTACCATATTGCTCCTATGGCAAACATCAACCCTTTTTATCATTTGTGTCCTAGAAGGCAGTGACTAAGGGTCTTAGTGTCCTGGTTATGATGCTAAACTGCATCTAGTGATAAAGTTCCAATTCTAGAGCTCTGGGAGCATGGAGTACCCATTTATTGCCATTACTACCAGGTCCACTGTAACCCGGAGGGGTAGTGCCTGTTAGGGTCCCATCTTTGGGTTGAATAGATCAAAAAAATGAGTTTTAAAAATCTGAATATCCAACAAGAATGAATAAAACAGAAATGTTTTTGACATAAAATAACCCAACAAGGGTTGATATGCCATAAAATCCAACCAACTAAAGCTAAATAAAAATATTTCATGCCTTTTTTTCTTTCTCAAACTTTGTTCAAATATTAATTCTTTTTAATGAAAGTTTTTCTTTAACTTTTAGTTGAGATCAAAAAACTCTTGTTAAAATCTTAATTCAGTCTGGAATTAAAACAGTTTTGTTTGCATTAGAAAAACAAAAAGATAAATAATTGTTTGAGAAACAAGTGGTTGAAAGAAAATATTTGATCCTAGAATCTTAGACTATACAAAAAGACCTAAGAATATATCAATGAAAAAGTTAGGTAAAAACAACTAAAACAACAAAGATGAAGATAATAGAAAAAGATTTAAGGAATAATGAAAAGAATTTATTATCTGAGAACTGGTAACTCTAGAGCAGAGGTTCTCAAAGTTTTAAGTCCGTAGACCCCTACAAAAATTTGATTGACCTATCATGGACCCTCTCCTTATATACCCCAGTCCACCTTGCAGTTGTTTTGTTGTAACCAATTATGTAATTAATGAATTCTTCAAAAACGTTTATGTAAAACTGTTAATTATAAAATAACCATAGAATAAACAGTAAAGTAAGTATAACATGTAAAAAAAGAGCTGCAAATATTTAATACTAACTTAATAACTTATCAAAAGCACATTTCCTAATGTAATGGGTGAAGCTGATGACTTTTGATAAGTTCATGAATATTGAGCTTAAACTTTTGAAAATATATCAACATGAGCATGTTCTACAGGATTCTTGTGGAATTAATTTCTTCTAATTACTAAGAAGACTTAGTAGTTTCCATATACCCCTTGTAGGCCCCCGAATACTTACAGACCCCCTGAGTTGTTGTAAAGACCCCAGGGGTTTATGTAAACCACTTTGAGAAACCCTGCTCTTGAGTCTCTAATATTTGTAAATGACAGACACAAAGAATTTTCCATTAATTCAATCCATGAAGATTTAATTAATTCCATTGATTCCCTTAGAAGAATATTTCTATTGAAATGTTTGCATCTTTTATTAGAGCCAATGCTTAAAGTTCTCTAAATTAATAAAACAATTTAATGACTCTTTATTAAATTTGAGCCTTGATTTTCACAGGCCACCAAATTATCTGACAATGTAAATCAGAGTATGATTAGCAAGAAATAGTGAAAAAACAAGAATGATAATGAAATCAATCTGAGAAGATTATTAGGAGAATCATCACTTAATGATATGTAATTGGATAATAAGACTTTAAGGTGTGTACTCTTCTATTGGATAAGGGGATAGTCAGGAATTACTGAAGACTAACAAACTTATACCATCATTAATGTATATATTTACCAACCCCTCTACACAAGTAGGATATGACACAAGACCAATTTCTTAAGTAGAGTTTAACATGTTTGAATTCTGAGTTTTCCTTCTCCTAATCAAAGAACCCAGTCTGCTTTACTATTTCCCATAGCTGGAGGGAGAATCGTTGGATGCATATCTTTTCCAAGGGCATTAGTGCTATGTGAAATGCAAACAACCTCATCTAGGATTTGAACCTAAGTTCATTTCATAGGATGATAACCATTACACCATTTACCCATAGCTGGAGGGAGAATTGTTGGATGCATACCTTTTCCAAGGGTATTAGCACTATGTGAAATGCAAACAGCCATATCCAGGATTTGAACTCTGGTTCATTTCATATCATGATAACCATTACACATTTACCCATAGCTGGAGGGAGAATTGTCAGATGCATACCTTTCCCAAAGGTATTAGTACTATGTGAAATTCAAAACAGCCTTGTCCAGGACTTGAACCCGGGTTCATTTCCTATGACGATAACCATTACACATTTACCCATAGCTGGGGGGAAAATTGTCAGATGCATACCTTTCCCAAGGGTATTAGCACTATGTGAAATGCAAACAGCCTCATACAGGATTTGAAATCTGGTTAATTTCATACAACTATAACCATTACACCATGAACCACCATCAATGTAGAAGGATGACCACTGACAATCCCTTTTTGCTTGGTTTTCAATGCATTTCTATAGTAAGATTACTAGCAATGCATTTCTATAGTAAGATCACTAGCAATGCATTTCTATATGCATTTCTATAGTAAGATCACTAGCAATGCATTGCATTGTATGTATAACAGACCTATTCTACAGGTTGTACTTGTATCAATTCCTGACCACAGAAAATCCATTTGATGATTTTCAATGCATAAAATAAAGCCTGAATTTGATCAAATAAATTGTAGATAAAAAATTGCGAAATTTGTTTAATCATAAATCTTTTTTCTTCACAACCAGAAATGTTTAATATAAAACAAAATTGGCATGTTGGAGTTGTGGTAAAGTCAGTGGGCAGTAGGGTAGGTTGATTTTTCACTTTTAAAAAATATCAAATTGTCTATCTATGCGAAAGTTGTGTGTTAGTATACTGAATACTGATACCAAAAAGTTAGCTCAGTCGGTAGAGTGTTCGGCTAGAAACCACAAGGTTCCTAGTTCGATACTGGTCCTCGCCAACTCAGCGTATGAGTAGCACAGGGATCTGTGCGGTAAAGTAAGGAGCTGATGGTAGGCGTGGCGCTCCACCTCAGACGCCAAAACAATCTCCTTGGTCTAGCGCTATTGAAAAGTGGATAGACTCCCTTGCTGATTGACTGATACCGACTTTAGGCCCCCCCGACGACTTTACTTTACTTACTTGTACCATTGTTTGAAGAAATAGCACCAAAGATCGTCTACTAAAATGCACTAAAAATCTTCGTTTTCCAAAGGCTAAATTTTGCAAAAACAAGGATTTTTTTTTCTTTGATGCTATTTCCTCAAACAATGGTGCAAGTAAAAGATCTAATTTTTGGCATCAGTATTCAGTATACTAACACACTCATTTTGCATAGATGGATAATTTGATATCTTTAAAAAGTGAAAAATCGACCTACCCTAGTGGCAGTGAAAATCTAGTACATATATATTTACCATTTTCAAATGCTGAGAGCAATTTAAAAAAAAAAAAAAATGAATATTACTGATTCATTTTTTTTCTCTACCTCCAGAATTATCTTGATTTAATTTTTTGATGTAATTGCTTTAGTAAAAGATTTTATTAAAAAAAAATTAGTTCTTTAACTATTCAGAGAAATATCAGGAGAAACTAATCAATCAGTGGGGAATAATTTTTGTTTAATTGAAAACAGGTGAGAATGTCAGTTGGAATAAAAGCACCAATGAACAGAAAAAAAGTTTTTTTTGTTCAGATATAACAAGAATTCAAAGAATGTTTTCAAGAACGTGTAACAAATATTTATAGAATGAAGAAGAAAAACTCACAAAATCCTAGATTGAATAAGTAAGTAAAGTAAAATCATCAGGGTGGCCTAAAGTCGGTATCAGACAGATAGCGAGGGAGTCTATCCCATTTTCACTAGCGCTAGACCAAGGAGATTGTTTTGGCGTCTGAGCTTGAGCCCCACACCTACCATCAGTTCCTCACTTTACTGCACAGATCCCTGTGCTACTTATATGCTGAGTTGGCAAGGGCTGGTATCAAACCTAGAACCTTGTGGTTCCTAGTCGGACGCTCTACCAACTGAGCTGAACTGGCCAGTGTAGATTGAATAATTTGACCCAAAGAAAGAAATTCAATGATTATAGTTTCGGTTTTCTAATATGACTATAATGTGTAGATGACTTCTTGTGGAGTATAGAGTTATAGCATCACCACATCAGTACGTTGGAGTTCTTAGAGTTGTACTCTTCATCTTCTGGTTACCAACCAAAGCTAGAAAGTAAAGCATACCTATCTATTTAACCCACAGCTTTCTCTGGGGGGGGGGGGTAGTATGTGGCACATGGTTAATTTAATGTGGGATCCCATACATGGACAGAAATTGCCTGGTCCTTCTGTCTAGTGTCATAAAAAAGGCATCAGACTACTTCAACTTCCTTTTTGGTACAATGCGGAGGTGATACCCCTGGGTTAGAATCCTCTCAGCTATGTTCTTATCTTTGGTCAAGACACAGCAAAAATGAGATAAACAGATATTTACATTTACCAACACCTCTGCACAAGTAGGATGTGACACAGGGTCAATTTCTTAAGCGGAGGTTTAAATTCAGAATTTCCTTTCTCCTAGACTGGTTGCCTAACAAAGGTCTAAAGAGCCAGTCTACCCTATTATTTACCCATAGCTGGAGAGAGAAAGTTGGATGCATACCATTTCCATAGGGTATTAATGCTATGTGAAATGCAAACAGCCTCATCCAGGATTTGAATTTGTCTCATCATGTCCATTTTCTATGACATAACCATTACACTATGCACCCCCAGGCTGAAGATGTCTATCTTTACTCATCATAGTTGGGGGGGGGAAGGAGAACCAACAATGGATTCCAAACTTTTCTGAAGGGCATTAGGACAATCATCCTAGCCGTAGTCCCACAATGAACCTCTTATAGGAGGCAACTGTTCCCTACTCATCAAGGGGAGCAACTCTATATATTTTTAGTTAGGACTGATCCTAACAGGGGATAATACCTCTGGGTTGGAATCCTCTTAGCTATTATTTCTCGGAATCTTTTAGATGAAGCTTGATAATTTGTATTATTTGGACTATTGTCCTCACCTTTATTGTTATCTACACATAACAGGTAGATAACCATAAAGATTAGGATAATAGTCTGAATAATCTAAATAATACCTCTTAGCTATGTTCTTATCTTTGGGCAGGACACAGCAAAAAGTGAGATGGACAGATATTACACTCTAGTCCCAGTCTGAAGGCTGAAGATTTGATTGTCTATCTCCACTCATCATAGATGGCGGAAGGGAGAAGCAATGGATTCAAATTTTTTTCTGAAGGGCATTAGCACAAAGTGAATGCAGATTGTCACAGCCATATAATGAAATCTCAGCTTGATGATTCCATTTGCAGTGAATCTGACTCCTAATTAACTACAAATGCTACTACAATGAAAATGTGGTAGCAATTAACAAATTATCAAGTTGCTACCACATTTTCATTGTAGTAGCATTAGTAGTTAATCCAAAAGTTCTCCTGAGGAAGATGTACCTTGAACATCGAAACCATGGTAGAGAGAAAACCTTTTTTCTACAACTATATATATATATATATATATATATATAACAAGAATATGTACCCTCAGGGTGTAAGTATTTAAGTTTTAATGTAATGAATTATATCAATTAGAAAGACTAATGAAATTAGATAAGAACTCATATAAAAAGATTACACTTATTCTAATTAAATTCTAATTGGTTTCTGTATAAAATCATTCATAGGATTGATCTTAATATGTTGGAGAATAAAGCAATAATGTTAGAGATCAATAACACCAAGAAGTTATTTATTAAACTCGGTTTTGTTAAAACCAGTATGTAAATTAGCCACACTATATCTTATGCAAGCCTTCATTTCTTAGTAATATATAAGACACATTGCAGGATTTTAGATGCATGAATAAAATGGGCTGTTTTGAGGTAAATCTAACTTAATTTTCATAGAGACATCATTAATAATAAAATTTATTCCATGTATTAATGATTTTGACTATAAATTAAATACTCATTGATAAATTTACACAATTCCTGAAGGTATTGTGACATAAGCAGCGACATAGTTTCGATTACAGACATCGAGTCTCCATTATAATAAGATATGCAAAAAAATTTTTTTTTTTTTTTTTTCACCTGAGTCGTCATCTGAAAGATTTTGTCTGGATAAAACTATAAAAGGAAAAAAAATTCTGGTTGTCTGAAAAAAGAAAAAAAAAAAAAAAAAGATGTCACTTTTACATCAAGTAACTAGTTGTTAAAAATGTTTTCAACTGGTTGGCCTACATTGGTGTGTCCATGTGTAGGTGTCCACAGGATTCACTTATGAATTTGTCCTTGCTTCTCCACCAGTATCTTCTTGGTTTTACTTGGTGGTTTGTGCGATAGTAGGCAGGTGGCCATACATACTTTGTGATATAAGTATTTTATGTCTATTATCATGAAACATCCATGATCTTCACACCAACCATTCCTATTGGTCATTGCTCCTAGTAGGTTCTCCACAAGGCATTCAGAATCTGCACAGAGCTATTTGATGTAGATTTTAGCCCTATATAAAAAAAAAAAGAGCAAGAAAAATTGAAACCAATTTTTGCATATATATATATATATATATATATATATATATATATATATATATATATATACTAGCAAGAATATGTACCCTCTGGGCATAAGTATTTAAGTTTTAATGTAATGAATTATAACAAATTTCCTTTTGTATTCAAAGCTAAATATCTAAATTGCCTCTAGATGTCATAAATTTCCAGAGAAAGACATTTCTAGAAATATTTGGCCAACATTTTTTAAGTGCAGTTTAATAGGTTTGAATTCAGAGTTTCCCTTCTTCTAGACAAGTTGCCTTACCAAAGTTAAAGATCTGAATCTTCACAGTTATTTATCCATAGCAGGAGGAAGGACAGTAGGTTGCACACCTTTCCCAAGGGTATTAGTGCTATGTGCAATGCAAACTACCTTATCCAAGATTTGAACTTTGGTCACCGTATACATTTCCTACAACGGTAACCATCACACAACAAGCACCTCCAAAAATTTATCTCAAAAAGTTATACAATTTAGGCCAGAAAAAAACAATTTAAACTACAAAGCATTATTAGAAATTCTTAATTAATTAAACATTACAATTGATTGATTTTAAAGGAATGTCAACCCATCTGGGGTTATTTTATGCTTAGAGGTTAGAGAATTACATTTATTGTACATTCATATTTACATTTTTTGTGTTGTTTCATTTGTTTTTTACTCACGGTCCTATTGAATATGAATCATTTTTAAGCAGATCTATTTGACCCATAGATAGAGCCCTAACAGGCACTACCACTCCAGGTCAAAGTGGACCTGGGAGTAATGGTAATAAAGAGGTACTCCACACTCCCCGGATCTCCAGAACTGCAGCCTCACCATCAGATGCAGTTTAGTATCATACCCAAGACATCAATTTTGGGGAGACATTAGCCCTCTGTAGGGAATTTAGTCAGTGTATGAGCCTTGCCAACATGGTGATTATTACAATTGAAGATTTTAAACTTTATCATATAATATATTAAGAACATTTTTCCCATATTGTTCCTAGTTGTATTTAAAGTGAATATTTAAGACTATACCAAGTAAAAAGCTGGCAGCTATGTATTCGTAGACTTTAGAAAAGAAATAATGGATACTGAGACTTGTGTTACATAATTCATAGGTAGCTTATGAATTATGTATGTACTGTAGTTAGATAAATTTTGAATATTTTGAATAAGAGTTTGTTAGATTCAAAATAATGGGGGTTCAGTGGAAAATTACCTTGACAGTTATTGATGGGTAATGACCTCGATTTAATCTTTCCAGAAATGCGCCATTAGAGGCATGAGAGATTAGTTTAACTTTTAGTTCAGTTGTGGCCAGTGAGCAGATGCAGAGGTCCACTCGCTCTGAGAGTCACTTCTCTCACCGTGCAGTCCTGGGCTGGGGTTGTTGTTTTAATAAAGACTTAAAGTAAAACAACAAAATTTTGTTAATTCATTAAAACAAGAATGCACAGACACCCAGCAAAACAAGAAGTAGAAACAATCCACAGAATCAGCTCTGAGGGAAATGGCTGACGATGTAGACGAAATAAAAGAAGCAGAAAAAACAAGTAAGAAAACCCTCGTCTATCTCTCATACTCTGTCTCTCCTTTGCAATTATATATATAGATGTGGATATACAACACTCAAAGAAATAATGATTTTGATAATATTTGAAAGTTTTATTCCACAATTTTTTTATCACATTTATAATTTCAACTTTAACACACATTATTTGTTTTTGTTTTACAGAATATAAAGAAAATATTTCTTATGTTAAAATTCTAAAACAACCTAAAAAAATTTCTGTAGTGTTTATTCTATTAGGAGACTCAGACAAAGACTAATTCTTAAAAAATATATTTGACAGTATAATTACATATTCTCTTTTCATATTGAAATAATGCATTTCAGAAAGTAACAAAGATATCTAAGAATTTCTGTTAGTCTTTAATTTGATATTAAACATCATAAAACAGAAAAGAAAAAAAAAAACGTATTGCCCTGTGAGCTCAGTTGGTAAAGTATCCGCCTATGAACCACAAGATTCTGGGTTCAATATCAGCCTCCACCAACTCAGTGCATGAGTAGCACAGCTTTGATCTGTGCGGTAAAGTGGGGAGCTGATAGTTAGTTGGTTAGGTTTTACAGCATGTCAACCCATTGTGTCATTCTATGCTGAAGATGTTTTTGTTATATTCATTCTTGATGGGTACACAATTATTTTTTAAACTCAATTTCTTTTTTAAACACATCTTTTTTTTTAAACTCATGTTTTTCTATTTAACCCATAAATGGAACCCTAACAGGTACCACCACTTGAGGTCAAAGTGAACCTGAATTGGAACCTCACCATCAGATGGAGTTTAACATCATATCTAGCACATGAAGACCCTCAGCGATCACCTTCTAGCACTTATATGATAAAAAGGGTTGGAAGTTTGCCATAAGGGTTGGGACAGTCATATAGGTGCTAGGGCTCTATGTGATCAACTGATTGATTGGAGGGGCCTCTCTGACCGCCTGTCTAGCCTAAGTAAGGGCCAAAGTGGAATGTTACATATTATGAACTGCTAATCCACCAGGATTCCATCCTTAAGCATCCTTACCACCCATGGCCAACAGGTGGGCCCATTGGAGGAGTCTTACCATGCTGCAGAGATGCAGTCAGTGTATTTAAAGCTCCAGCTGACAGGGCTGGGAGCTGATAGTAAGTGTGGCACTCCACCTTAGATGCAAAAGACAGCAAAGGTGTCTATCCCCTTTTCGTTAGTGCTACACCAGGAAGATTGTTTTTTTGCTAAGATGGAGCACCACACCTAACGCCAGATCCCAGATGCTTTACCGCACAGATCAGATTACTCAAACTGTGCTACTCATATGCTAAATTGATGGGGACTGGTATTGAACCCAGAACCTTGTGATTCCTAGGCAGATGTTCTTTGCTGATATTATTCAGAAAATGTTATAACACCAGTTACTAATATTTACATTGATTATCATAACATTTTATAGGGATTTAAAGTTATGTTTTCTGCTGGAAATTTTGGTACTAAATGCTCAGCACTTAATGGCCTTGCACCAAACTAAGCTATATTTAGTAAATAATTATAATGTAGTTTATTAATCAAATAAAGCATGATAATTCAGAATCCACTTCATTTCAGTCTTATATTTATTGGGGTGAAGTTATAGCTCATTTGGAAGTTGTTTTGGTTTCTCAAAGAGAATTTAAGACAAGCGGAGTACAGAGATCAACAAATTCGTAAATTCTTCATAGATATGTGGGAATTAACATTTCCTTTTACCGCCTGAAGAATTCCGATCGGACAGCCGCGAATTATATATTCATCAGCTTTTAAGAATAAAGGCTTTTCGATTTGAAGATAACGTACAGTATTCATAGAATTTGTGTTATACGTTAGCCTCGCCCCAGTTCATTTGAGAAAATAATCTGTTGGTCAGTTGCGCTTCACACTCCAAAGTCATCCTTGCAGAAGAGTAGTGGTACTACTGGGAGGAGGAGAGAGTTCATACTTTTTCCCTAGGGTATTAGTTCGAAAGTGAATGTAACAGCGCGACTGAAGTTCGAACTCGTTTACATACGATGTCACAGTACACTAGCACGTTACTCACTACGCCACGGGGACTCCCCAGCTAAAAAGAAATAAACTCAGAGATGACAAGCCGTAAGAAAAAAAGTGTAAATTAGTCAAAGGAAAAAAAAGGTAGCCAGGTTCTAAAGAAAGAAACAATGAATGAAAGATGAAGTGATGAATAAATAATGATTTAGGAAGGAAGGAAGGAAAGAATGAGAGACGGAAGAATTTGAAAAAGAAAGTGTGAATGAATGAATGAATGATGTTGTTGACGACGACTCCGTTATTTTTTAATCAACAAGTGAAGAAAACTAATTGTCAGTTTTAATTTTATAACTTGATAATTAAAAAACAACAACAATTAGAACAAAAACTGTTTAAAATATGAAGAAGAGTGACAAAATTGACTCCTTTTCTTAACCAAAGGCAGAGATTCTCATGGGGGGGGGGGGTATTTTGTATTGTAAAAATTAATTCGAGTATATTCGGACTTTACTAATTTTGTTTACTTCCAGCTTTAAATTGTTATTTTTGAATTACATTTCAGTTCCTTCAGGCACCGGGCAAAAGGTGTAAGTTTATCTATTTTTAGTCATTAAAAAATAGGGGGGACAAAATCTTAGTTTACGCACGCGATAAGTTAATCTAAATTAAAATTATAGAATGTTCAGGATTCTAAAGTAAAAGTTTTAAAAGGAGGGGAAAGAAAAGGGAAGGCGAGTATCATAAAAATAATCAAATAGTAATAATTAATAATAATACTTTTTGTTTTGGTAAATTTTTAAGGGTCTCAATTCAAATTCATTTGTAAATTTACTGGAGGTTTCTTGTTTGGTAAACATTAAACAAACTTATTTTCCCTTTCCTGTTGTTTTAATGACAAAAAATAAATAAATAAAATGACTAAAATAAAATGATACTTTGGATCATTCTATAAAATTCAATAAATCTAAATTCAAATTATTATATTTGCTTTTTGTTTGACATATGAACGATAACAGTACAATGTTATAGTTGTGGTCCCATTTTGACGACATTGATTTTTGTGAAATCTCCCTACTTTCTTTCACTGTTGCCTCTCTCTACACCGATCTTCAGTATTCTAGTTTTTATTAAAATAAACTCATTTCTAGTCGTAGTACAAACTTTATTCATTCATTTCATTCATCAAAAGAACAATTAAACAAAAAGTTGAATTTTTGAATAGATTAAAACTAAAAACTTATTTCCTATGGTGTGACAATGGGCCTCATTTCTATTTTGTTCTTTTCATTTTTTTTAGTAACTTTCAGAAAAAGAAGGTCATTATGAGAAGACATCTTTAGAGGTCGGTGAAAGAAGACGGGAGTATGTGGAAAGTCTACAAACTGATGGCAAAAGTATATATTCATACATATTCTTTTCTCTCTTACTGAAAATTAAACTAGTAAATCTTTTTAACGGTTTCTACGTTCAACCAGTAAGTCATATCCCAAGGTACCTGTTGGTTCTAAAAGTAATCAAGTAAATTGAGACACTCTGTGGGAGACTTGTTTTTAGAGCTGTCGTCATCAGGGTGGCCTGAAAGTCGGCATCAGCCAATCAGCGAGGGAGTCTATCCTCTTTTCACTAGCGCTAGAGCAAGGAGATTGTTTTTTTACGTCTGGGGTGGATCGCCACACCTACCATCAGCTCCTTACTTTACCGCTACTCATACGCTGAGTTAGTGAGGGCCGGTATCGAACTAGGAACCTTGTGGTTCCTATCCGAATTCTCTACCGAATGAGCTAACCCGCCCCTTGAACCCTTTAAAATGTCAAATTATGGTAGCATACAGTAAAATGCCATTTTATGCAACATCAGAAAAAAAGAAAAAAAAGTCTGAAAAAAAAAAAGGGATTGTCATTCTTTCTGATTGTCTCCCAGCTGAAGAAGATTAAAACGAGTTACGAATTTTCATTTTAAATTTGTTCATGAATCATATGTAATTCATTATAACTTAAGGTGAGGCTAACTGGAAGTTACTTTAAATGTCAAACAAGAGTGATCATCATTTTGGTTGGATCTGGTTATTTACGTTCGAGAAATTAATGAAAATAACACACGAAAGTTTTCGACAAGGTCTCTATTGTCATTTTACCGAAATTCTAGGTACCACCAATTTTCCTGTGAAATATACCCCCCCCCCAATATTTAACACAATGAAACTTGATTTAATATTATCTAGAAAAATTTTTGTTCATTTAAAAGAAGAAACATTGAAAAAACAACAAAAAAAAAAAAAAAAACAACTGATGATTTAAAAAAAATCAGCTTACGGAAATAATGAAAATTATAAACGAAAAACAATGTTTTCACTTTTGCACCGTTAAATCAATTGAAATTTAACGTAGCCAAAAACAAGTTACGACTAGAGGCTTTTAAAAAAATCTATGAAAAATGAATTAATGGTCCAATTTTCACGAACATTTCCATAATTACTTACCTTTTGATAAAAATATGCCTGAAATAGTTTTTTCCTAAAATATATTAGGGGAAATATTTTATTTTATGAAATATGAAAAAATGAACCGACAAAAAACGATTTTTACTTTTTTTTCTATAAAGATAACAGTCTGAATAATTATATCAGAAGATTTTTATAAGTTTCAATGCAAAGGTAGTAAAAGAACTATGAATACAGAATTTTGCTTGAAAAATATCAAAAAAGAAATTGACGTGTCGTAAAAAACGGACTGTTTTACTTATTTTTCAAGATAGCGTTGAATAATTTTCGCCAATCGAATAATTTGATCTTTGAATTAACTGTTTTTCTTTGTAACAACTCTTTATGTTCGTTATTTCTTTTTTGCGAGATTTTTAAAAAAAAGTTCAAAAATATTTGTTTTCTCCTTTAATATGGCCTAAACTGATCACGTGACCTATTTTGGTGGCACCTACGAAATACCTATTATGAATCACAGTCGCAGATCCGGTTACTTCAGAGATGTGGTCCAGCTATCCAAACCCAGCCCTGTCCAGACAAAAGCAGAAATAATTTTTTGAAATAAATAAAATAAAAAACTTAAAAACCAATATAACCAGGACCGGATTTATAAGTGGACAAAGGAGGCGATTTCCCCACCCCCTATCAGAGGAGGCATCCAGTCTTCCTTTATAAAACCTATAATTATTATAAAATTAGTTTTATTATTAAAAATAATAATGGTGATTTGCTGCAATAATCATATAACTTTGTCATATAATATAAACGGAAAAATGTAATAAAGGTTATTCTTACACTGTAGCTATACCCAAAAAATTCGTCTGCTATTCATTTTAAAAACAAATTAAAATTTATTAAATTTGTTTTTGTCAATTTCGTTCGCGTTCGCCATTTTGGCTCTTTTTAAATGGTATAAAGGGCTTGTTTACAAATTTAATGTAACATTTGCGATTGAAAAAAAAATTACCAAAAATCAGGGAATTATCCGATTTTAATGAAATTTTCGGTATTGATTTATCAATTAATAAATTTTATAATGCATCAGTTATTTTATTTCAAAACTTTAATTAAATATTTTTGCTATAAAAAATTAATATATAAAATTCATTTAAATAAAAAAATATTCTGATGTTAAGTTTAAAATGTTATATTTTTAGATTCTAGAAATAAATATCTATTTAATGCAAACCTCATTTTAGTCAAACAAATACGTTTTGAAGAAAAACTCTATTAAAAATGTACCCCCCTTTTTTTAAGCAGAAAAAATATCGATGTATAATTTTTTTTTTTATAAGAATTCAATAATTATCGAAATGAGTAAAAAAGAAATCTCCAAAATTTAATTACTTATTATTTTTTTAACATTTTATTTTCCGATTTTCGGTACTTATTTTCTTATAAAATATTCCACTTAAATTTTTTTTCTATTTACAACTTCCGTCTTTTATCTTTTTATTTATACTGTAATTAGTATCAAACAAGGTCTAACTCGCCAATATTTTACACCCCCAAAGTAAAGGGGGGGGGGGTAAAAATTAAGTGACCTGAAAAAAATGAGAAAGTTTTGAAATAAAATAAATAATGCATTATAAAGATCATTCATTGATAAAGGAACACTGAAAATTTCATTAAAATCCGATAATTCTCTGATTTTTGGTAAATTATTTTATGTAGGGGGTTATTTTGTTAAAAACGCATTTTAGGCCAATTTTGCGTATACAGTCAATATAATTGAGAAAAATCAAATCAAACTTTTTCTTCGGAACCCAACTTATACATTTTTTTTTCTTTTAATAAATTAATTTTACTTCAGTTTCTTTAAAAACTGCTCATATATACCTAATTTAATTTTTATCTTGAGGGCCCCTCTAAACAGAATTTTTGCGGGTCACACAAGGTCTAAATCCCGCTTCGCAGAATAACCCAAGTAAAACAAAAAACATTCTTTTTGTTTTTCATCCAAGTAAAAACTATGATGTTCTTAATCATTAACAAAATTAAAGAATAATTCATTGCTTATGTGGTAAATTTCTTTGGTTAATTTTCTTGCTCAAGAATTCGAGTGCCGAATGACCGCGGTGAAAACTTGGCCATTTATATTTACCAGCCCCTCCGCATGAGCAGGATGCGACACACGGTCAATTTCTTAAGCGGAGTTTAACAGGTTTTAATTCAGGGTTTTCCTTCTCCTAAATTGGTTACCTAGCCAAGGTTAAACAAACCAGTTTGACCCACAATTTACCCATAGTTAGAGGGGGAGTAGTTGGATGCATAGCTTTCCCAAGAGTATTCCTATTTAGCGCTATGTGAAATACAAACAACTTAGTCCAGGAATTGAACTCGAGTCGACGAGTCCATTTTCTACAATTCTAACCATTACACTACGTATCTCAACTTGGCTATATATACTCCAGTCATTATTTCTGACTTCATTTCATCTTTGGTATACGAGCACTTTTCAGTCGATATAGCACATTGATGAAGGAAGGCTAGTGAAAATAATACTGGAAAGTTGTAATTCAGTGAGAGACGACGAAATCAGGATTGGCTGATCATGTGTAGAGAAAAAAATGAAGGTAGTGGCTATTCAACCCATACAGAATAAAGTTAGCATATATTCTATGAACAGAAAATTATACCAGAAATGAAGATTGATACAGAAAGAAAGATATCCGAAATTGATTGACAACAAACTTCACTTGACTGCAATGCAAATATAAAAATTCTGACCTATGATGTATGTGTGTAAATGTAAAATAAAATATTGTACATAAAATCATAGAGATGAATTCAAGATTTTCTCAGCTTGATTTCCAAGCGCAAACATTTAAATAGGGTGCAGTTTGTGATCAATGTCTTAACAGGGATTTTAGCGACTTTCTCTAAGCCCATGCGCGTTTTTCACGTACGTTTCAGTTGTAGTTTTTTAGCATAAAGATTGATTGGGACAGAAGAAAAAAAATACAACAGAACCATTAAATAATATATATATATATATATATATATATATAAAATATGAGTTGAAAAAAAATGTTTTAAAGGGTTATTATTTTATTTTGGATTATTTGCGGTTTTAAAACGTTCTTTATTTTTAAAAATGAAGAAAGTTGATTTGTGCTTTCCCTGAACAGGACGGGGGTCAGAATACCCGAACCCACCCCCATCCTTGGTCCTGCGGCTATTAATTCGTATGTGGTAGGTATTTCTGTAGACATCAATGACCTTTATGATGGGTATTTCGCGCCATTTCGTATTTTTGTAGGCTATTTCGGTAAATAGCACTACCCTAATTTTCATTACATTTAATTTTTTCATTAGTTTACTTTCGCCAGAAAGACGAGTGTTTTTCCAATTCATTTTTTTCTTTTTCTGTTAAGTGCCTGAAGATGAGTGAGAATTTAAAAACACATGGCGAAAATCCAATTTAACTCATGCGGCAAAACTAAAAAAAAAAAAGAAAAAGAAAAAAAGGCCTTGTTCGACTCTGTTTCCACCTGGTCTAAAAAAAAAAAAAAAGGTAGACTTTTTTAAAAAAATAATTATCTTCGTGATAAAGAAAAGTAACATCCTCGTTTACTCACGCGCGAAATTAAGGCATAATTTTAAAAACAATCATAGAAATACTACTTCGTCATTTTCTATCGCCAGGTTTAATTTCTGTGAAAATTCATTCAATATTTCCGTAAAAATGAAAATAATGGAAAACAATGTCCTTTCCTTGTTGTGTTCTTTTAAAGCAACATTTAAAAAAATCTAATGTAAATTATTTTTTTGTTTGATATCTCTCTTTATATTTCGTGTATTTGTTTCACATCAAATGTCTGTTGAATATCACACCTCTTCTTCCTTCTCCTCGTGGCTAATACTAAGTGATAGTAAATCTTCTCAATTTTCCAGCAGTGTTGTTGTCTTTCTAATGTTCCTACTCCTATTCACTCTTTATATTCTTGTCCTTAATTTTTATTTTCTTCTCTTTTTTTTCGGTACGACTGCAAATGTCGTTTCTGTTTTTAAAGTTATTCTTACAACTGTTCTCTTTCTATTTTTATATATTCATTTTCATTTTTATAATACAAGAGGTACCGGCTGTACGTTAGGGTGGAGTGAGGTTTTATTGCCGTTTAAAAATGTAAAATCTTTCATTTCTTCTTTCCTTTTTCTGTTCCTTTAGTTATTAAATGTTTAGAATAAAATTATACCTTGTTTGTGTCGGAAAAGGGCCTCAAACAGAAGGTAAATCATTTCCACTGAAAACTCAGTTACGAGTTGCATAGGCCGCGTAAATAAACAAGGAATTTCCATAACGGTCTTACTTACACGCTGTGTGTGTGTGTGTGTACTGTTCACAGATCTAATTTTTTTATTTGTCTTGATTAAATTAGAAAAAACGCGGTTTCGAATTTTTACCCCCCCCAAAAAAAACCCAAAACAAAAAAAAAACAACAAAACAACAAAAAAACAACCCCCCCCCCAAAAAAAAAAAACAGTGAATGAATTCTGTGTATGCCTGAAGTTTCCCCTTTAAGAATCCTCACCGACCCGGCATCTGGTTTATAAAGTTCAGACCGGACCCAAATACTTTTCTTCATCGCAGACTAACAAGTACTTGTATTAGTGATAGACTGATATAGTTATGTGGATGATTGATTTTGTGTTAATACCGTTACTTTTATAGTTTGGTTAAGTACAAGACCACACGGCACACACACAACGTGTGTGTGGTGGTAGATAAGAGTAGGAGGATTGTGTTGCGCCAGCCTTCCAAATAAAGAAAACTTGCAAACTTTGAAAATCAATAGCGATCATGACTTTAACTTGGGATCGAACACCGACCTCTCACGCTTCACTTATAGATACGCAACTACCTCGACCGCTTGACGATGGAATTGGTGGAATTGTTTTCCTTAAATAAATTCAGCAAAAAGAAAAATAGACACACAAAAAAAAAAAAAAATCGTCCAATTTTAAATTCAGTTCTTTCTTCGGAGTTTTGATTAATAATGAATTTCTTTTAAAACTAAAGCTTATCATAGTCTGGTACAAGGCTATAAATATTGTGCTTTTATCTCCGTTAATTGTCCGCGAGATTCACTTGTTATGTGTGTGCCGTCCAAATAAGTTTAGAATTGATCAGGCACAAGGCCGCAAATGCACGGAGTGATGATCGAATGTATTGAATGATTCATTTGATAGCTTGCTAACCACGGTTCCATGGTGAGACCTCTTGTTACTATGAAAGCGCTCAATTTTTTTTTTCATGACTGGTTTGTTTCGAAGTAAACGAGATGGAATTCTCTGCGCACCAGAAACTGTGACCTTGTACCAAGCTTGGCTTAATCCACGAAAATTCTACGACTTGATGATTGTATTTTTAAGAATAATATATATATATTGAATTAATAACTTGTGATTGCCAAATGATGGAATAAAAGAGCCGATTTCACTCATTGCAAGGAGTTCAAATTCGGATATCGATTAGTAGTTGTTGTTGTTGTTATACGTATTTCTGCTTTGAGGAGAGAGACGAAGCTTTTAATAATCCGGTTTGTTGGAAGAAAAGAAATTTCCTTGGCACTAGGCAAGGAAATCTTTCGACCTTATCTATGCCGCTGAGCAACTTGGTGTCCTCATCAGTTAAGAGTAGTAGTAGTTGTAGTATCGGTGGATTTGAGAATAATCGTGGATTTTACAAGGGTGAAAATGTTATTTTTAAAATTTTTTATTGGTTTGGGGTGAAAGGAAGGGTTTTTCTTTAAAAATCAACTTTCCTCCGTCAGTAGAATTTATAAGACTGATTCGGGACCGGTGCTAGGGTCTAATGCACCCCCAATCTACTACATATAAATTTTCATAAAGTATTCATCATAGAAAATATATGAAACCAAAATTTCCAGGGTCCCCGATCAGTGGGTGGCAGGTAGCGGCCCTGAACTGACGGTCAAGGAAAAGTAGGTTTCTAGTTGTATTTATTTTTTTATCCCCCCCCCCAAAAAAAAACCTTACCCGAGAATCTCCCATTTATTTTACTTATTGTTAAATTAACAGTTAGTTAAACAATTCAATAAATAAATAAATAAGATAAAACAAAAAAGCAACGGTCCTTTATCATTTAGATTAATTTAGAATAGTTTTTTTAAATGCTTTTTTAAGTTAAAAGTTTTAACTAAAGAAAGACCGCTAAAGGTTAGAAAAAAGAAGCTTTTATGCAGTTTATTTTATTTATTGGATTTAAAAAAATTTAAGACTAACAAAACGTTAGTAATCAATTTTTTTTCCCCAAAATTTAGAACTTCTTTCTTTTTGCATTATTCTTTGCTGCCCTAAAATTGTCGAGGGCACTTCACGTGGTGTAATGGTTAGCAAGCTAAATTCGCGGACCATTGTTACCGAGTTCGATTCTCACTGTGCCACAACTAAGCAAAAGCTCAGTAGGTTGTGATAAAAATAAGTAAGAACATACTAGTCAAAATTATTAATGGGTGTCAATGCTTCATCTAAAAATAAAACAAAAGATGCTAAAAGTTAATAATAGAATTGTTACTACAACTAGACTGACCGTTCAAAGGAAAGGGGTTTTGTTCTAGTTGAAAGCGAGAATCTAATTCTCATCATGTGCAATAAAATAAGCTTGATTCGATGACCAAAAAGGAAGAGAAATTACTAACAAACAAAACAAACGAATTACAACAAGAAAGTCTGCTACTTCATCCATCTCTCTCTCTCTTTCTCTCTGTATATCCCCGTTTTTCTGTGGTGAGCCAAGCAAATTCCTTATGGGTGCCTTGCTTCGACTATGACACTTACCACTAGTACTACTTCTATATATACACTACACATTTCTTCCCACCCACTTGTCGGTATTTTCCACCCTCATCATCAACACCACCCTCCTCCTCCTGTCTCTAGATCGGAGTGCTTTACACACGGAAGAAGCAGCAGCTCTTTCTTCTCTTAATAAATCATTATTCTTACTCGAAAGTACTTCACGTTATTAAATAACACAACACTGAAATGTTGTATTTCTTTCTAATTCCTCGTGTTGAGTAAAAAACGAGAGATGGGACTTTTTTCTTCCATTTATCCCGTTCTTAAAGGTTTCGTGTTTTGTCTTTTTGCGCTAAACTTTTCAGAATATGAAATTTAATGAACAAAAACCAGAGAATTACTAAGAAGCGAAAAACTAACCTACAAACGACAAAAAATAACTAAAAAAGGGTCACTTTATTCTAGGGTCTCTAGTATCTTAATTTAAAAATAAACAGTAGTCAGACATTAAAAAACAAACATGCTTTTTTCCCTTCAAATCTTGCCGTACAGTGCATTTATTACTTCATAAAAAGAAGAAGCGTAAACAACAAAAAACCCGGTCAGACACGCGTTCGAAGATAATTTTGCTATTCTAACTGATATATACAACAACAAGCCTACTTAGTACTTATATTTTGGAAATGTTACTAGTACTGCTACAAGAAGACAACAATTGAACCGAACAGGAGTACATGCTGGCGGTAAATTGTGGACAAGTGCTCTCTATTACATGTGCCTGTGACAGGTAAGTAACATTTACACACACCGTTTTTTTTTTAATTTGCAGTTTTTGTATTGCATTTTTTTTTAAGAAACTGGAGATGTTTTTTTTATTGGTTTTACCAGAAGTAGAAAAAGCTGTTTTTTTTTTTGTGATTTAAAAAAATGTTGGTAATGCGAGTAAATTTAGAAACACTTAAAAAAAAATGGTTTGTTTTGTTATCAAGTTCTTAGATACTTAAACGACTTAATACACCTTTTTATTAATTTTTTAAAAAGAATTCCCTGTCGTCTTTTTAAATGTCTGGTACTGAAATTTGGATAACGCTTTTTTTCTTAGAGTAAATTTCGACTTTCTTCAACTCGTAAAAAAATTGAATTCTGTATCTTCCATTGTCTATTTGTTTCTTGAAAGTTTGTGTTTTATTAGCTCCACTTTTAGAGTGTACGCAAGATCTATCCCACCAACCCTTATGTACGCCAATTACTTAAAGAAAAAGTTTTAACATTTTTTTAGGTGTACCGAAGACTTCAGACTGAATGAAAAATCAGAGAAAAAAAAAAAAAAAATGCATAAAAAAAGCAAAGAATTGTTATATTGCGAATAATAATAATAATGATGAATCCAAACTGAAATGAAAAATTCTTATAGAAAATAAAAACCAATCTCGTAAATATAAATCGACTTTATAAAAATAAGTAAAAAATATTTTTGCGTGTTTGCTGTACATTTTACGATAAGTTTGTCACGTGACTAAACAGACCTGACCGTCTCTCTAGGGGTCGTTTTCAAAGCTTCGGTATTTAAAGTAAAGAACTGTCGTAAAGGATTCAAGTGGTGCTTTTTTTTTTTTTTTTTTTCAAAATTAGTTCCTGATATAAAAGAGAGCATAAAAATGAATGCTCCAAATGTGAGGTGTGGTAAAAAAGATAGATAGACAAAACAACTATTTCTCTTGTTCTAATGAAATAAATACTAGAAAATTCGTCGTGGGCAAATATTTTTTTTCTTGTGAGGGTAAATAAGTGCCTTTCTTCCTCTACCCTCCGCTCTATTAAATGGGCCAGCTTTGACCAGAGTGCGCACGTACACGGACCCCACGTGTGTGTGTGTCGGCGTTTTTGACGGTTCTAACAAACATGACAACATGGTATGAAATGCATTTTACTTTCATTTACTTTAACAATTATTATAGATGTAAATTTAGTCTGCTATCAAAACGGTCTCTCCCTAACCGCAAGAAAAACCCTTTTAGGCTTTTTTCCTTTTGAAAACAAAAACAATTGTGTCGCTGCAATGTAGAGAGAGAGAGAGAGAAAAAATTCAAAAGCAAAATTATTTGCAGCTGTCATTTGGACACGCCCTTTTTTTTCTTTTTTCTTCTTTTAAAAAATGTCACAATTAAGTACAATGACCCCCTAAATGATGGCTAGTAATTATAATAATATTTCTTCATATAAAAAGTCTGGTTGAACGACTGACCTGACCGTAAAGAGCCGGAAAATTTCTTAGATATTTAAGTTAAAAACTGATAAAGGCCTTCGGTTATCGACCCCGTGGACTGTTGAGCAATGATTACTATTAGAATTACACATGAAGTACTCAATACTTGTGGTCTTGTACCAGACTAGATTAAGTTTTTGGGCAACTTGACATGGAGTAGTTTAGTAAACCATTAGAATACAATATAGTGAGTTCGATCCTCACTGAGCTCGAACTTGTGGCCTAGTGTCGTACTTAACCTTTCTTTTAAGTAAGTCTTTAAGAACTTAAATCTGTTTTAGTAAAATGGTAACGTGGTCTTTAAAATCTTTTGAAAACTGTCCAGGAATTTGATAGTCTTAGATTTTTGTCAGAAGAAGGGAAGGGGTAGGAATAAATATTCTATTTTGAAAGGGAAACTTTAAAACCTCACCAAACTTCCCCTACTTAAAAAAAATAAAATAAGTATCCCCACTCCTGGAAAATATTTTAAACCCGGAAAACTATTTTTGTTTACTTTCCGAAGAAGGTGTATTTATTCATTCTCAACTTGATAAACTTAAAGTACAAGTCACACGACTTAAACTGGTAGAGGATGATGTGATGAAGTTAGGAAAAAGGATGTTGTGCCAATTTTTTAAGTGGAGAGTAATCTTGGTTGCTTTTACTTCACCTCGAACACTGATCGCTGCCAGCTGAGAAAACGTGCGCCTATCACAGACAACAGCTTATTCTTTTTACAAAATCTTAGCTCAATTTCAGTGTTTCAATAAACATTCGCTATTTTATATACTTTCTATATAAAAATTATTTCCGCCCTACACCCCCCCCAAAAAAAAATACACACAGACACCCACACACCTTTGCAAAATGTAGAAGGTTTGTCGTTTGTGTTTGCAGTTTTGACTCTATTGCCTTCTTATCGAATTAAAGTGATCATATTTTTCCGGCTAAACTTGCAAATTGGTCGGAAAATTAAAACGGCAAGTTTTTTGGTGGTCCCCCATGACAGTTTAACTACAGTCTATGAATTAACTTTTTGCAATACTTAATTAAAAACAACCTTAATCCCCAAACCCCTAAACCGTAACCCAATTCGCAAAAAGTTCATTCATAGACTGTAGTTAAACTGTCATGGGGGGACCACCAAAAAACTTGCCGTTTTAATTTTCCGACCAATTTGCAAGTTTAGCCCTTTTTTTCTATGGTCTAAAAAAAAAAACGAAAGACAAAAAAAAAAAAAAAATTTTAATTCAGTTAAATTCAACCTGCCTCGCTTATTTTTTTCTAACACCAAAATTAAACGATTATAGAATGTTTCGAACCCCCAGCCGTTGTGCAATAGCTCAAGTTAGCATAGCAGAGGATTACTGCTATGAGTCGAACCCTCACCGAGTGCTCTACCCTTGTGACCTTGAGTCACACTTTCCTAGAAGCACATTCGAATACGAAGTTATGTGGAAAAACACTTTTCGGCTGTAGGGATCATTTATCTGATAGAAGAAAATAAGACTGATAAAAATTACCCATCTGTAAGCTACTCATGAATGAAAGACAAGAAGTGAAAATAACGGCCTTTTTTGCTTCCCCTGTCGACTTCTAGTAGGCTCTTAGAACCCACAGAACTAGAATTACCATGGTTTGATGGAATAAGCAAGCTGAAACAAGTGAACTTGAAGAGAAACAAAACTTTTAAAGCATAAGAAGATTTAATATTATTTGGATTATTCGAACTATTGTCCTCATCTTTATTGTTATCTGTACAACGTTTCGGCCGATGTGCCCTCCGGCCTTCAAGTATTTCTTGTCATAATCGGGAACCATCACGGAACTTTGAACCCCAAATTACTATTCAATCCACGGGGGTATCCTGTTCTCATTCCGCTATCCATAGCTGGGATACAGGTGTTAAGCTGTGTTGATTATTATTCTATGTTACTGCTGCCCCTGACCAGGGTTGAACATGCAGCCTAGAGGTAATTGTCACTTAGAACTGTCTTAACCCAACGCCTTTGTCCATTATGCTATGTGTCCAATTGGGCAAGAAGATTTAACATTTTAATTGTGTACATACTTTGTTCTTGGATTGATGTGTTTGCAGAGGATATTTTTGCTTTTGACAGTTGGAAAATATTAGTCCGAGGAATAAATGGAAAATATTAAAAATCAATGAAGCTAGAATGAGTGCTTAGTATTTTGTTAAGGTACTTACAGAATTGGTGAGAGAATTGGTTGCGCCTTAGTGACTTGGCACCGAAGTTGATTTGCAGCTGTCAGTGTAAACGTTTGTTTAAGGTTATCTTTGTGTCATTGACCCCGGGTGTCTGTCTTGGCCTTATTTATCGGTGGATCAGACGAAAGGGTTTCGCTTAGATCTTGATCTTGTCCTAATAAGGCGGAAAACATATTTCTCTGTCATATGACCTGTTTCGTTCTACGTCCGTAAAGTGGTGACTTCTAGTGTACATGTGCATGTGATCGCCGAGTGATGATCACCCTTTAATGTGAGTGTATCTAAGCTGTTAATGTTTGGTAAGCTTGATTACAAGTCAAATCTGATTTTAAATTATTTCACTTTGTAGAATTTATCCCACAAAATGAGTAGTGTTGGGTTATCCTTTTTCTAGTGTTTCATAAAATAATTAAAAAAAAAAACTTTGATATCAGTTTTTTCTATTGGTTTAGCTCAGTCGGTAGTGTGTTCGGCTGGGAACCGCAAGGTTCCTGGTTCGATACCAGCCCTCGCCAACTCAGCGAAATGAGTAGCACAGGGATCTGTGCGGTAAAGTGTGGCGCACCGTCTCAGACGCTAATAACAGTCCCCTTGGTCTATCGCTAGTGAATAGGGGATAGACTCTCGCTGTCAGGCTGATACCGACTTTAGGCCACCCCGACGACTTTACTTACTTATTGCCCCCACTCTATAATACAAAGAACATTGCATGTTTTGAATCATTATTACCATTGCGCTATTTTAGTCACTGTGTGCAAACAAATGACTATTAATAAATAGAAATAATTACTTGATGCCATATGATTATTAATATTAGGAATACTCGAAACTATATAACTGCAAATTATTTGTATTAGATAGAAATTCTTAATATCATAACTGTGTGCAAAAAACAAAAAAAAAACTATTAAGAAACAAAAAAATGCACATGTAAATGTACAATTAATGCAATTCTCAAGGCCTAAAATAACTCTAGATGGGTTGACACGCCGTTAAAATCAGTCTATTAATATTCTAGTCACACAACTCTCGTGAGTGTTTTCTCCATATCTTTTTGTCGTCTTTATTTTTGTCATTCTTTGACCGATGTTTTCTTAGATCTTTCTGCTTCAAACAAGTTTGAGGAATTGATCCAAATAAATCAGTGTAGCATTTTTTTTTTTCTTTTACCTGTCTCTTAAGAATTGTGAATACCAATGCAAAGAATCAAGGATCATTTACGAGAGTCACTTAAAAAGAAAAAAAGGGTCTAAGATCAGTGTTTGTTTGGAATTTGATCATATATAAAAACGTTTTTTGATTATTAAAGTTGATAAAGTTCGTCACCAATTGACATGTTTGATCGCATTTTACTGCAATGGCAATGGCAGTATGTGACAGACACGAAATGCCTATAAACATTTGTGTTGTATATAAGTTGTTGTTTCTACTTTACTTTCTACTCTGGGTGTATGTTTTAGTGATTATTTCATTTACTGGTGACTCCCCGTCCCCAGGGAGTAAGTTATTTTCTGCAGTAAGCCCTCTCTGCTTCAGAAGGGTGGAGTTAAGTTTTCAAGGGCTTCGCTCATAAAAATAAGGTGAGAAAGAAAAACGCTAACTAAACGATACATGTACAATAATCTTTTTTTTTTTTTTTTTTTTTTTACTTTGAAAAAAAAAAAGTATTTGCACCCCCCCCCCTCAAAGGTATAAAACAATCTCGGGGGAACCTGCCACTTGGGTAATGCTTCTCTTGTGAAAGGCTTTCTTATTTGAGAAGTGTTGGTTGCTGCTGTATCTCTTGGAAGATTCTATAAGACTGCTTTCTTGGGAATTGTAGATTTTGACAATACCAAACTTTGTAGAGGCAAGTTTACTTTGTCGGTTTCTTTTTAGGTTATAAGAAATGAAAACATCAGTTGCTCTCTTACGTTATTGGCATTGCGTTATTATAAAAATAAAAAATATTGCATTTGAACAGGGCTGTGGAGTTGGAGCACAAGGACTCCGACTCCTATTTATGTAATCAAGTGATTTATGGTCTACAAATAAATATAAAACTGATTTTAAAAATAATCTATTCACAAAGAGTATTCACTGTATAAATTTACAGACTACACTAGGGTCATATAAAGTGTAAATTCAACTGGAATAATTTTTACCGTCTCTGACTCTCTAATTGATTCCGACCCCACAGCCCTTCGATATATATATATATATATTATTTATATTTCTGCTTGAAGGCAATTATAAATGCATGTATCGAATAAGATTCGATAATTATAGAAAATAATCTTTATTTTCTATAATTATTTTCTATAATTATCGAATCTTATTCGATACATGCATTTATAATTGCCTTCAAGCAGAAATATAAATAATAATTTATTCAACTTGCTTCTATAAAAAAAAAAACAAACATCCAAAAATCTTATATATATATATATATATATATATATATATAAGTAAAGAAATATCAAAAGATTTAGAATTATAGTCTATTTCAGGGAGCTTTTCTTATGAATGTTTATAGCTCCCTGAAATAGACTATAATGCTAAATCTCTAAGTCTTTTGTTATTTCTTTACTTATATATTTGCTCTGTGACTCTAACATTAAGAGCACACATTGAGCTCTCAAACTGCGACAGTTTTTTAAAATAAAACTCTTGTGTCGTAAGGAAGATTTCTTCTCTGGACTTTTGGATTATATATATATATATATATATATATATATATATATATATATATGTGTGTGTGTGTGTTGATTTCTGTCTTTTCTCTCTCTCTCTCTCTATCTCTCTCTCTCTCCATACACACACACACACACACATATATATATATATATATATATATATATATATATATATATACCCGAATTAAATCACTGATTGAATATAACATAAGAAGTGTGTTCAAAAGGTATTGATACTGGATTTGTATTTACCGAGACAGAAATAAACAATGAATGAAACGTTAATTTTCTTCAAAAATAATCTTGTCATTCAACAAATTTATTCCAGTAAGTTTTCCATTGATCGAAACACCTCCAAGTTAACACTTCAACATTCGTGTGTGGTTGATTATTTTTAAGAAACGATTCAGAATTCATTGTTTAGTATGTCAACACTGAAAATTTTATTAAAATCGGATAATTTCCTGATTTTTGGAAAAAAATTTATCAATCAGGTTTAGTGATGTTACTGTAAAGAAATTATTGTTTCCAGTTTTCCGTACTTTCAAAATATTTGTCGGGAAAAATACGACGACCACCACAATTTGATTCGTCATTCAAAAACAAGATTATTTCTCCATGTTTTCAATAAAAAAAACAACTCGACATTATTAGGCCAAAAAGTTACCGACGTGTGAGTAATTCTTTTGTATAGTGTATTTAATATATATATTTTTTGTCACTGATTTCTAGGTACCTCTAATTTGCCCTATGAAATTTACCCCTCCCGTTATATTTAACACAATGAAGCTTGCATAAAGGTTAATATTATCTTAAAAATTCTTTGTCCATTCAAAAAAAGAAACATTAAAAAACTGATTTAAAAATGTTTTTTCCAGTTTACGGAAATAATAGAAATTATGAACGAAAACAATGTTTACATTTTCGCACCGTTAAATCAATGAAATTTAACGTAGCAAAAAACAAGTTACGACTAGAGGCTTCTTTTAAAATTCTATGAAAAATCAATTAATGGGATAATTACTTACCTTTTGATGAAAATATGTTTGAAACAGGTTTATCCTAAAATATATTAGGGGTAATATTTTTTTACGAGGTTTACCTCCCTATTTTATTTTATGAAATATGAAAAAATGAACCCACAAAAGACAATTTTTACTTCTTTTTCTATAGAGATAAGAGTCTGAATAATTATATCAAAAGATTTTTTATAAGTTTCTATACTGGATTTCTTTTAGTAAAAAAACAATGAATACATAATTCTGCTAGAAAATATCAATAAAAAAACTGACCCTGTTGTAAAAAAAAAAAAAAAAAACAAAACGGAGTGTTTTACTTATTTTTCAAGATATCGGATAATTTGATCTTTGAATTAACTGTTTTTCTTTGTAACAATTCTTTGTTCTTTTTTTTTTCTATTTTGCGAGATTTAAAAAAAATATTTACGTTTCTTCCTAAACTGATCACGTGACGTATTTTGGTGGTACCTATTGATCTCTAAGAAACTTTTAAAAGTGTTTTAAAATGTTTATGTTTTTTTTTGAGTGTGTAGCTAACCTTCACTTACTAATTTTTGGGCGAATTTGATTGTTTAAAATGTATTAAAAATAAATTACATATGTAATATTATTTATTTATTTTACTGATGCTTATTGTTACTACTTTTCGACTAAAACTAAAATTTGAACTTGAATAATTTCAATTAATATTTTTTTAAGTGAAAAAACGCCTATTTTTGGCAATACCTATTATGTAAGTTACTCAGCTGTTCACAAATCATAATCCAAAATGAAAATGAAAACATTCATTCTCGATACTTTTTGATCACACTCTATATTGTAAACATTTACCCAACCCGTTCACTACGTGTTGGATGTGACACAAGGTCACATGTATGGGGCATCGAGAGGAGGATCAAACTAGCTGTTCAGTAGTAATGGATATGCACATTACTGTAATGTACATTTGTAACTCGTTTCAAATCTTTTAATGTTTGACATTTTGTATTTAAGATACTTTATTTTAAAATCCGGAAAGGAAAAAAAAAAGAAAAAGTCTATTTTTGTAAACTTTATCATTTAAAAAGATTTTTTACATCCAATGTGGATCAAAATGAGGAGTGTTTTTTTTTTTTTTTTTTTTTTTTTTTTTTTTTCAGTTGTAAGGTGTCTAGAAATAGATTTCACTTGTTGTAAATATGACCTATTTAAAATTATTTTGTTATTTTAGTGTTTAATTGAAAAATCTTAATTAGGTAATATTTGCTGTGCTTTCATTTTTTTTATGAATGTTTATATAAATAAAACTATGAATGTTAAACAAGTTCAGACAGCTAAAAAAAAAAACAAAGACATCCCCCCCCCCCAAAAACAAAAAAACAACAAAAAAAAACAGCAGAACAAAATAAAAACACTTAAACCTGACCATCCCCCCCCCAAAAAAAAAGAAACAGTTCAATTTTACTTATCTGTGTAATATACTTAACATAATCTCTCTTGAACCTGATTATCTATGAGGCTTTATCTTGGTACTTTTTTTTTTTTTTTTTTTTTTTTTTTTTTTTTGAGTTCTGCTACATTTTTCTGTAAGCAAAAAAGATTTTCAGGAAATGGAATTTAAAGATATGGTGACTCTTAATATTCAACATTTCCTTGTCGATTTGATTCCATCTTTCGGTTGAATTTCTACTTTCATCTTGAAAGTTTTTCTTGCCATATAACAATTTAATTGGTCTTGTTAGAAAGCAGAATTGATAATTTTAGAGCAGTACATAAATGTTTAAATTATTTTGAATCAACGTCACTTTCATTGTTTTGTCACACTGCATGCATTCAGGGCCAACAACTGGAGGGGACTCATGAGATCCTAGCACCGAATTTATCAAAAAGGTTATGGCTTATTTGTAATTGTTAACTGAAATCTAAAAAAAAAAAAAAAAGTTTTCTTTTTATAAGATTATAAAAATAAATTGCAAGTGAATGATTTGATAACAAGATTGCAATGTTTTTTTTATGAAGATTTCAGTTTTATTTCTTATTTTTATTTTTTTAGATTTAGTGTATTTCATCATGACTTTAATGAAGAGCACACTTTTTTTTGGGTTCAACTTCCCATGTATAATAACAGTATAATGAATGCTAATATTTTATTTCTCTGAAATTTTGAGATGAGGCTTGATAATTTTTATTATTTGGATTATTTGGACTATTGTCCTCATCTTTATTGTTATCTACACAACTTTTCAGCCGATGTACCCCTCCTCCTCTTGCTTTCTTCCGGTGTTTCTTGTTGAACTCGGGAACCTACTCATAAGCGGGAACCTTCGTGTAGTAATCTGGAGCCTTCATGGAGCTTCAAACCGAACCCTTTATTCAATCCAAAGGGTTAGACCATTAACCATGACCGGGTACAAGTATTAAGCTGTGTTAAGTATTCTGTTTTTGTTATTATTGCCCTTGGCCTGGATTGAACCTGCAACCTAGAGATGACTGTCACTTAGAACTGTATTAGCCTTGTGATATTCTCATATGGCTCTCTGAAGGCTATAAATCAGATCATCATTCAATTCTGGCCAAGGGCGATAATAACATAGAATACTTAACACTTGTATCTGGTCATGGTTAACAGAATGAGAACAGTCTTCCTTAGTGGATTGAATAAAGGGTTTGGTTTGAAGTTCTGTGAAGGCTCCTGATTATGACAACTTTTCCAAAGTTCAACAAGAAACACTTGAAGAAAGCCTGTGGAGGGGGGGAGCACATCGGCTGAAACGTTGTGTAGATAGCAATAAAGATGAGGACAATAGTCTGAATAATCCTAATATTTTATATATGAAAGCCATGAAAAAATGTTAATCTTGATGAAATTTGATCAAAATATTTTATTCCTATTGTCCTTTTCGATCAATGGTACTTAATACATGGTAGGTGTATAATAAGTGGGTCAGAAGTGATGATACTATATAATCTAATTCTGTGTCCCTTGTCTAATCAGAGGATTAATCATAGTTCTGAAACCATAAAAGTCTGTGGCATTTGGACCTGTACATAATTTATAACAGACAATTCAATATTGTTCCTTAGTTTGAAATGTTTCTCTCTTTATATTCTTGCTCAGTTTTCAGATGATTCTAATTTACATGGTGCAAAATGTTAGAATTTTGTGGCAAAAGGTAAGAGCACTCTCCAGCAGAGATCCCTTGTGTTAAGCAAAGTGCGATCCTTAGTGAAGAAACCTTTGGTTGCTCCTTGGTGTCTCTCAGTGTTGGGTATGATCCTTTGGTTGCTCCTTGGTGTCTCTCAGTGTTGGGTATGATCCTTGGTTGCTCCTTGGTGTCCTCTCAGTGTTGGGTATGATCCTTTGGTTGCTCCTTGGTGTCTCTCAGTGTTGGGTATGATCCTTTGGTTGCTCCTTGGTGTCTCAGTGTTGTGGGTATGATCCTTTGGTTGCTCCTTGGTGTCCCTCAGTGTTGGGTATGATCCTTTGGTTGTAGGTCCATTCATCAATGTCAAATAACATGCAAATGAATGGCTGTCAATATCAGCAATTAAATAGTTAACTAACCACATATTTGGCTGTTGATTGGCTGGGGTTTAAACCACATGACCTTGCTGGGTCTATAAGTTTAAGTAGTGGATTACAACACACCTTATATAACAAAAAACTGGGCACCTCACATGGTGTAATGGTTTGCAAGGCAGATTAGCAGACCATTGATAGGAGTTCGATTCTCATTAGGCACCCCATACTCTGGCCTTGTGCCACATCTAAGCTAAGCTTAGTAAATAACTATATAACAAAAAACTGCAACACAAAATAGTCCCCTGAAAAGTGAAATGCTTTTGCTAGACTTAAAGACATTTCAGTATGGATGTTATGCTGCCAATTTTATCCAATATTGGTCATCTTGGAAAGAGTAGAGTGAAGAATCCAATGTACAATATACTCCCACATCTTATTTATTTCCAAAGTATAGAGTAAAGTAGTCATTGGGGTGACCTAAAGTAGGTATCAACCAGACAGCATGGGAGTCTATCCTTTTTCACTTGCGCCACTCAGCGTACGAGTAGCACAGGGATCTGTACGGTAAAGTAAGGAGCTGATTGTAGTTGTGACACTCCACCTGCAGAAATGCAAAAGCAATCCTTGGTCTAGCGTGCAAGTGAAAAGGGGATAGACTCCATGCTGTCTGGTTTGATACCTACTTTAGGTCACCCCAATGACTACTTTACTCTATATATTTGAAATAATAAGATGTGGGAGTATATTGTAATTGGATTCTCACTCTACTCTTTCCAAAGATGACCAATATTGGATATAAATTGGCAGCAAACATCCATACTGAAATGTCTTTAAGTCTAGCAAAAGCATTTCACTTTTCAGGGGACTATTTTGTGTTGCAGTTTTTGTTATATAGTTATTTTCCTAAGCTTAGCTTAGATGTGGCACAAGGCCAGAGTATGGGGTGCCTAATGAGAATCGAACTCCTATCAATGGTCTGCTAATCTGCCTTGCAAACCATTACAATGTGAGGTGCCCAGTTTTTTTGTTATATAAGGTGTGTTGTAATCCACTACTTAAACTTATAGACCCAGCAAGGTCATGTGTTTAAACCCCAGCCAATCAACAGCCAAATATGTGGTTAGTTAACTATTTAATTGCTGATATTGACAGCCATTCATTTGCAGTGTGATTTGACATTGATGAATGGACCTACAACCAAAGGATCATACCCAACCTGAGGGACACAAGGAGCACCAAGGACATACCCAACCTGAGGACACCACGGAGCAACAAAAGGATCATACCCAACACTGAGAGACACCAAGGAGCAACCAAAGGATCATACCCAACACTGAGAGACACCAAGGAGCAACCAAAGGATCATACCCAACACTGAGAGACCCAAGGAGCAACCAAAGGAGAGACACCAACATCATACCAACACTGAGAGACACAAGAGCAACCAAAGGTTTCTTACAAGGATCGCACTTTTGCTTAACACAAGGGATCTCTGCTGGAGAGTGCTCTTACTTTTGCCACAAAATTCTAACATTTTGCACCATGTAAATTAGAATCATCTGAAAACTGAGCAAGAATATAAAGAGAGAAACATTTCAAACTAAGGAACATATTGAATTGTCTGTTATAAATTATGTACAGGTCCAAATGCCACAGACTTTTATGGTTTCAGAACTATGATTAATCCTCTGATTAGACAAGGGACACAGAATTAGATTATATAGTATCATCACTTCTGACCCACTTATTATACACCCTACCATGTATTAAGTACCATTGATCGAAAAGGACAATAGGAATAAAATATTTTGATCAAATTTCATCAAGATTAACATTTTTTATGGCTTTCATATATAAAATTAGGATTATTCAGACTATTGTCCTCATCTTTATTGCTATCTACAAACGTTTCAGCCGATGTGCTCCCCCCACAGGCTTTCTTCAAGTGTTTCTTGTTGAACTTTGGAAAAGTTGTCATAATCAGGAGCCTTCACAGAATTCAAACCAAACCCTTTATTCAATCCACCAAGGAAGACTGTTCTCATTCTGTTAACCATGACCAGATACAAGTGTTAAGTATTCTATGTTATTATCGCCCTTGGCCAGAATTGATGATGATGATTTATAGCCTTCAGAGAGCATATGAGAATATCACAAGGCTAATACAGTTCTAAGTGACAGTCATCTCTAGGTTGCAGGTTCAATCCAGGCCAAGGCAATAATAAAAAAACAGAATACTTAACACAGCTTAATACTTGTACCGGTCATGGTTAATGGTCTAACCCTTTGGATTGAATAAAGGGTTCGGTTTGAAGCTCATGAAGGCTCCAGATTACTACACGAAGGTTCCCGCTTATGAGTAGGTTCGAGTTCAACAAGAAACACCGGAAGAAAGCAAGAGGAGGAGGGGTACATCGGCTGAAAAGTTGTGTAGATAACAATAAAGATGAGGACATATACAATAATCCAAATAATAAAAATTATCAAGCCTCATCTCAAATTTCAGAGAAATAAAATATTAGCATCATTATACTGTTATTATACATGGGAAGTTGAACCAAAAAAAGTGTGCTCTTCATTAAAGTCATGATGAAATACACTAAATCTAAAAAAATAAAAATAAGAAATAAAACTGAAATCTTCATAAAAAAACATTGCAATCTTGTTATCAAATCATTCACTTGCAATTTATCTTTTATAATCTTATAAAAGAAAACTTTTTTTTTTTTTTTTTAGATTTCAGTTAACAATTACAATAAGCCATAACTTTTTGATAAATTCGGTGCTAGGATCTCATGAGTCCCCTCCAGTTGTTGGCCCTGAATGCATGCAGTGTGACAAAACAATGAAAGTGACGTTGATTCAAAATAATTTAAACATTTATGTACTGCTCTAAAATTATCAATTCTGCTTTCTAACAAGACCAATTAAATTGTTATATGGCAAGAAAAACTTTCAAGATGAAAGTAGAAAATTCAACCGAAAGATGGAATCAAATCGACAAGGAAATGTTGAATATTAAGAGTCACCCATATCTTTAAATTCCATTTCTGAAAATCTTTTTTGCTTACAGAAAATGTAGCAGAACTCAAAAAAAAAAAAAAAAAAAAAAAAAAAAAAAAAAAAAGTACCAAGATAAAGCCTCATAGATAATCAGGTTCAAGAGAGATTTATGTTAAGTATATTACACAGATAAGTAAAATTGAACTGTTTCTTTTTTTTAGGGGGGGGGGATGGTCAGGTTTAAGTGTTTTTTATTTTGTTCTGCTGTTTTTTTTGTTGTTTTTTTGTGTTTTTTGGGGGGGGGGGATGTCTTTTGTTTTTTTTTTTAGCTGTCTGAACTTGTTTAACATTCATAGTTTTATTTATATAAACATTCATAAAAAAATGAAAGCACAGCAAATATTACCTAATTAAGATTTTTCAATTAAACACTAAATAACAAATAATTTTTAAATAGGTCATATTTACAACAAGTGAAATCTATTTCTAGACACCTTACAACTGAAAAAAAAAAAAAAAAAAAAAAAAAAAACACTCCTCATTTTGATCCACATTGGATGTAAATCTTTTTAAATGATAAAGTTTACAAAAATAGACTTTTTCTTTTTTTTTTTTTTCCTTTCCGGATTTTAAAATAAAGTATCTTAAATACAAAATGTCAAACATTAAAAGATTTGAAACGAGTTACAAATGTACATTACAGTAATGTGCATATCCATTATACTGAACAGCTAGTTTGATCCTCCTCTCGATGCCCATACATGTGACCTTGTGTCACATCAACACGTAGTGAACGGGTTGGGTAAGTTTACAATATAGAGTGTGATCAAAAGTATCGAGAATGAATGTTTTCATTTTTCATTTGGATTATGATTTGTGAACAGCTGAGTAACTTTAATAATAGGTATTGCCAAAAATAGGCGTTTTTTCACTTAAAAAAATATTAATTGAAATTATTCAAGTTCAAATTTTAGTTTTAGTCGAAAAGTAGTAACAATAAGCATCAGTAAAATAATAATAATATTACATATGTAATTTTTTTTAATACATTTTAAACAATCAAATTCGCCCAAAATTAGTAATGAAGGTTAGCTACACCTCAAAATAAACATATAAACATTTAAAAACACTTTTAAAAGTTTCTTAGAGATCAATAGGTACCACCAAAATACGTCACGTGATCATTTTAGGAAGAAACGTAAATATTTTTTTTAAATCTCGCAAAATAGAAAAAAAAAAAGAACAAGAATTGTTACAAAGAAAAACAGTTAATTCAAAGATCAAATTATCCGATATCTTGAAAATAAGTAAAACACTCGTTTTTTTTTTGTTTTTTTTTTTTGTTTTTTACAACAGGGTCAGTTTTTTTATTGATATTTTCTAGCAGAATTATGTATTCATTGTTTTTTTACTAAAGAAATCCAGTATAGAAACTTATAAAAAATCTTTTGATATAATTATTCAGACTCTTATCTCTATAGAAAAGAAGTAAAATTGTCTTTTGTGGGTTCATTTTTCATATTTCATAAAATAAAAATAGGGAGGTAAACCTCGTAAAAAAATATTACCTAATATATTTAGGATAAACCTGTTTCAAACATATTTTCATCAAAGGTAAGTAATTATCCATTAATTGATTTTTCATAGAATTTTAAAAGAAGCCTCTAGTCGTAACTTGTTTTTTGCTACGTTAAATTTCATTGATTTAACGGTGCGAAAATGTAAACATTGTTTTTCGTTCATAATTCTATTATTTCCGTAAACTGGAAAAAACATTTTTAAATCAGTTTTTTAATGTTTCTTTTTTTGAATGGACAAAGAATTTTTAAGATAATATTAACCTTTATGCAAGCTTCATTGTGTTAATATAGGGAGGGGTAAATTTTCATAGGGCAAATTAGAGGTACTAGAAATCAGTGACAAAAAATATATATATTAAATACACTATACAAAAGAATTACTCACACGTCGGTAACTTTTGGCCTAATAATGTCGAGTTGTTTTTTTTATTGAAAACATGGAGAAATAATCTTGTTTTTGAATGACGAATCAAATTGTGGTGGTCGTCGTATTTTTCCCGACAAATATTTTGAAAGTACGGAAAACTGGAAACAATAATTTCTTTACAGTAACATCACTAAACTGATTGATAAATTTTTTTCCAAAAATCAGGAAATTATCCGATTTTAATAAATTTTCAGTGTTGACATACTAACAATGAATTCTGAATCGTTTCTTAAAAATAATCAACCACACACGAATGTTGAAGTGTTAACTTGGAGGTGTTTCGATCAATGGAAAACTTACTGGAATAAATTTGTTGAATGACAAGATTATTTTTGAAGAAAATTAACGTTTCATTCATTGTTTATTTCTGTCTCGGTAAATACAAATCCAGTATCAATACTTTTGAACACATTCTTATGTTATAATTCAATCAGTGATTTAATTCGGGTTTATATTATAATATATATATATATATATATATATATACATTATATGTGTGTGTGTGTGTGTGTATGGAGAGAGAAGGAGATAGAGAGAGAGAGAGAGAAAAGACAGAAATCAACACACACACCATATATATATATATATATATATATATATATATATATATATATAATCCAAAAGTCCAGAGAAGAAATCTTCCTTACGACACAAGAGTTTTTTTTAAAAAACTGCGCAGTTTTGAGAGCTAATGTGTGCTCTTAATTTAGAGTCACAGAGCAAATATATATAGTAAAGAAATAACAAAAGACTTAGAGATTAGCATTATAGTCTATTCGGGAGCTATAAACATTTCATAAGAAAAGCTCCTGAAATAGACTATAATCTAAATCTTTTGATATTTCTTTACTTATATATATATATATATAATATATATAATATTAAATTTTTTGGATGTTTGTTTTTTTTTATAGAAGCAAGTTGAATAAATTATTCTTTATATTTCTGCTTGAAGGCATTTAAATGCATCGAATGATAATTATAGAATAAAGATTCTTTTTATAATTATCGATTTATTCGATACATGCATTTATAATTGCTTCAAGCAGAAAGTATAAATAATATATATATATATAATCGAAGGGCTGTGGGGTCGGAATCATTAGGAGTCAGACGGTAAAAATTATTCAGTTGAATTTACACTTTATATGACCCTAGTGTAGTCTGTAAATTTATACAGTGAATACTCTTTGTGAATGATTATTTTTAAAATCAGTTTTATTTTATTTGTAGACCATAATCACTTGATTACATAAATAGGAGTCGGAGTCCTTGTGCTCCAACCCACAGCCTGTTCAAATGCAATATTTTTTATTTTTATAATAACGCAATGCAATACGTAAGAGAGCAACTGATGTTTTCATTTCTTATAACCTAAAAAGAAACCGACAAAGTAAACTTGCCTCTACAAAGTTTGGTATTGTCAAAATCTACAATTCCCAAGAAAGCAGTCTTATAGAATCTTCCAAGAGATACAGCACAACCAACACTTCTCAAATAAGAAAGCCTTTCACAGAGAAGCATTACCCAAGTGGCAGGTTCCCCCGAGATTGTTTTATACCTTTGAGCGGGGGGGGGGTGCAAATACTTTTTTTTTTCAAAGTAAAAAAAAAAAAAAAAAAAAAAGATTATTGTACATGTATCGTTTAGTTAGCGTTTTTCTTTCTCACCTTATTTTTATGAGCGAAGCCTTGAAAACTTAACTCCACCCTTCTGAAGCAGAGAGGGCTTACTGCAGAAAATAACTTACTCCCTGGGACGGGAGTCACCAGTAAATGAAATAATCACTAAAACATACACCCAGAGTAGAAAGTAAAGTAGAAACAACAACTTATATACAACCAAATGTTTATAGGCATTTTCGTGTCTGTCACATACTGCATTGCCATGCAGTAAATGCGATCAAACATGTCAATTGGTGACGAACTTTATCAACTTTAATAATCAAAAAACGTTTTTTTATATGATCAAATTCCAAACAAACACTGATCTTAGACCCTTTTTTTTCTTTTTAAGTGACTCTCGTAAATTGATCCTTGATTCTTTGCATTGGTATTCACAATTCTTAAGAGACAGGTAAAAGAAAAAAAATATGCTACACTGATTTATTTGGATCAATTCCTCAAACTTGTTTGAAGCAGAAAGATCTAAGAAAACATCGGTCAAAATGACAAAAATAAAGACGACAAAAAGATTGGAGAAAACATCACGAGAGTTGTGTGACTAGAATATTAATAGACTGATTTTAACGGCGTGTCAACCATCTAGAGTTTATTTTAGGCCTTGAGAATTGCATTAATTGTACATTTACATGTGCATTTTTTTGTTTCTTAATAGTTTTTTTGTTGTTTTTTGGCACACAGTTATGATATAAGAATTTCTATCTAATACAAATAATTTGCAGTTATATAGTTTCGAGTATTCCTAATATTAATAATCATATGGAATCAAGTAATTATTTCTATTTATTAATAGTCATTTGTTTGCACACAGTGACTAAAATAGCGCAATGGTAATAATGATCAAATAAAACATGCAATGTTCTTTGTATTATAGAGTGGGGGCAATAAGTAAGTAAGTCGTCGGGGTGGCCTAAAGTCGGTATCAGCCTGACAGCGAGAGTCTATCCCCTATTCACTAGCGATAGACCAAGGGGACTGTTATTAGCGTCTGAGACGGTGCGCCACACTTTACCGCACAGATCCCTGTGCTACTCATTTCGCTGAGTTGGCGAGGGCTGTATCGAACCAGGAACCTTGCGGTTCCAGCCGAAACACTACGACTGAGCTAAACCAATAGAAAAAACTGATATCAAGTTTTTTTTTAATTATTTTATGAAACACTAGAAAAAGGATAACCCCAACACTACTCATTTTGTGGGATAAATTCTACAAGTGAAATAATTTAAAATCAGATTTGACTTGTAATCAAGCTTACCAAACATTAACAGCTTAGATACACTCACATTAAAGGGTGATCATCACTCGGCGATCACATGCACATGTACACTAGAAGTCACACTTACGGACGTAGAACGAAACAGGTCATATGACAGAGAAAATATGTTTTCCCGCCTTATTAGGAAGATCAAGATCTAAGCGAAACCCTTTCGTCTGATCCACCGATAAATAAGGCAAGACAGACACCCGGGGTCAATGACACAAGATAACCTTAAACAACGTTTCCACTGACAGTGCAAATCAACTTCGGTGCCAGGTCACTAAGGCGCACCAATTCTCTCACCAATTCTGTAAGTACCTTAACAAAATACTAAGCACTCATTCTAGCTTCATTGATTTTTTAATATTTTCCATTTATTCCTCGGACTAATATTTTCCAACTGTCAAAAGCAAAAATATCCTCTGCAAACACATCAATCCAAGAACAAAGTATGTACACAATTCAAATGTTAATCTTCTTGCCCAATTGGACACATAGCATAATGGACAAAGGCGTTGGGTTAGACAGTTCTAAGTGACAATTACCTCTAGCTGCATGTTCAACCCTGTCAGGGCAGCAGTAACATAGAATAATAATCAACACAGCTTAACACACTGTATCCAAGCTATGGGATAGCGGAACGAGAACAGGATACCCCCGTGGATTGAATAGTAATTTGGGGTTCAAAGTTCGTGATGGTTCCGATTATGACAAGAAATACTTGAAGGCCGGAGGGACATCGGCGAAACGTTGTACAGAATACAATAAAGATGAGGACAATAGTTCGATATTCCAAATAATATTAAATCTTCTTATGCTTTAAAAGTTTTGTTTTCTTCAAGTTCCTGTTTCAGCTTGCTTATTCCATTCAAAACATGGTAATTCTAGTTCTGTGGGTTCTAAGAGCCTACTAGAAGTCGACGGGGGGCAATAAAGGCCGTTATTTCACTTCTTGTCTTTCATTCATGAGTAGCTTACAGATGGGTAATTTTTATCAGTCTTATTTTCTTCTATCAGATAAATGATCCCTACAGCGAAAAGTGTTTTTCCACATAACTTCGTAATTCGAATGTGCTTCTAGGAAAGTGTGACTCAAGGTCACAAGGGTAGAGCACTCGGTGAGGGTTCGACTCATAGCAGTAATCCTCTGCTATGCTAACTTGAGCTATTGCCAACGGCTGGGGGTTCGAAACATTCTATAATCGTTTATTTTTGGTGTTAGAAAAATAAAGCGAGGCGGTTGAATTTAACTGAATTAAAATTTTTTTTTTTTGTCTTTCGTTTTTTTTTAGACATGAGAAAAAAGGGCTAACTTGCAAATTGGTCGGAAAATTAAAACGGCAAGTTTTTGGTGGTCCCCCATGACAGTTTAACTACAGTCTATGAATGAACTTTTTGCGAAATTGGGTTACGGTTTAGGGTTTGGGGATTAAGGTTGTTTTTAATTAAGTATTGCAAAAGTTAATTCATAGACTGTAGTTAAACTGTCATGGGGGACCACAAAACTTGCGTTTTAATTTTCCGACCAATTTGCAAGTTTAGCCGGAAAATATGATCACTTTAATTCGATAAGAAGGCAATAGAGTCAAAACTGCAAACAAACGACAACCTTCTACATTTTGCAAAGGTGTGTGGGTGCTGTGGTGTATTTTTTTTGGGGGGGGTGTAGGCGGAAATAATTTTATATAGAAAGTATATAAAATGCGAATGTTATTGAAACACTGAAATTGAGCTAAGATTTTGTAAAAAGAATAAGCTGTTGTTCTGGATAGGCGCACGTTTCTCAGCTGCAGCGATCAGTGTTCGAGTGAAGTAAAGCAAACCAGATTACTCTCCACTTAAAAATTGGCACAATCCTTTTTCCTAACTTCATCACATCATCCTCTACCAGTTTAAGTCGTGTGACTTGTACTTAAGTTTATCAAGTTGAGAATGAATAAATACACCTTCTTCGGAAAGTAAAACAAAAATAGTTTTCCGGGTTTAATAATATTTTCCAGGAGTGGGGATACTTATTTTATTTTTTTAAGTAGGGGAAGTTTGGTGAGGTTTAAAGTTTCCTTTCAAAATAGAATATTTATTATCCTACCCCTTCCCTTCCTGACAAAAACTAAGACTATCAAATTCCTGGACAGTTTTCAAAAGATTTAAAGACCACGTATCCATTTTAATAAACAGATTTAAGTTCTTAAAGACTTACTTAAAAGAAAGGTTAAGTAGACCACTAGGCCACAAGTTCGAGCTCAGTGAGGATCGAACTCACTATATTGTATTCTAATGGTTTACTAAACTACTCATGTCAAGTTGCCCAAAAACTTAATCTAGTCTGGTACAAGACCACAAGTATTGAGTACTTCATGTGTAATTCTAATAGTAATTCAATATCTGCCACGGGGTCGATAACCGAAGGCCTTTATCAGTTTTTAACTTAAATATCTAAGAAATTTTCCGGCTCTTAACGGTCAGGTCAGTCGTTCAACCAGACTTTTATATGAAGAAAATATTATTATATTATTTTACTAGCCATCATTTAGGGGGTCATTGTACTTAATTGTGACATTTTTTAAAAAAAGAAAAAAGAAAAAACGGGCGTGTCCAAATGACAGCTGCAAATAATTTGCTTTAATTTTCTCTCTTCTCTCTCTCTACATTGCAGGACACAATTTAGTTTTGTTTTCAAAGGAAAAAGCCTAAAAGGGTTTTTCTTGCGGTTAGGGAGAGAGTTTGATTAGCAGTAACTTAAATTATACACCTATAATAATTGTTAAAGTAAATGAAAGTAAAAATATTGCATTTCATACCATGTGTCATGTTGTTAGAACCGTCAAAAACGCCGACACACACTACACGTGGGGTCCGTGATACGTGCGCACTCTGGTCAAAGCTGGCCCATTTAATAGAGCGGAGGGTAGAGGAAGAAAAGGCACTTATTTACCCTCACAAGAAAAAATAAATTTGACCCACGACGAATTTTCTAGTATATATATTTCATTAGAACAAGAGAAATAGTTGTTTTTGTCTATTATCTTTTTACCACACCTCACATTTGACAACAGCATTTTTATCTCGTTTTATATCAGGACTAATTTTGAAAAAAAAAAAAAAAAAAAAAAAGCACCACTTGAAATCCTTTACGACAGTTCTTACTTATAAATACCGAAGCTTTGAAAACGACCCCTAGAGAGACGGTCAGGTCTGTTTAGTCACGTGACAAACTTATCGTAAAATGTACAGCAACACACGCAAAAAATATTTTTTTATTTATTTTTATAAAGTCGATTTATATTTTACGAGATTGGTTAATTTTAAGAGTGATATATTCTATAAGCAGATTTTCCATTCAGTTTGGGATTCTTATCATTATTATTATAATTCGCAATATAACAAATTCTTGCTGTTATGCTATTGTGGTTTTTCTTTTTTTCATCTGATTATCTAAACAATTCTTATCTATCTTACAATTGTACACCTAGAGAGAAATGGCGTGTTAAAACTTTTTCTTTTAAGTATTATTTTGGCAATTTAATAGTAAGGGTTGGTGGGAATAGATTCTTGCGTACCACTCTAAAAGTGGAGCTAATATTAAAGCGAGCGAGAGACTTTCAAGAATATCAAATAGACAAAGGAAGATACAAGAATTCAATTTCTTTACGAGTTATAGAATATCTAATATCTCTATAGTAATAAAAAGCGTTATCAAAATTCAAAAGTCACCAGTACATTTGATAAAAGACTGACAGACATTCTTATTTTATTAACATATAAGAAAAATAAATGGTTTGTTTGTTATCTAATTCTTAGATACCTAAACGTTACTTAATACACCATATATTAATTTCATATAAAGAGTGTCTCCTGTCGTCTTTTTAAATGTCTTGGGTACTGAAATTTGGATAACGCTTTTTTTCTTAGGTATAGAGTAAATTTCGACTTTCTTCAATCGTAAAAAAAAGAAGTTCTGTAATCTTCCAATGTCTATTTGTTTCTATTGAAAGTTTGTGTTTTTTTAGCTCCACTTTTAGAAGTGTACGCAAGATCTATCCCACCAACCCTTATGTTACGCCAATACTTAAAGAAAAAAGTTTTAACATTTTTTTAGGTGTACCGAAAGCGACTTTCAGACTGAATGAAAAATCAAGAGGAAAAAAAAATGAAAAAAAAATGCATCAAAAAAAGCAAAGAATTGTTATATTGCCGGATAAATAATAATAATGATGAATCCAACTGGAAATAAAAATTCTTTATAGAAAACTAAAAAACCAAATTCTCTAAATAAATAAATCGACTTTATAAAAATAAGTAAAATATTTTTGTAGATACGTGTTTTGCTGTACTTTACGATTAAGTTTGTCACGTACTAAACAGACCTGACCGTCTCTTAGGTCGTTTTCAAAGCTTCGTTATTTTAAAGTAAAGAACTGTCGTAAAGGATTCAAGTTGGTGCTTTTTTTTTTTTTTTTTTTTTTCAAAATTAGTTCCCTGATCATAAAAGAGAGCATAAAAATGAAATCAAATGTGAGCTGTGTGAGGTAAAAGATCACACACACAAACAGAACTAGTTTCACATATTGATATCTGATGCAATAGCAATACTAGAAAATTCGCGCGGAGAGTTCGTGACTCACACAGATTTTTTCTTGATGAGTTAAGAGATAATAGTGCCTATTCTTCCACCCTCCGCTTCTATTAAATGCACAGCTTTGTTCGTACCAGAGTGCGCACGATACACTGAAACCCCACGCGTGTGTTCGTGTGTCTTTCTGACGTTCCTAACAAACATGACAACATGGTATGAAATGCATTTTACTTTCATTTACTTTAACAATTTTTTTATATGTGTTAAATTTTTAGTTCTATCAAACGGATCTCTCCCCTAAACACCACGAATTATAACCCTATTATGTGAGCCTCTTCTCTCTGAAAACCAATAATATCAATTGGTCGCTGCAATTGTAGAGTAGATTGAGAGAGAACTAAAACACTATCAAAAAGCAATATATGCAATGGCTGTTCATTTTGAGGACACGCCCTTTCGTGTTTTTTGCGTGTGGTGTTTCCTTGTTAAAACCACTGCGTCCATCAATTTAAGTACAATGACCCCCTAACATGATGGCTACTATATTATAAAACTAAATATATCTACTTCCAGTCCGACTATAAGAGGATCTGGATTAATTCTGAAAGCTAACTAGACGATTCTGACAGCGTGGAACCGTAAAAAATGACTCTTACGGAAAAATTTCTAGATATTTAAGAGTTATAAAAACTGATAAAGAGTCGCTTGCGAGTCAATCGACCCCAGTGAGTACTGGATTTGTAGCAATGATTACATTAGAATTCACACTACAGAATACTCAAATACATTTTTAGTCTTAGTGCACCAGGACTAAATTAAGTTTTGATTACAAACTTAGTGATCTTATTCTGGACTAGTAGTTTAGTAAATCCATTAGAATACAATTTATAGTTGAGTTCGATCCTCTATTGAGCTCCGAACTGTGGCTAAACGTGTTCGTACTTTAAACCTTTCTTTTAAAGTAAGTCTTTTAAGAAACTTAAATCTGTTTTAGTAAACAATAATGCTGCGCCTGCTGTTCACATATCTTTTTATATATACTCAATAAGATGCTATATAACAAAATTGTTAATGCTTATTAGCCTATAAAAATTTTAAAATTCTAATTGTATGTAATTGAAAAAAAAAAAACTCTATATTATGGCTGCACGTTGAATTTTAAATTTGTAAATTAGATAGGCGCCAAAATGCCATTAAAGATTAATATTGTGTGGAGCTAGAAATTTAAATTCTAAATACTAATATAAATTCAAGAAGATAAATATTGGGCAATGCGCGTGCCCCCTTAAAATAAAATTTAATATCATTTCTTTATGTGGATGCGTTGAAATTTCTATTTAGCCATGGCTTAGCCATGAAAAAATGTGGTTTTGAACACTTTGAAAGAAACCTGGTCTCTGCTTTTACTTGTGCTCTGAAAAAGTAAATTACCGAAATTTTACTAATAAACTCGCCGTTAGTTGCACTGAAGCTGTTAACCAGCGCAAAAAGAACCATCTATATCCATAAGAGGAAGAAAAGAAAAAAATTAGAACAAAAACGAGAAAAAAAAACATCTAAATAAATCAGAAGTACCCACTGAAGCGGCATTATTCAAAACACAGTCATCGCTACTAGTAAATGTGAGTAAAAACCAAAAAAGAAGTACAAACAATATTTCGCTGAAAAGCAGCAAAGCAAGCTGAGATATTTCCTTTAAGAGAAGGGGCCGTAGGGAGTGTTTGTGGGTGCGTGTGCGTATCCGGTGAATTATAATGCCCAAAAATCTGACAAATCTTTATAAATAACATGCAAGCCCACCAACTAACTGCAGATTAGAAATCATTTTATTTACTCTATTATATCATTAAGAACAGAAAATAACAACAAATTATCATTATAGCAAATTGTCCCGGTGGGGCGTTATCCCCTCACTCTGCCCAAAATGGTTCTCAGGCCTACTTCATTTCCTCTTTAGGTTTGGTCATAATTTACTTTATCTGCACTTCGTAACTATAATTCTCGCAGTTGGCAAATATATCTTATACCTTATGTTCTGCACCACCCTACTCTGCGCGGGCAGCTTGGCTCTCAGAATAAAAATCTCCACAAAAAATCTTTTTGAAAACTGTCCAGGAATTTGATAGTCTTAATTTTTGTCAGAAGAAGGGAGGTAGGAATAAATATTCTATTTTGAAAACGTAAAAGCTTTAAACCTCACCAAACTTCCCCTACTTAAAAAAAATAAAATAAGTATCCTACACTCCTGGTAAACATTTTTACCGGAAAACTATTTTGGTTTACTTTTCCGAAAAGTGTATTTATTCATTCTCAACTTGATAAACTTAAAGTACAAGTCACACGATTAAACTGGCATTAGCCATAGAGCGAGAGATGTAGATGAATTATATATAAAAGATTCTGCACCAATTTTTTAAGGTGGAGAGTAATCTTGGTTGCTTTTACTTCACCTCGAACACTATCGCTGCCAGCTGAGAAAAACGTGCGCCTATCACAGACAACAGCTTATTCTTTTTACAATATATTCTATATTAGCTCAATTCGAAGTGTTTACAATAAACCATTCGCTATTTTATATCTACTTTCTATATTAAAATTATTTCCGCCCTAACCCCCCCCAAAAAAAAAATACACACAGACACCCACACACCTTTGCAAAATGTAGAAGGTTTGTCGTTTGTGTTTGCAGTTTTGACTCTATTGCCTTCTTATCGAATAAAGTGATCATATTAATACCGGCTAAACTTGCAAATTGGTCGGAAATTTAAAACGGCAAAGTTTTTGTGTGGTCCCCAGACAGTTTAACTACAGTCTATGAATTAACTTTTTGCAATACTTAATTAAAAACAACTTTAATCCTCACCCAAAACACTTAAACGTAACCCAATTCGCAAAAAAGTCATTCATAGACTGTAGTTAAACTGTCATGGGGGCGGAACCACCAAAAAAAACTTGCCGTTTAATTTTCCGACAATTTGCAAGTTTAGCCTTTTTTTCTATTTGGTCTAAAAAAAAACGAAAGACAAAAAAAAAAAAAAAATTTTAATTCAGGTTAAATTCAACCTGCCTCGCTATTTTTTGCTAACGCCAAAAATTAAACGATTTATAGAATGTTTCGAACCCCCAGCCGGTGTGCAATAGCTCAAGTTAGCATAGCAGTAATCCTCTGCTATGCTGAGTCGAACCTTCACCGATGCTCTACCCTTTCGTTGACCTTGAGTCACACTTTCCTAGAAGCACATTCGATACGAAGTTATGTGGAAAAAAAAACTTTCGGCTGTAGGATCATTTATTGATAGAAGAAATAAGACTGATAAAATTACCCATCTGTAAGCTACTCATGAGATGAAAGACAAAGAAGTTGAAAAATAACTTGCCCTTTTTTGCTTACCTCCTGTCGACTCTCAGTAGGTTCACTTAGAAGATGGTTACCCAACTAGAATAGAATATACCATGGTTTATGGAAAAGCAAGCTGAAACAAGTGAACTTGAAGAACACAAACAGAACTTTATTAATTATGCATAAAGAGATAGTTAATGTTGATTATTGGATTATATTTCTAACTATTGTCCTCATCTTTATTGTTATACTAGCTTACAACGTTTCGGCCGATGTGCCCCAGGCTACAAGTAATATCTGTGCAACACACGAGGTAGTATAATTCATCACGAAACTTTGGAACCCTAAATTACTATTCAATCCACATATCCTGTTCTCATTCCGCTACCATAGCTGGGATACAGGTGTTAAGCTGCGTAATATGGAAGTCTTCTATCTACTGCCCCTGACCAGGGTTGCGTAATATGCAGCCGACCTAGAAGGTAATTGTCACTTAGAACTGTCTTAAAACCCAACGCCTTTGTCCATATTGCAAGTGTCACTATGTGTCAATTGGGCAGATATTTTAATATATTTAATTGTGTACATAACACTTTGTTATTGGTTTTTATTGATGTTGTTTGCAAGGGATAATATTTGCTTGACAGTTGGGAAAATATTAGAGTCGAGAGATAAAACTAGGAAAATATTAAAAATCAATGAAGCTAGAATGAGTTGCTTTATTGTATTTTGTTAAGTACTTACAGAATTGGTGAGAGAATTGGTTGCGCCTTAGTGACTTGGCACCGAAGTTGAATTGGCAGCTGTCAGTGTAAACGTTTGTTTAAAGGTTATCTTTGTTATCATTGACCCCGGGTGTCTTGTCTTGGCCTTTTTTTAATCCGTGTGGATCAGACGAAAGGGTTTACGCTTAGATTCTTGATCTTGTCCTAATAAGGCGGAAAACATATTTCTCTGTCATATGATCCTGTTTCGTTCTACGTCTACCGTAAAGTGGTGACTTCTAGTGTACATGTCGCATGTGATCGACCGAGTGATTTGATCCCCTTTAATGTGAGTGTATCTAGCTATGTTAATGTTTGTAAGCTTGATACAAGGTCAAATCTGATTTTAAATTATCTTCACTTTTGTAGGAATTTATCCCACAAAATGAGTAGTGTTGGGTTATCCTTTTTTCTAGTGTTTCATAAAATTAATTAAAAAAAACAAACTTTGAGATCAGTTTCTATTGGTTTAGCTCAGTCGGTAGTGTCGGCTGGGAAGCCGCAAGGTTCCTGGTTCGATACCAGCCCTCGCCAACTCAGCGAAATGAGTAGCACAAGGGACTGTGCGGTAAAGTGTGGCGCACAGTCTCAGACGCTAATAACAGTCCCCTTGGTCTTTATCGCTAGTGAATAGGGGATAGACTCTCGCTGTCAGGCTGATACCGACTTTAGGCCACCCGACGACTTTACTTACTTATTGCCCCCACTCTGTAATACAAAAGAACAGATTTAATGTTTTGAATCAATTATTAACCATTGCGCTATTTTTAGTCACTGTGTGCAAAACAAATGACTATTAATAAATAGAAATAATTACTTGATGCCATATGATTATTAATATTAGGAATACTCGAAACTATTTAACTGCAAATTATTTGTATTAGATAGAAAATTCTTAATAATATAACTGTGTGCAAAAAAAACAAACAAACAAAAAAATTTAAGGAAACAAAAAAAAGTGCACATGTAAATGTACAATTAATGCAATTCTCAAGGCCTAAAACAAAACTCTAGATGGTTGACTCACGTTATTAAAATCAGTCTATTAATATTCTAGTCACACAACTCTCGTGAGTTTTCTTTCTTTCCATTTTTTTGTCGTCTTTATTTCCATGCTTTGACGATGTTTTTCTAGATCTTTCTGCTTCAAACAAGTTTGAGGAATTGATCCAAATAATTATTGATCATCTCATCTTCTTTTACCTGTATATCTAAAGAATTGTTTGTAATACCTGCAAAAGAATCAAGGATCATTTACGAAGAGTCACTTAAAAAGAAAAAAAAGGGTGGGTCTAATATCCCAGTGTTTGTTTGGAATTTGATATATTAAAAAAACGTTTTATTTTAATTATTATTAATATTGTGTGTGGATAATATCTGTCAGCAAATTGACATGTTTGATCGCATTTCTGCAATGGCAACCTCACACGACACATACACAATTGTGTTGTATATAATTTTGTTGTCATCTCTCACTCTACTCTCTCGGCTGTAGCTGTTTTAGTGATTATTCCATATTCTCCTGGTGACTCCCGTCCCCAGGGAGTAAGTTATTTTCTGCAGTAAGCTCTTCTCTGCTTCAGAAGGGGGAGTTAAGTTTTCAAGGGCTTCGCTCATAAAAATAAGGTGAGAAAGAAAAACGCTAACTAAACGATACATGACAATATAATCTTTTTTTTTTTTTTTTTTTTTTTACTTTGAAAAAAAAAAGATTGCTATTCCCCCCCCCGCTCAAGGTATAAAACAATAATCGATTTTGGGAACCTGCCACAGTGCTACCTTCTTGAAAGGTTTCTTATTGATAATATGTGTTGGTGTCTGTACATCTCTTGGAAGATTCTATAAGACTGCTTTCTTGGGAATTGTAGATTTTGTGACCAAGATAACAAGCCCGAGGCAAGTTTACTTTGTCGGTTTCTTTTAGGGTTATAAGAAATGAAAACATCAGTTGCTCTCTTACACGTTATGGGCTTGCTTATTATTAAAAAAAAAACAAACTAGCATGGCATTGAAACAGGGCTGTGGAGTTGGAGCACAAGGACTCCGACTCCTATTTATGTAATCAAGTGATTATGGTCTACAAATAAATATAAAACTGATTTTAAAAACACACTCTAACCACAAGAGTATTCACTGTATAAGCTTTACAGACTACACTAGGGGTCATTATAAGTTGTAAATTCAACTGGAATAATTTTACCGTCTCTGACTCTCTAATTGATTCCGACCCCACAGCCCTTCGATATATATATATATATATATATATATATAATATATATTTCTCAAAGATAGAGATTTAGGAATTATAGTCTATTTCAGGAGCTTTTCTTATGAATGTTTATAGCTCCCCTGAAATAGACTATAATGCTAAATCTCTAAGTCTTTTGTTATTTCTTACTTATTTAATTTGCTCTGTGACTCTAACAATTAAGAAGCACACATTGAGCTCTCAAACTGCGACAGTTTTTTAAAATAAACACTCTTGTGTCGTTAAGGAAGATTTCTCTGGACTGGTTTGGATTATATATATATTATATTATATATATATATATATATGTTGTGTGTGATTTCTTTGTCTTTTCTCTCTCTCTCTCTCTCTACCTACACACACACACACACACACATATACATGTATATATATATATAAACCCGAATTAAGTCACTGATTGAATATAACATAAGAAGTGTGTTCAAAAGGTATTGATACTGGATTTGTATTTACCGAGACAGAAATAAACAATGAATGAAACGTTAATTTTCTTCAAAATAATCTTCTTGTCATTCAACAAATTTATTCCAGTAAGTTTTCCATTGATCGAAACACCTCCAAGTTAACACTTCAACATTCGTGTGTGGTTGATTATTTTAAGAAACGATTCAGAATTCATTGTTTAGTATGTCAACACTAAAATTTTTATTAAAATCGGATAATTTCCTGATTTTTGGAAAAAAATTTATCAATCAGGTTTAGTGATGTTACTGTAAAGAAATTATTGTTTCCAGTTTTTCCGTACTTTCAAAATATTTGTCGGGAAAAATACGACGACCACCACAATTTGATTCGTCATTCAAAAACAAGATTATTTCTCCATGTTTTCAATAAAAAAAACAACTCGACATTATTAGGCCAAAAAGTTACCGACGTGTGAGTAATTCTTTTGTATAGTGTATTTAATATATATTTTTTTGTCACTGATTTCTAGATACCTCTAATTTGCCCTATGAAATTTACCCCTCCCGCTATATTTAACACAATGAAGCTTGCATAAAGGTTAATATTATCTTAAAAATTCTTTGTCCATTCAAAAAAAGAAACATTAAAAAACTGATTTAAAAATGTTTTTTCCAGTTTACGGAAATAATAGAAATTATGAACGAAAACAATGTTTACATTTTCGCACCGTTAAATCAATTGAAATTTAACGTAGCAAAAAACAAGTTACGACTAGAGGCTTCTTTTAAAATTCTATGAAAAATCAATTAATGGATAATTACTTACCTTTTGATGAAAATATGTTTGAAACAGGTTTATCCTAAAATATATTAGGGGTAATATTTTTTTACGAGGTTTACCTCCTATTTTATTTTATGAAATATGAAAAATGAACCCACAAAAGACAATTTTTACTTCTTTTTCTATAGAGATAAGAGTCTGAATAATTATATCAAAAGATTTTTATAAGTTTCTATACTGGATTTCTTTTAGTAAAAAAAACAATAATAATTCTGCTAGAAAATATCAATAAAAAACTGACCCTGTTGTAAAAAAAAAAAAAAACAAAAGGAGTGTTTTACTTATTTTTCAAGATATCGGATAATTTGATCTTTGAATTAACTGTTTTTCTTTGTAACAATTCTTTGTTCTTTTTTTTTTCTTTTTGCGAGATTTAAAAAAAATATTTACGTTCTTCCTAAACTGATCACGTGACGTATTTTGGTGGTACCTATTGATCTCTAAGAAACTTTTAAAAGTGTTTAAAATGTTTATTATGTATGTAGCTAACCTTCACTTACTAATTTTTGGGCGAATTTGATTGTTTAAAATGTATTAAAATAAATTACATATGTAATATTATTTATTTATTTTACTGATGCTTATTGTTACTTTTCGACTAAAATTTTTGACCTTGAATAATTTCAATTAATATTTTTTAAGTGAAAAAACGCCTATTTTTGGCAATACTATTATTATGTAAGTTACTCAGCTGTTCACAAATCATAATCCAAAATGAGAAAAACATTCATTCTCGATACTTTTGATCACACTCTATATTGTAAACATTTACCCAACCCGTTCACTACGTGTTGGATGTGACACAAGGTCACATGTATGGGGCATCGAGAGGAGGATCAAACTAGCTGTTCAGTAGTAATGGATATGCACATTACTGTAATGTACATTTGTAACTCGTTTCAAATCTTTTAATGTTTGACATTTTGTATAAGATACTTTATTTTAAAATCCGGAAAGGAAAAAAAAAAAGTCTATTTTTGTAAACTTTATCATTTAAAAAAAAATTTACATCCAATGTGGATCAAAAATGAGGAGTGTTTTTTTTTTTTTTTTTTTTTTTTTTTTTTTCAGTGTAAGGTGTCTAGAAATAGATTTCACTTGTTGTAAATATGACCTATTTAAAATTATTTTGTTATTTTAGTGTTTAATTGAAAAAATCTTAATTAGGTAATATTGCTGTGCTTTCATTTTTTTATGAATGTTTATATAAATAAAACTATGAATGTTAAACAAGTTCAGACAGCTAAAAAAAAAAAAACAAAGACCCCCCCCCCCCAAAAAAAAACAACAAAAAAAAAACAAAAAAAACAAAAAAACAGCAGAACAAAATAAAAACACTTAAACCTGACCATCCCCCCCCCCCAAAAAAAAAGAAAAGAAACATTCAATTTTACTTATCTGTGTAATATACTTAACATAATCTCTCTTGAACCTGATTATCTATGAGGCTTTATCTTGGTACTTTTTTTTTTTTTTTTTTGAGTTCTGCTACATTTTTCTGTAAGCAAAAAAGATTTTCAGGAAATGGAATTTAAAGATATGGGTGACTCTTAATATTCAACATTTCCTTGTCGATTTGATTCCATCTTTCGGTTGAATTTCTACTTTCATCTTGAAAGTTTTTCTTGCCATATAACAATTTAATTGGTCTTGTTAGAAAGCAGAATTGATAATTTTAGAGCAGTACATAAATGTTTAAATTATTTTGAATCAACGTCACTTTCATTGTTTTGTCACACTGCATGCATTCAGGGCCAACAACTGGAGGGGACTCATGAGATCCTAGCACCGAATTTATCAAAAAGGTTATGGCTTATTTGTAATTGTTAACTGAAATCTAAAAAAAAAAAAAAAAAAGTTTTCTTTTTATAAGATTATAAAAGATAAATTGCAAGTGAATGATTTGATAACAAGATTGCAATGTTTTTTTTATGAAGATTTCAGTTTTATTTCTTATTTTTATTTTTTTAGATTTAGTGTATTTCATCATGACTTTAATGAAGAGCACACTTTTTTGGGGTTCAACTTCCCATGTATAATAACAGTATAATGGATGCTAATATTTTATTTCTCTGAAATTTTGAGATGAGGCTTGATAATTTTTATTATTTGGACTATTGTCCTCATCTTTATTGTTATCTACACAACTTTTCAGCCGATGTACCCCTCCTCCTCTTGCTTTCTTCCGGTGTTTCTTGTTGAACTCGGGAACCTACTCATAAGCGGGAACCTTCGTGTAGTAATCTGGAGCCTTCATGGAGCTTCAAACCGAACCCTTTATTCAATCCAAAGGGTTAGACCATTAACCATGACCGGGTACAAGTATTAAGCTGTGTTAAGTATTCTGTTTTTGTTATTATTGCCCTTGGCCTGGATTGAACCTGCAACCTAGAGATGACTGTCACTTAGAACTGTATTAGCCTTGTGATATTCTCATATGGCTCTCTGAAGGCTATAAATCATCATTCAATTCTGGCCAAGGGCGATAATAACATAGAATACTTAACACTTGTATCTGGTCATGGTTAACAGAATGAGAACAGTCTTCCTTGGTGGATTGAATAAAGGGTTTGGTTTGAAGTTCTGTGAAGGCTCCTGATTATGACAACTTTTCCAAAGTTCAACAAGAAACACTTGAAGAAAGCCTGTGGAGAGGGGGGAGCACATCGGCTGAAACGTTGTGTAGATAGCAATAAAGATGAGGACAATAGTCTGAATAATCCTAATATTTTATATATGAAAGCCATGAAAAAATGTTAATCTTGATGAAATTTGATCAAAATATTTTATTCCTATTGTCCTTTTCGATCAATGGTACTTAATACATGGTAGGTGTATAATAAGTGGGTCAGAAGTGATGATACTATATAATCTAATTCTGTGTCCCTTGTCTAATCAGAGGATTAATCATAGTTCTGAAACCATAAAAGTCTGTGGCATTTGGACCTGTACATAATTTATAACAGACAATTCAATATTGTTCCTTAGTTTGAAATGTTCTCTCTTTATATATTCTTGCTCAGTTTTCAGATGATTCTAATTTACATGGTGCAAAATGTTAGAATTTTTGTGGCAAAAGGTAAGAGCACTCTCCAGCAGAGATCCTTGTGTTAAGCAAAGTCCCTCCTTGGTGAAAATGATCCTTTGTTGCTCCTTGGTGCTCTCAGTGTTGGGTATTGCTCCTTGGTGTTCAGTGTTGGTATGATCCTTTGGTGCTCCGGTGTCTCTCAGTGTTGGTATGATCCTTTCCTCCTTGGTTGCTCCTTGGTGTCTCTCAGTGTTGGGTATGATCCTTTGGTTGCTCCTTGTGTCCTCAGGTTGGGTATGATCCTTTGGTCCATTCATCAATGTCAAATAACTGCAAATGAATGGCTGTCAATATCAGCAATTAAATAGTTAACTAACCACATATTTGGCTGTTGATTGGCTGGGGTTTAAACCACATGACCTTGCTGGGTCTATAAGTTTAAGTAGTGGATTACAACACACCTTATATAACAAAAAACTGGGCACCTCACATGGTGTAATGGTTTGCAAGGCAGATTAGCAGACCATTGATAGGAGTTCGATTCTCATTAGGCACCCCATACTCTGGCCTTGTGCCACATCTAAGCTAAGCTTAGTAAATAACTATATAACAAAAAACTGCAACACAAAATAGTCCCCTGAAAAGTGAAATGCTTTTGCTAGACTTAAAGACATTTCAGTATGGATGTTATGCTGCCAATTTATATCCAATATTGGTCATCTTTGGAAAGAGTAGAGTGAAGAATCCAATGTACAATATACTCCCACATCTTATTTATTTCCAAAGTATAGAGTAAAGTAGTCATTGGGGTGACCTAAAGTAGGTATCAACCAGACAGCATGGGAGTCCCCTTTTCACTTGCGCTAGACCAAGATTGCTTTTGCATCTGAGGTGGAGTGTCACAACTACAATCAGCTCCTTACTTTACCGTACAGATCCCTGTGCTACTCGTACGCTGAGTTGGCGAGGGCTGGTAACGATCCAGGAACCTTGTGGTTCCTAGGGGAACGCTCTACCAATTCCCAAAGTATATTAACACTTAATACAAGACTGTTTATGGGAGTGCACATAAAACTGTGAAGTGGCACAAAAAACTGTAAAAGGTGATAGGAACCTGGAATAAAATGCCGAAAGCATCAGATTTCCAGGAAAAAATAAGAATTCTTTTACCTCTTCATTATAATAGCAGGACTTTAAGTAAGATTCTACTTTTTTAAGAAAACTATATAATCTGATTTATATGGAAGTGCGTGGTGTAATGGTTAGTCGTAGGAAATAGACTCGTCAACCAGAGTTCAAATCCTGGACAAAGCTGTTTGTATTTCACATAGAACTAATACCTTTGGGAAAGGTATGCATCCAACTATTCTCTCTCCAGCTTTGGTTAAGTAGTAGGGAAGACGAGGCTCTTGTCTAGGTAAACAGTCTAGGAGGAGAAGGAAAACTCTAAATTCAAACCTGTTAAACTCCTTAAGAAATTGACCTAGTGTCTCATCCTGTTCCTGTGGTGGGGTTGGTAAATATATAATTTGATTTATAGCCTTCAGAGAGCCATATGAGAATATGAAAAGGCTAATTTTTGTCACTTTTTTTTTCTCTAAAGAATTTATAACCATGTTGCTTTGGGTTGTTTGAAGGTGCAAGGGATGGATTGCTCAGGAGGGGGACAAGAGATGGATTGCTTTGGATTGCTTGAAGGAGAGAAAGAGATAGATTTCTTAGGAGGGGATAAATGATGAATTGTTTAGGATTGTTTGAAGAGGCTAAGGAGGAAAAGAAAGAACAAAACACTTTTAAAAGTTTTGTCTTTGCCATAAAACTTAAGACCATTCACATTGTCTATATAGTAAATAAATACTCAGAATGTAGTTTAGCATACATAGAAAACTCAGTTATTATAAAAAGGTGTGTGTTTTCAGCTACAAATCATTATGGTCATCACCATTACCTATGGATTTAAGTCAACAATGGGGCTCCAAATTTAATGGCCTTTATTCATTTTCACAGAAACTACTAGTAGTAGTTCCTGTATCTGTAGTAGCAGTAGTACTACAAATATAGGGAATGCAATAACACTATTGGTTGGTTGATTGATTTTAACGGCATGTCAACCCGACTGGGTTTATTTTATGCCTAGAGGTTATGGAATTGCATATATTGTATGTCTATATGTACATTATTTGTGTGGTTTCTTAAGTTTTTTTTTCACACAGTTGTATCAAGTATTCCTATCTGATAGATAACTTGTAAACAGTTGTATGGTTTTAAGCATTTCTATCTAATAAATTATATGGTTTCAAGTAATTATTTCTATTTAATAATAGTTATTTGTTTGTGTGATTTCTATTAACTAATAATAATCCCCAGTAAACAATTATAAGTTCAACTAACTAGTCTTAATACAAACAACTTAGTTATATGGCATAAAGTATTCTTAGCAAATACAAATAATTTGTAAACCGATCTGAGCTATAGTTGGGAGCAAAGCAGGTATTATCATTCTGGGTGAAAATGGACCTGGGAGTACTGACATATTAGAAGTAGAGCCTCACCACTAGATGCAGTTTAGTGTCCTACATGTGTGTATAGTTCAGTAAATCAATAGTCTCATAATGAAGAAATTATTTATTTCCTGAGAGATGTTTATTTTTCTATATAATTAACTTCCTTTTCCTTGTCAAGGCACTTTATTCTGTAGTAAATATTAATCCTTTTAATCCAACATTTTACAGTGAAAGTTTCTGATCAAAATTTAGTTAAAAAACTCTTTGTTAGGCCATAGGTTTACTGATCCACTTTTCTATGTGTGTGTCTCAAACAAAGAAATAACAAAGAAAGTCTTTTTCTATTGACAATTCTCAAAAAAAAAAAAACAACTGTTTATGAGGTTTTATTTTTATTTTATTCTATTTATTTTTTGTGTGTGTGTTTTTGTGTGTACATACATTAGTTGTCATTTTCTTGTTCTGTTTTCCCCAATATTGTGCTGGCTTTCATACTTGATTATGTGAGGGTCATATCCTTCCTGGCCGCAAAAATCTGATTACTGTACATTGTTCACTAATGGTACTATTGAAAAAAAACGGAGCCGGTATGATTATACTTTGTAAAAACAAACTTAGCATAGGTTATTCACGGCAAACAATGGAACATGTCGAAATAAAGTAGACCAGCAACCTGTTGTTGTTGTTGTGCAATTTTGACACACACTCTTATGCTTAAAAGAAAAAAAATAAAGAATTCAAAGTAAGACATAATGGAAGTTGAGGTAACAAAGACCTGCCCCCCCTCCTCCTCCCCGTCCCAATTCTTGATTTGTTTGTTATTTTCGGCCTGTACTTGAGTAGAAAACTTATGATTCAAAGTTGATGAGGCGACATATGTTAGGATTTACTTTGATTATGCAACTCTGGTATAAGCTTCTGTTTATAACTCAGACTCTGTCTGTCTCCCCCCTCTCTCTTTCTCTGCAGGTCCCCCCCTCTGCATCTCTTCTCTCTCTCTCTCTCTTTTATCTGCAGCTCCCCATCTGCATTTGTCTGTCTGTCTGTCTGTCCCTCTCTCTGCACCATCTTCCCCCCCCTCTCTGCACATCCATCTTTCTCTCACTCTCTCTCTCTCTGCATCCCCTTCTCTCTGCACCAACATATTTTTCTCTCTCCCCCTCTCTCTCTCTCTCCACATCCATCTCTCTCCTTTTCTCTCTCACTTTCTCTGTACCTCCATCTTTCTCTCTCTCTGCACCCCCCTCTCTCTCTCTCCTTTTCTCTCTGCGCCTCCATTTTTATCATGAATAAGTCTTGAGATCATCATTGTTACTGAACAGGTTCTAATCCATCCTATAATATTAGTCCAAATAATTTCTAGTCATAGTAGAATAATATTTCAACTTGATAATTTCAACAAATAAAAATCTTCTCTTATTTACATCTGACCTTTTTAAAATGACTTCATATTTCCAAATAAAATTTCTATTCTTCCAAAAATTTGATTTTTTTTTTTTACCGGTTATTTATTTTAGTCATATATCAAATCTATTTTTCTAATATTTCAACAGAATAAAGAAAGTAATACAAAAAAAAAAAGTTCTAAATCCTCCATTTTAAAAAAAAAAAAAAAAAAAAAAATAAATAAAAAAAAAGATATTTAGAATTTTATCTTGAACTACATTTTTTATGGGAACATGAGGAAATAGAAATAACTACATGAGTAAAACTTGTCAATTTTTTAAGACTCTTCTATTTTGTGTACAGTTGTCTTGAGTTTTTTTGGTTAAATGCCTGACTGAAGTTGCTTTATGTGAATTTGTATTTTTAACTGGAAATGATGATATAGTTGAACACTGTATCTTAAAAAAAAATAAATAAATAAAATAAAGGATTTTCCTTCATTTATTTTTTTTATAGATTTTTTAAAGATTTTTTATTCATATATATATATATATATATATATATATATATATATATATATATATGACACACACTAGACAATTCAATGTTGGTTGGGTCACCCTTTCAGAGAAAAATAGTGCATTCTGATATGACCAAAATAAACATGTAATTTTCTGAATAATATTGCCATCATTTTGCTGTGAGGATTAATGAAAACAGCTTATTAAAGAAAATGCACAGCAAGATGAATATTGGGTTTAATTTAAAAGAAAAAAAATACAAATAAAATTTTTATGTTCAGATTTCCTTTCTATTTTCTTTAATTCAATTCAATCTTTCCTTGAATTTCTTTTGTTTTCATCTCCACATTTATTGTTACTTTTTTTATTTTGTTTTCATTCTGTCTTTACTTTTCAATACTCCTCCCATTTCCTATTGTGCAACATATTTTCTTTTTCTAAAAGGTTTTTCCTGTAAGCCCAATGGGCCCATCAGGTTTGTTATTTTATTAATAATCAGCGTGTTGTAGTTGATAAATTTAGCATATAGATTTATACAAGTAAAAAAAAATGTATACAATAAATTTCTAGTTTTAAATTGGTAGCGTTTTCACCAATATTAATAATACAACTAGAAAAATAAATACTGAAATTAGATTTGTCTGCTGTTTAGTATTCACTTCAATACTATTAATCTTTGGTTCAAGTTCTGTTAATTTTGAAGCTAAAAATGAAATGTTTTGCAACATATTAGCAATTTTATCTCGTTATTTAGTAATGAAAAAAAAAATCCTTTTGTTATAAGTTGTCTTGATAAATATAAAGTCAATTCCATTGTGTTACAGGAGTGTGTGCATGTTCATTTGTATCTGAAGGAAAAAATAGTATCTTTTGTTTTTATATTATTTATATAATAAATAATATAAGAATTTGATACTGAAAGTATTTCTTCAAGTGATCAGTAATCCATAATGGTATTTTATTTTGTTAATTTAATTCACTTGGCATTAGGGAAATTAGTTTTAAGTAAAAAGCTCATTAAAATTATTCTGATTTCTGGATATACATAATCAACATCATAAAGCACTCTACACCCACATAACGAATAGTTAAGAGTTCAGAGAAATCTTCAGAATTTGTCAAATCTATTTTTGTAAATAATATAAATATATTTTTTCATTTCAGTTAAAGAAACTAAAACTTAACCCTTTAAGATTTTTACCAGTGGAAACAAAAAATGACTTTTTACAAATTTTATTTCAATGAACTTTTGTGTAAACACCAGTGAAGTTTGTCCTTCAAATATTTTTCACTTTGGAATTGTTTGAAATAGTTTGTTTCCAAATTGTCTGAAGTCATTTGAATTTGTAAAATGAAGCCTATCATTATTAATTCATCAATTAGTTTATCTTTCATCTTATTTTTGTTGCTTTTTATCTCCACTTTCTGATCATATTTACATTTTTGAAAAAAGAAGAAGCCAATCTGTTTGGCACTCATTGTAGAATATAAAAATAGATTGAAAGTTAAAGTAAAAAAGTAAAAAAAAAAAAAAAAAAAGATTTAGTCAAAACTGAATATTCTGAAGTTTCAAAAGATAATTTTGCTTTTAGAAAGGTTGGCATCATAAAATGACAGTTTAAATTCACCAAGTACAAAATTCTGATTTTTGCACTTGGTGAAATAGACAACAATGGATGTAACTTTTCCCCCAGTTCCTTGTCAATTCTCCATCTTTCTTCGGATTTATATCCTATTTGGTAATCTGCAGGCAATATTGGGTACAATTTTCTGCAAAATTCCCAGATGCAACATCAACCTGAAGAAGTTTGTTGATTAACTGGCTGAAATTCTATAAAAATTTACATGATAATTCTAGTTCAAAATAATCATTACCTTAGCTAAATAAATATAATTCTATTTTTTGTTTTGAGAATTTGTATCAATTTTTAAAATTTTTTTAATCATGCCAAACTCATTTATTGTTTTTGTTTGTTTTCTTTTACCAAATTTCATCAATCAGACCCAATGTTTTTATTTTTAGATATTTTTTCTTTCCCTGTTCAAGGGAAATACAATGCTCTTCTCTTTTTATTAGAGAAACACTTAAGTAGGGATTTTGTATGGTTTATACATTAAACTACTTGAAGGTAAAATTAAAATTATTTACAATTAAAGGATTTTATCAATTGTTGCAAAATAAGTGTTGAATTTCAAGCAATTAACTCTAATTATTATAAAGAGAAAAAAATTGAAATGACACAGTACTGCAATTTTTTTCTGGGACTTTTTCTGATAGTGTTATAGAAGACTGCATTTTGCTTATTCTTGTTATATATATATATATATATATATATATATATATATATATATATACATGTTAAACACAACAGACACCTTGTGTCTGACAAATTTCTTAATCTTTTCCATTTTCTGGCCAGTTTTTTAAGACTGATGTGGGGTTGGTTGATGAGTCCACCAAAAGTTTCATCCTTAGTACTTTCAACACTCTGAAGTGTTATCCTCATGGGTAGATGTAATTGAGTTGATTCCTGGTTCTTTTTAAACACACAAGGTAGTTAAACAACTGAGTAGAAGTAATAGGAGGAACTTGCAGGAATTATATGAAAGGTTATGGGGACTTGGTGGAAAATGAATTATAGACATTAGAGGATGTTGCTGCTTTATTAAAAATCAATCTTATTTAAAGTGGTATTTTTTTTTATTAATGTATAGAGCTTTAAGAATTTGGAGTGCTTGTTTGTTTCTTTCTATGTGCAGTGTTGCAAAATAGAGCTAGTATCAGATAAATGTATTGTCAAGTGGCGTGACAATGTTGTAGTAGTGAGACCAATGTACTTACTCCTGCTGCTACTTGGTTGTTTAATCACCTTGCGTGTTTAAATTCACTGTATAAACTCACTGTCAGACATGATGTCCGTTGTGTTTAACACAACATGCATAAAGAAAAAAATGCTGCCAAAGTATATATATATATATATATATATATATGTAGTACACAGATGTGATATGTTGGTTAAAAGTTTTAGGAAGTTCAGGTGCAAAATAGTTTTCTAAGACTAAGTTTTTCTAAGACTGAATAAAAAAATGTGGTGGTTTATTTTCTGGTTGAGTGATTTGAAGAGATGTGGGAAATGTCCATCAATACACTGGAAACATTGGGCAACTTGACAGATAAATAGTGATTAATCTGTTCCGATTTTGCTAGTGTGTGTGCATGCATGTATTTTTCTGTATGTATATATATATGTGTGTGTGTGTGTGTGTGTGTGTGTGTGTGTATATGTGTGTGTGTGTATATATGTATATGTGTGTGATATGTGTGTGTGTGTGTGTATATGTATATGTGTGTGTGTGTGTATATGTATTGCGTGTGTGTGTGTGTATATATGCATGCGTGTGTGTATATATGTATATTGTGTGTGTATATATATGTGTGTGTATATATATATATATTTGTATGTGTAAACTTGAAGTCAATATAAGAGAGGAGGAGGAGGTAATGAATACAGTAAATTTAAGAAGAAAAAAAAAAAAGAGCTCATTATTTCCTGATACTGAAATCGTGAAACTGACAATTTCGATTGAAATGTTAAAATTTGAGGTATATGTGTGGATACACATACATAAAGTGTCTTGAAAATATCTATTTTGAATATCTCAAGAACTTGGGAGCCAATGAGAGAGGACCTTACTGCACATGCATGAACAAGTACTTCCTCTTGTAAGGTTACTCAGTCAACAGTTGATTGAACTTGTGTATTGCATTTATGACTAAGTACTTTCCATTCTTCCTATTGTATATGGGATTTTTTTTTCTTTTTCGCCGTACCTCTTTCAGATCTGTTTGCTCTGCTACAGTCTACATTTGGCACTGTGATATTTTTAAAAACTTTTCCTAAAACTAAAATTGTAAAATTTCCATTGGAAAGGAGGCGATTAAAATGAACATGAAGAGGCAGCTGATGACTGTTATGAGAGAGAGAAAGAAAAAGGGACTTTACACACTGTTTTGAAGTGGAATTTTTGGGTTTGTGTGGTTGGTTCCTAGGCAAAAAAAAATGTGATGTGCACTAGAGTTGGGCAGTTTGGCAATTTTAGTTTCAGTATCAATTTTTTTTTCCTTTTGATACTTGGTTTCTGGTTCTGGTTTTTAATTTAGTATTTTTTTTTTCTTTTTAAGGAAACCATTCATTCTCTTGTGTAATGATTAGATATTTAGGGGGACCAATATTTATACATCATGTCCTATTTCCTTTTTTTCCTCTTCCATTTGAAAACCTATGCTAGAACATAAGATTTATTTCCTAAGTATCATATCTGCCTAATGTTTTTTTTTTTTGTTTTTTTTCATTTCTTTTCTAAACAAATGGATTTCACATTATTTCCTAAAAAAAAAGTCATGTTTTTATCATGTTTTTTTTTATCCTTTCCTCTTACAATAATAGTACACATGTTGATAAAATTTAATTTCATTAAAATCTAAGTCTTTTTCAACCCTGTTTCCTTGGATATGGTAGTTCAGTAGTAATAGCACTGCACCAAATGGTTTGTAATGTGCACAAAGACACCATTAAGCACTAAGTGTTTAATCTTTAAAAAAATGATATTAAATGACTGGATAATTTTGGTAGTTTTTATGGATAAATTTGTTGAAATTGTTAAATATTGTGATCAGATTTAAGAGATTTTGAAACTGAAAATTTACTTTGTAATAATCTTTTTTTAGTGGATTGTAAATTCTGATTGTAAATTTGAATGATTTTCTTGTTGGTTGCTTAGAAACAAAATACATTTTTTTTTAAATATTTTCATAAAATTGGTTTCATTTCTAAAAGGGAAAAAATTCTTTAGAATTTCTATTTGAGGTTCTCCTTTTCTACATAAAACACTGATTTGGGGATTAGAAAAAAAAATGTAATGTTAAGGATATTTATAGATTATCCAATGGGGGGTGTATGTATGAATGAATGCCTTCACATATATATATATATATATATATATATATATATATATAAAATGGACTCTCTCGTTGATTTTCATCCAAAGAACAACCAGCACAGTGATTTGTTTATAGTGGTGAAGGCTTGTGTTGGACCATTCCACACTTTTTGGCACAGTCAATAGAAAAGAATTGGTGCATCAAGGAATGCCACGAACCCAATCAATGATTGACCTCAGGAATTTTGAACTCGGTTATCCCTCTCCTAGACTAGTTACCTACTCAAGGTTAAAGAGCCCAGTCTGCCCTACTATTTAACCCATAGCTGGAGGGAGAATATATGGATTCATACCTTTCCCAAGTGTATTAGCGCTATGTGAAATGCCAACAACTTTCACATTTTATGAATATATATAATTATATCAACATTTGTACCATTTTAAGACGAAAAGAATTGAAATAAAGATATGATAAAAACATTTAATTGACTATTTTTCAAGAAAAAAAATACTTAAAAACCAAAATTGCCAAACCACCCAACTCTACTAACCATTACAATCAGTCAGTGTGGGCACTACCTATCTTTGCCTACCCAGACAGCACCTCTGATGTAAATGTTATATTACTTGTTGAAAAAAAGAAAGTAGAATTAGTGAAATAGATCACTAATTAGGACTGAGCCTATTCTAGTAGTGACCACCCCAAATGGAGTTTAACAGGTTTGAATTCAGAGTTTTTCTTCTCCTAGACTGGTTGCCTAACCAAGGTTAAAGAGACCAATTGGCCTACTTTTTACCCATAGCTGGAAGGAGAGTAGTTGGATTCATACCTTTCCCAAGGGTATTAGCGCTATATGAACTGTATCTTCATCCAGGATTTGAACTTGGGTGATGAGTCCATATCCTACGACTCTAACCATTACACCACATGCCTCCACTGATGGTTGGTCATTTCTTTTTTGTTTTATACAAAAACAAAAGAAGAAATTGCACAACTTTCAGCATTTTTACAAGAATTGGAATATAAAACTATTGTGGTGTTTATTTCTGTTGATTTTCAATAAATAAAAGCCCCCCCCCCATCCCATGTGCATAGTCATTTTCTTATGGAATTGACAACTGCAAGAGAAAAGTAGTCAAATTCTGTTCTACTACCAACCAATCTTCATTTAAATAATTTTGTTGCAGTTTGATAATTACATTTAACTGAAACTTGTCTTCAAGTTTTCGTTGAATTGAAAGAATTTTAAGTTTGAATCTTGTTTGCAAGATTTTCTTGACTTCAATCTAATTAGTTTGTTTATTCAACCATTTCTCAAGTTTTTGTGTTGAGATTATTTTTTTTTATTTGGCTTACCTTTCATCCTCCTCCTCTTTCCTCTTCTCTCATCCTCTCTCTCTCTCCTCTCCTCTCATCCTCCCCTCTCTCCTCTCTCTCATCCTCCCTCTCTCCTCTTCTCTCATCCTCCTCTCTCCTCCTCTCTCTCTCTTCCTCCCCTCTCCTCTCTCTCTCCTCCTCTCTCTCCTCTCTCTCCCCCTCTCCCCTCCCCCTCCTCCTCCCCTCTCTCTCCTCCCTCCCCTCCTCTCCTCCTCCTCCCTCTTCTCATTCTGTTCAACTCAATAGTTGTTATTTGTATGTTCAATTGTTGGTTGATTGGATTTTAAAGCATGTCAACCATTATTTCTCTTAATTTTTTAGATGAAACTTGATTATTTGGACTGTTGTCCTCGTCTTTATTGTTATCTGCACTACATTTCAGCTGATGTGTTTCTCCCGCCTTCTTCAGGTATTTTGGTCATGGAATGAGAACAGTGTACCCCCATGGATTGAATAAAGAATTAGGTTTGAATTTCCTTGAAGGCTCCTGATCATGGCAAGAAGGTTCCCAAGTTTGAGAAGGTTCCTGCGTCTGACAAAAAATAAATTGAAAATCAGGATGGCATATTACAAAAATACTGTTTTTAAATTTTATTTTAGTTATACTGGCCGTTTAAAAAAAATTGATATAATTTTATAATCTAATGAACTGACATCATTTCACATCAGAATTAAACTGTCATTTACTGTATTTCAGAGGTTTAAGATCCATCTCTACCTCCTCCCCCCAAAAATGTGGGGTGAAAAAAAAAAAGAAAAACCAGTCTCATTATATAATGAACACACACTAATATATTCATATTTACCAAACCCTTCCACTTGAGTAGGATGTGACACAAGGTCAATTTTTTAAGCAGTTTAACTCTTATATGGATGTTTTTCTTGGCCAATTCTTGTTTAAATGATCTCAAATTTTAACAGCATGCCTTTTTTCCCCAGTGAATGGCATTCCTATATCTGGAACAAAAAACATAATCTTGAGTTGTTTATGCATATACTGTTAAAATTTGAGATCATTTGAATTGAGAATCGTTCTGAAATTATATCAATAAATTATATCAATAAATACAGGGTGTTTCAGAAAAATCAATAAAGTAAATGTAATAAGTAATTGAATTACTTCCCCTATTTTATGATTACTTCCCCTTTGGAGAACTCTCTAGTGGATACTAGACTATATTAACTCTCAATAAGTGTTTTTAATATGATTAATATCAAAGCACCTTTCATAAAATGCAGGGTATTTTCTAAGCTTTCTTCTTCTGAAACAGTTGCTGGGCAGGAGCAAGGATTGAACTCATTAGCAAATAGCTTCTTACTCCAGCTATCCCCCCCCCCGTATACTTTTTCCATCAGATGAATTTATCATGAGTGCTAGAAGGTGGTGGCTGAGGGTCTTCATGTCCTGGGAATGATGTTAAACTCTATTGGATGGTGAGGTTCCAGTTCTGGAGGTCTGGGGAATGTGGAGCACCCCTTCATCACCATTGCTCCCAGGTCCACTCTGACCTGGAGTGGTAGTCCCTGTGAGGGTACCAGCTACGGGTTAAATAGAAAAACATGAGTTTATAAAAAAATTAAGTATCCATTAAGAATGAATTTATTTAAAAAAATTAGTCTGCATTAAATGACCCACTGAGGTTGATATGACATAAAACAAACCAAACCATCAGATGAAAGCCATTTTGTTTTATAGTCCGTCATTTCCAGTAATGATTTCTTGAGATTTCTTTTTGTGAAGTTCACAAAGAGTTTTTTTACTTGTTTACAAATGTTCAGTAGTTTTGTTCTCCAATGAGGTTCATTTCCAATGCCAATCATTGTGCTTAAAAAAACAAAAAAACAATTTCTTTTTTTTTTTTTTTTTTTTTTTTTTTTTTTTTTTTAGCTCTTGCTTGTGATTCTCCTTTGTGAAATAAAACAACAAAAAAAAATAGGATGCCAGAATGCTTCCAACTGTGACCATATCTGATGGATGATAACAGCTGCCCCCCCCCCCACATTACAGTTAATAATTGGCCGGGTTAGCTCAGTCAGTAGAGCGTTCGGATAGAAACCACAAGGTTCCTAGTTCGATACTGGCCCTCGCCAACTCAGCGTATGAGTCGCACAGGGAATTTGTGCGGTAAAGTAAGGAGCTGATGGTAGGTGTGGCGGTCCACCTCGGACGCAAAAACAATCTCCTTGGTCTAGCGCTAGTGAAAAGGGGATAGACTCCCTCGCTGATTGGCTGATACCGACATTAGGCCGCCCCGATGACTTTACTTTATTATGGAGTTAGGTACAAATACTGCAATCTTATACAACATTTGATGGTGGAGGTGCATGGTGTAATGGTTACCATCATAGGAAATGGTAACAATGAGACAAGTTCAAAGTCTGAACGAGGCTGTTTGCATTTCACATAGCATTGATGCCCTTGGGAAAGGTATGAATCTAATTATTCTCCCTCCTGTTTTTGGGTAAATAGTAGAGCAGACTGTGCTCTTTAACCTTTTGTTAGGCAACCAGGAGAATGAAAACTCTGAATTCAAACCTGTTAAACTTCACTCAAGAAATTGAATTTGTGTAAATTCCTGCTTGTTCAGAGGGTTGGTAAATATATATATATATATATTATATGTTTTCATACCTGCAGATAACTTAACTAAAACTAGGTTTTTTTCTTATTTTTCATTTTCTTATTTTTTGCAGCGAGTGGGTGGTGGAAGATGGGTCTTAATGAAACCTGTGAAATAGAATGTATGGCATAAAAGCCATGTTAAGATAATTTTAAGATGGAAGCCCAAAAGAGTTAAAATCCCTTTTAGCTGTTTATATAGTTTAATTCTAATGTGAAATGATGTCAATTGCAATTAAAATCCTATTCTGAATAACACTGAGGGGATTTTAGGGCAAATATGAAACCTTAATTGTTGATGTCATTCAAAGTATTGCATTTTATTATGTGCATGTCTTAAATCACATTTTTTTTGGGTACAATGAGCTAATTTGTGGGTGTGAGATTTCAGAGAGAATTTTATTCTCACCCCACTGAAATGCTGCATTTGTGACAAGATTTTCATCTATCATTATATTGGGCACTTCATGATTTTGTCAAAATAACACTAAATGAAAGAAGCTGTATCTGAGAGCTAAGATACCCTCATTAATTCTCTGAAAAAAAAAATCAATTCATCTGCATCTTTTCATTTGTACTTATCTCTATAGCCATTTATTTAAGAATATAAAATCTCATGAGAAGAAACAACTAATCAAGTAAACTGCCAACAGAATCTAATGTTTTGGTTATATCATTTCTTTATGATTTGAGAACATTTTTTATTAATTCCATTTTATCCTCTCACCACCACCACCACCACCACTGCCACTCACCTCTATAACCCAATTTCCAAACATGTATATTCAATAAGTGTCTGCTCAATAATAAATAGAATAATTTTTTCCTTTTTTTTTTCTTTCAATTTAGGAAGACACGGATGTGAAAATTTCTTTAAAAAATGTCTACAATTGAATGAATTGAGATAGAAATGTAAGATGCCCACCTGCGTTTCACAGATTTTTTTTCTTTTCTTTTAGTATTCATCTCTCCTTTATTTTATTTTATTATTCTTTACTAACTCTGACACAACCAAAAACAATTGTCTGGCCTTTTATCTAAATTGATTTTCCTGTCTCTATTGTACCATTTTTCATTTTTATTTAAATACTTTAATAAACAGAAAAGGCCGTAAAACATTGAAGTATTAAGAGAGAAAAGCCAAACAAATAAAAACTAAAACAAAGTGTCTTGTTTTAAACTGTCATCATCTGACCATGTATCAGGAAAATACACTTAACACTTGTGATACTAATCATCCCATTGAGTGCTAATTTCTTTCCTTTTTTTTTCCCTATTGGATTTAAGGAAAAGTAGATTACCAAATTTATCTGTCACCATCTAAGAAGTTAATATACTCATCAAGTCTTTTTTTTATGTCTGAAACTATTAAAACTTGTAGAGCTACCTGACATTGCCCGGGATTTAAAAAGTTAAAAATAAATCTCTTATGTATATTTCTACATAGATTAATAAAAATTCTTTTTCTATATATATTTGTTTTATCTTTTTGCTCTTTATATATTCGTTTTTTTTTTTATTTTATTCTTGTTTGTATTTTTTTTTTTTACTTTATTTCTTTAAAAAAAAAAGTTTTTACCCTTTATTAATTTTATAATATATCATTAATTTATACCCTATCATATTTTTTTATTTAGCTTTCTTATAAAAAATGAAGATTCAAGAGTTTTTTAACTTCTTCTTGGACAAAAATTGGATTGGATTTTATAGAACTTTAGTCTTTGCTAGTCTCCCAATTTTCACTATTATAAAAGGATGTGCATTCAGTAGTTGTACAAACATAAACACATACAAAATTTCTCTCTTTATTTTTATATATATTTATATATATATATATATATATATATATATATATATATATAATAATTTGCTTGATTGTTAAGTATATAAAATAATAAACGAAGGCATACAATGCGTAAAAAATAAGATTTCAAAGCAAGCTTTAATAGAGAAATGAGTGCTTATGTTTTTTATTTGTGTGGTTATAATTTCATAAAGGAGGAGAGAAGTATGAAGAGAAATATAACCACCAAAAAAAACATAAGCACGTCATTTCTGAAAAAAAACTCTGATGATTTTGCTTTGAAATCGATTAGACATATAAAACATCTTTTTGTCTTTATTTTTAATTGTATTAATTTACTGGAAAAGTAGTAAACAAAACAAACAATTGTCAATTATATTTCATCTTATTATTAAGACTTGAATCAATTGTTTGTGTTGGTTTATCTATCTTCCATTTATATTTTTCTCGTTTTTTTTTTTTTTTTGTTTTTTTTTTCAAAGGGTTATTCTTCATATATAGATGACCAACACCAGCAAATATAGATTTTGCTTTGTGAAACCAAACTAAATTTGACTTTGATAAAACAGTTACTTAAACTAAATATGTTGTTTAATCATGTTGTAACAAAAAACTGCTTTTTTTTTTCTGATTCATTTGTTACATAATCAGAGATGGTGTTCATTGTGTTGTTGCAACATTTCAAGAGCAATTACTTGTGTAACTTTTGTCAATATATTTATTCATTGAAGAAAGATTGACAGAAAATTGACAGTGGAAAACACTTGAGTTTTTCAGAATGTTTGTAATTGTACATTGAAATTGTACCTGTATAAGAAATATGAGGTGAGTAGCAAACTTGTTGAAATGAAAACTATTCATTCCATTATATTATTCTTTTTGATTGGAATGTTTTGGTGGAATAAATTTTGAAGTGCATTTTATTGATAGTAACTTTTAAATTTGATGTCTTTTCTGATTGGGTGCAATCTCAAAACTTATTTGAGTTGAGTGGAGGCATGTGGGTGTAATGGTTACCATTGTAGGAAATGGACATGGCGAGACTAGTTTCAAATCCTGGATGTAGCTGTTTGCATTTTACATAGTGCTAATACCCTAAGGGAAAGGTACAATTTAACTATTCTCCCTATAACTATGTGGTAAAAAGACAGACTTGCTTTTAACCTTGGTATGGCAACTGGTCTAAGAAAGGAAAACTCTGAATTCAAACCAAAGGGCTCTCTTCTTGTTAGTCAAAACTACTTGAGAACCCTCCTCCTCCTCTTATGGAAATAGAAAATAGTAGTGAATTCAGATAATTGGTATGCACTGTAACGGGGGTAGACTATTTAATCTATTTGTTTCACCATATTGGATCTTGTAACAGGTGTATTGGGATTTTAGTAAATAACCGGAAAGATTTTAATTAGCTTGATTAATGGAGACAAAGAAAGGAAGTTTAAACACAAAGAAAAGGTGGTAGACATTTTCTTCTTTTATTAAATAAAAGAAAGAAAAAAAAACAAAAAAAAAAAAAAAAACAAGCAACTAAGAGTACTGTTTTTTTTTTTATCTGCAATGTTCTGTTTCTATTTCTTTTTTTTTTTTTTGTTGTTTCCTGCTGTAAAAGCCAACTACTGAGATGTTCTGGACCTCATAAACTATGTCGATCCATTGACCTTTAGTCACCTCCTTCCCTACTACCAATTCTTTTTTGCTGACTAATTGCTTTTCTTGATTATCCCTTACTAACTCCACCCACCCAACCACACACGTTTGCATTGTCTGTCCTGTATTGTCAACCTATATTTATGTGTTCTTGTAGCATCCCAAAATAAGTGCACTTCTTAGCGTGTTTAGAATATTTCTTTGAGAAGTAAAGCAATTTGCAATCCAATTGCCAACGTAATAAGTTTGGCTGTCATCTGGATCATTATGATTTCTCAAGGGAAATAACTCTGAATGATAATGTATCAGAGTACTCCCCTTATAATGATTTGAAAATAGATAAATTGTATAAATAGGAATCACTCAGCACAACTCCATGACAGCTTGAAAGGAACATTGAAGTAACTAGCAAAAAAAATGCCATCCAGCAGTGTAAAAATTAATTTGAAAATACTGCCTGATGGGAATAGGAATTAAAAAAAATTTCAATGCAGAGGGTTTTGTATTATAAGTAGCAAAATCATCAAATTTATCAAAGAGTTAAAAACATAAAACAATTTAACTGGAAACTTAGTTCTGTCCCCTCAAATAAAAATGGTTGCGTTGATTCAATAAATAATATTTTGAATATAAATTTATACAAAACCATGGGTATTTTATTATTTGTAATTTTTTTTAGTTTAACTTCTTGTTAATGAAAAAAAGCACTGAGTAAGAAACAAAAAAAAAAAAAAAACAATTTTAAAAATTGCTTACTCAAATTTTTGATTGTTTATTACACAGGGTGTTTTATTTATGTTATCAACAATTTTGGCAATGAATTAAATACACGTTTAATAGATTAAAGCAATCATGGAATATTTGACTAGTTTTGTACCAGACAGAGAATACACCCAATTCCATTATTAATAGATATGATTAAAAAAAACTTCTCATTGGAACTTTTATCTTAGCCTTATCCCAGTTAATATTAAGTATTTTTGCAAACAACCTCTGATACTTGGTAGAATTTTAAAAAATATATCAAAATGGATTTTCTTCACTCTAATATATTGGCAGATGGGTGGAAAACTATCCATTATATATATTTTAGAGATGATTGCATTTAAAGTCTTTAAGTTGGCAAGGGTTTGGTTTAACTTGTCGACTGACTAGCTATGCTACTTATCTTGCTTATTCTTAGTATCTAATTCTTTATGTTTACCACTATTTATCTGGAATTTATTACCCACATAAGCTAAAAGTGGTGTGTGTGTGTGTGCTGTGTGTATGCTGATAGATAATGTCCTGTGTCCCTGACACATTACAAATCTAAAAGATACAGTAAAATCATATCCATGCATCTCAGTGTTTTTCTTTTTTATTCCCTCACCATTTCAAGCTAACTGTAAAACATTTCAAAGTTTCTTAGAACAAATTATACAGAATAGTTACAAGGTAGGAGTTAGATGCGCTTTTAGTGTTATCCAAAACTCTACATTCTATAAAAAACGTTGTTAGTCCACATTATTTTCCTGGGGACTCATTCAAAAGCAAATATGTGCATTCATGGATGCATTAAATCAAAAAGCTATCATTATCATTAGACGTAGAGTATTTTATGATTGAAGCATATAATATATATATTTATATATATATAATATATATATATATATATATAAACTCTCAATTAGTCAGCTCATCCACACAACCACGCCCTACTAACAAAAAAAATCAAATTTTATCTAAATGCTGGCATGAAAATAAACACTTTACATCACACTTCGATTCCATATACATAAACCCCCACCATCAAATATTATATATATATATATATATATATTAAAAAAAAAATTATTAAACCAAACCCACAATCAGTAAATACTGCATGAAATCCGCCCGAAACTGTAAGTATCTTTCCCTCCTACGCACATGCATACACAAGCACCCTTATTATTGTAATCAATTCATTGGAATTTTATCAATGAATTAAGCCAATACAATTCCATGATCATCACAATCTCCACTCACTAACACACCAACGTAGGCCATTTATCATCACCACGTTATATATGTCTAACACGAAAATATATACCTGTCTACATATGTACAATAAGATATACAAATATAATGTTCACATTGCAATCACTAACACACTACTAACACGGTCATTACAGGCACACATAATTATTATTAACAACATACTAAAATACACTTATTAATCGCACGAACATACGTAACCAAGGATTCAAACACAAATACGCTATTCATACGCACACATGCACAAGGATACGATCATAACATCACAGTCTTACGCATTTTATGCATACAACATACGCACATGTACAAACAAAAGGTGCATCCGTTCATGTAAAAATGCAACATGAGAATACAGAAAAAAAAAAAGCATATATTTAACCATTTTACCATTTCTTTCATTTTTCAAAAATATCATTTACCTGCGAATCACTAGCAAGAATCGCTTGGTCGAAAGATGTTCCTATGATAATAAATAAAGCTAAACCTTTATTTGTCATTTATTTATCGATATATATAAACAATTTAACAATTTTGAAGGTCAGGCCAACTCTCTTAGTTCAGTGGAACAAACTATAAATTCAACTTGAGATTAGCAAATTGTATTGAAAAAGAAAACGAAAAAAACAAACAGTATATAGATTAATTTTGTATTTATGTATTAGATTATCTTAAACACAACAAATACAGAAGAACCTTAATGGCCATAATTGTTTTTGTAAAACGTAAAGTAATTTGTTTTGTATTTAATTGTTAATATTAAACTTGTAATGAATCCATATGTTCTTACTTTTTAAACAAAACAACACTGTTTGGCATATAAATTCAAAACTTCCAGGTTACAAACTTTTTGGCTGTGTGAATTTTTCTAACAAGTTAAACATTGCGCTCTTCTATTGTTAAAAACTAAATGGGGGAAAAAAAACTCCAAACAAACTAGATAACCAATTTTTAAAGTGTTGATTTAATCTTCAGTCAAGTCGTATAGATTATAAGGACTATTGGACAAATGAGCTGAAATTTGCACACCACACACACACACCACACACACATATGTGTATAATATATATTATATATATAATAACCCCAGGAATGCAATGAGCTTTGTGGGTTATTTTATCGATTAGAACATGGAATTAACTAATGGTTATTGACAATGGCAATAATTATCATTTAAGCACATTCCAAGCAGAGAAAAAGGATAGTGCATCATGGGTTATTGCTGTGCTAAGAATGATTTAGAAATGATATTTGTGCTGAATTTGCAAATATCAAGATGACCTACAAGTCATTTTAATTTCAATTGGATGAAGCATTTTAAGTCCAATTTAAGATTTAGTCATTTCAAACTTCTAATGTTTTTCATCTCTCTCTT